>JBBMOC010000031.1:3515875-3574598 GCA_037975185.1 Centropyge bicolor | reverse complement strand
ATATATATATATATATATATAGAGAGAGAGAGAGAGAGAGAGAGAGAGAGAGAGAGAATTATTATCATAAAAACACACAATGGAGGTGAAACATATTGAATTTGCACTTTAATTTAAAAAAATAAATAAACACAAGATATTTTTGAAGATTACTTGCAGATAGTTTTCATTGGAGCTGTCAACCAAAAAAGTACTAAAAGAAACCATTAGACATTTGCAGAACATTTGGCGGAGGATTTTTTTTTCTGGAACTAGATGTCGCTGCTAAAATGTATTAAATTAAATGTTTCAGTGCTTTGAGAAAGATAAAAGAAACTGAACGAATATTCATTAACTGGGAGAAATCTCAGATAAAGACATATCAAAGCCTGGGTCAATAAAACCACAATGCTCCACGATCTGTGGACTCTTTAAACACTCTCCAGGATTCAGATAGATTGCTTCAAAGATCCTGAGCGAGAGAACTTAAAGTGTCAGTCATGTTCTCCAGTTTCAGCCTCTGAATGACTGAGGGGAGATGGACATCACTTAGGGATCCCCAGGGGAAGAAATTCCTCCAAGACTTAGTGTTTTTCTTGCTGCTCCTCACAAATGAGCTCCCAAGCCATTTCCATTAAGAGACTTTGGGACGGGCTTTTTGTGAGCTCTGCAAAATGTAGAAGCAGCCAAAGGGCAGGGTTTTGTCCGACAAACCTCTGAAGGTGTAATCCACAGTGTTGGAAGCAGAGCGGCTGACCTTTGGTTTGAACTACCTGATGTCGACCTTCTTCTCTCTGAACTATAAATGTGTGTAGAAGTTGGAATAAATGTAGACCTGGAGGAGCTTTGAGTCAGATGTTCACACACGGCTGCTGGCAGGCAGGCAGAAGTCTCCAGGCTGGTTATAAATCACCGGAGGAGAAATGAGTGATGTGTCTCAAATGTTTACATGCGGCCCCTATTCTTCTCGTCAGGATCTGAGAGGCTGGTTGGCAGCGCGGCGTTTCCCCCCCTATGCCTCCTCAGAGGTTGTGTTACTGCGTCCATACATCACCCTGACATGGGTGCACTCATTGAAACGGCCTGGCTACACCCTGTCTCAGGATGATGACATATTTGCCATTCCACTCAGTGAGGTGTGTGAGCATCTTATCACTTATCACTGTCATAGATCCGCCGGTTCAAACTGGCACATCCTCTGTCCGACTTTAATTCAAAGCATATATGCAAGGTTTCACTTCTTTATGTCTTTTATGATCTAATTAGCGGCGACACCCCAACATTTACTCTCTGACATCGATACTCCCCTTACCCGGCGTGGGAGTCCTCTCCGACACAACTTCCCCTGCTCCTCCTGGGGGTAATGGAGGGAGGAAGAATGTGGAGGGAGGAAGTAAGTTTCCTCCAGGCAGATTGCTGGATGGAGAAGCTGAGAGACGGACAGATGACAATGGCAGGGAGGCCGGGGTCTGAGTGTCGCCTCAGGGAGACCTACACCCCGCTACGTGTTGGCTCCGGCCGCTGCGCTAAGTGCACCGAGCTGAGGCCTTCACAGCGGATTTGGCAAGGTGATCCCTTCACTGACCCCCCCACCCCCACCCCACATCCATCTCCTGCCAGCCGCTCCCCTCTCTCTTCTTCCTCCCTTCGTTGACACCCAACCAGGAGGTGATGAGTTGACACAGAGGGTGAAGACAGGTCTGGGAGTCTTATCTCCACCATTACTGCATACACCATTTTCTGGAGCCGTCTAATTATGGATGCAGTTTTTTTTTTGACAACGGCACAACTAAAAATCTAATTGTATTACATTTTTTCGTTGATGTCTATTTTTTTTTTCTTCATTTTTAAAGTTGTTTGTGTGTGTGTGTTGTTGTCATGTGTGTGCATTATAACCAGACTGGATTTCTGAGGCCAGCACTGATTTTGATATTTGGGAATTGAAAAGATCTGATTATGGGTGGGTTGAAATTTTATTTCTTCTTGAACACATAAAATTTTACAGTTAAAAAAATCAACTCATCAGTCAGTTGTAATGATGACACTGTATCTAAATGACTTCAAACATAAACATTACAATAATTGGATGAAGCTTCTGGGTCGAAAAAGTGAAGCCAAAGTGTGGGTGTCTAACTAATGGCCAATAGGTGGTGACTCCACTGGTTGCAAAAAGAAGTCTGACTCTATGTAAGGTTATGAGAAAATGACCCTCACTCATCACGTAATTCATTAAAAGTAAACAGTTTCTTAATGATTTTATGGTCTCAGCTGTTAGTTTTAACTTTTCTTCAATACAGCATGATGTTAATTTTATGAACTATGCTCCTAATTAGAGGAAAAAACCCTGTGGTTACCTTGTGAATGACAAGTTGCTACTACAGTGTATCTTCTGGTTCTCAGTCAGATCCAGTTCAGATAGAGCCGTCCAAATATGGTAATTTCTGCCTCCAAAAAACCAAAATGGCGATGGCCATGATGTCAAGCTCGAGGTTTCAAAACAGTGGATCCCAAAGCAGACTAGTTTGGCATTTCTGTATAGTTTCTGGTGACTTATTCGGTGACAGATACCAACATATGTGGGAGGAGCTAAAATCTTTAAAAGGATAATTCAGTTTATTACAATTTGGACCTTTTTTTGTACTTTTTTTCTAATAATCAATAACACTGGACTGACCAAAGTAATTGATCAGATCTGGGACATCATGTTTGACTGACTTGCACATTAGTCTAATTTATTTTGAAGAGATGGGCTATCAGTGAACTTGTACTCCAACTTCCTGTTTGACTTTTGACTTACAGTGGTGCATACCCTGTGCAATGAGAGATTACTTTAACAGCTTTTACCCCAAAATAAAAATGTAGATAGTCTGGCTGAACTCTCTGATTGTCTTGTGATTGTACCCAAATCTCTTATGCACTTATGAATGTTACCATTAACAGAGACAATGGTCAAACCTACAAAATAGGTGTCTCATAATAAACCACAACAACCCTCTGACAGACAGAGGCCAGCTCTGCGGTGAGCGAGGGGTCAGCTGGTTATATAGGCTGACAAATTGTTTCATACACATGCAAACAGGCCTGAAGCGCTGGTGATCCCTCCAGCAGGCAGACACCGTGTCTCCACGTCTACGGTGAATGACACTGAACATCGCCTCCTGTAGAGAGGCTGCATTGTGTCTTACGCAGGATTTAGAAAGGCGATATCAAATTCTGCTCTATTCAAAGAACCTCTGTTTTATTAGAAAGGCAGACGGGTGATTGCAGCTTTTAAGACTTTGCATCACAGCTCAGAGGAGAGGTGGAAAACCTGATGATGAATGGAGTCGAGGTGTAGAAGTATTGAATTGCAACAACATTCCTGAAGGTAAACTCCAGGTATTGAGATGCTGCAGTAATTTCCAGTGTCTCGTATCAAGCTTCCAATCTCTCTTTTATTTATTCACGTTGCTTGAGGTGTTGATGTTGAGGCGGATGACTTGACAGATGAAGTTATACTCCTCATGACAACGGCCCCCGAGGCTTCTCCTCCGCGGTCAGCGCCGTAAATTTCAGGCGGGTGTGACAATGATTGACGGCCTTATGACAGAGCTTTACAAATCCTTTAATCCGTTCATAAAGCTCAATAGGGGGGCACTTGATGCACTTTATCCGAGCACCTCTGCCCATCTGGCTTCTGTAAAAGACACTCAGACGCTGTGAGAGCCTTGACAGGAGCTGATGACATGCAGCTTTTACGAGACATGACGCTTCATCGTGGAAATTCCCCCATCATGCACTTTTGATAGAAGGAGGCTTTAACCTCCACATTAACTCCATTTGTTGTGTTTAGCTTAACAATTCTTACTTAAAAAAGCGTGTTTATACTGTAAGGCAGACTAGAATTTATCTGTGCTGTCCATGGGTGCAGACTGCTGGAATCTGTAGTTTTATGACCATATGGGTTGGAGAACAGCTTGTGGTCTGTGACTGAGTGTCTTGGTTACAGTTGAGCGTCTGTGATCTATGGATTCGTGTCCCGCTCCAGTGACGGTCTGAGCTCAGGAGCCTTTCATCTCATGGAGACGCAGATAAACCTGGAATCCGCTTTGATATAAACTCACATGAAATATGAAATGATAAGGAAAGGAAATTTTACATAGGTTTGCGACGTGAGTTTATGTTGCTTATACGACATAGACAAGATATTAATACTCATTTTTGAAAGTATTGAAACCCTGATTTGTAGACACATAGATTAACTCCCAGTTATCGAGTTACAATAAATGCAACTATTCCTGTACCTCAAGTTTCAGACAGGGATTTGTTTGATTCAGCTGATCCAGTTATTGAATACTGCCACCTGGTGCCAAGCTTCAGTAACTAACTCCTCCTGGTGGGAAATGTATTTTGATGTAGGGCTTAAACAGGGGGGTTAACACACACTTGTAATCCTAGTGTTCAATGAATAAATCTTTAACAAAGGATAAACTGAACTTTAGCTTTTTCCAGTGCAGCTCCACTTACTGCTGACTTCCTCATTAAAAGCCAACTAAAAGAAAGGAAAAACCACAGAAACAACCATAATCTGATAAATCCGTTGTAAATAACAGGCTCCTCAGCTATTAGTCTTAAATTCAGTGCTTTTACAGGTGAGTTTTGCTGAGCTTAACGTGACAAGTGCTAAAGTACAAATTAAAAACTGAAAGGCAAAAATAAAAGTCCAGCTGATTTGCACTGTTGACAGAAACAGCTGAACCAGTCACAGCATGAGTTAAACATGGCAACACGAAAGAAAGATTCCGTGCAGGAAATCACAGACCATCTCAGTTAAAGTTTGTTTATATGTGCTGGAGGATAGGCAATGTCTGCATGGCCCAATTTGGCATCCCATCTAGACAGAAATGGGTCACAGACAGCTCATAGATATGCAAATATGTAATGTGAGATATGAAACTAATTCCAGAATGTCTTCGTGTATAAAGACACATTTTTCACTTTGAAATTTCCGTCTCATATTTTCTCATCTTTTCTCAATTATCTCTGAACAATTTCTTCCGTGAACCATCTGTTTGAAACACAAATGATTAGAAGGCAAAATTAAGTTAAATCCTCTCCTGTTTCACTGCTGTTAATGTTAACTGTTTGTTTCCGTGTCCGGGTCAAATGACACCAATTCAGTTGAACTCAGTAGGTTAACAGTGTGTCCCTACGTGTTGCGCCCACTGATATCCATCACACCTGCCAATCAGGGGTGCATTAATCAACAGTGGTGTCGAGCGGCATGGGGCAGAGAAAGTGCTCGTCCCTCCCTCCATCCATCACCCTGGCTGTAAACCGTCATCCGGCATCAGACGTAGATTTTTTTTTTTTTAACCACACAGACGGATTGGTCAGAAAGAGTGTGCACAGATGGATTACTTCAGTTTTCTGTGAGACCAGGCTCGATGCCCTCTCTGTCTTTTTCTCTCTGTCTCTCAGTCCCAGCCAGGTAAAGTGGAGAAT
This sequence comes from Centropyge bicolor, assembly GCA_037975185.1. Lineage (NCBI taxonomy): Eukaryota > Metazoa > Chordata > Actinopteri > Pomacanthidae > Centropyge > Centropyge bicolor. Next base: position 3,569,135 of record JBBMOC010000031.1, on the reverse strand, counting down.
TGGCTTCAGGTAATTTGGAGAAGATCTTATCTTCTGTTAACAGTGGCATGACACCATAATGGAGCAGCAGGGGTGCAATTACCTTTTAGCCCTCCTCCTCCTCCTCCTCCTCCTCCTCCTCCTTCTCTCCTTCCCTCCGCCTTCACCTCAGCCTTCACTGACAAATTAAGATTAATGACGCAGATAAGTAGGGAAACTGCCTACCTTCCAATATCACACGGTCAGGTGGAGTGTGAGAGAAACTCGGGAGTACAACCAACTCTGTGTTATTCTGTTAGACTTTTCCTCATAAATCCTCCCTTTTCCTTGATGAAATGTGTAAATTTCAAATCAAAATTTAATAATCATATCAATGCAGTGTGCAGTGAAATAAAGGTCTCCATTGAATGAGCACATCAAAATGTTAAATATAAAGAATTTGAAGACACATCAAAGAATTACTAATAGATATTTTAATGCTGTATTGTAGTTGTTGTTAAGACAAGTTGGCAGAGGCAGTGTCATGAATGTTCATTACCTCATAGGAAAACTGGGACACACACCTTGAGAGACCTATATTGCCCTTTTTTTACACCAAGATTAGTGTGAACATGCAGGTTTTTAACCCCAATAAAAGTAGGCGATTAACCCCTTTCCCATTACCAGTAGATGAGTTTGTGAGTTGTTGTTTTTTTCTGGTGTGTCACGTTCAATGTCACGAACATGCTGGAAAACAGGGAACAGTAAAAAGCAGCATGGAGGCTTTATCTTTTATTGTTGTTGCATATTGTTCCCAGATTGTAAAAAGCAATAAATAATGTTCCTGGCTATTTATACACCAATGTTGTAAACTTCATTGCCCTGTCATAGCATTGAGCCTGAGAAGGGTGTCACGTTTCCAGCGCTGTCAATCCAAGCTGATAAATACCTGTGAGTACTGTAGAGTCACTTGACCTGAGAATGAAAGCTGATTGTTTAAAAAAAGCCAGATATTAGTGGGTGTTGGTGCCAGTGTACAGTTACTGACACTGTGGCCAGAGAAGGTCAGCGATTGCTTTGGGGCGTGAGTGGACTTTTTCAGGATGATACGCTCGAATATTTTCTCTGAGGAATGTTTTAAAAGTTGTCTTGACATCTATGTATTTTGCTTTTCCATCTCTATTTTTTATTTTTCATAAGACTGGTTTAATATATTTATCGGTAAAAAGCTGTTTGTGAAAGTGTTAAAACAGGTGTTGCAGACACTTCCTCCCCCGTAGTTCTCTACACACCTACCGATACCTCTCAGTTGTCAATGTGAAATTAACTCCCAAAGGTGGAAGGAGCCCGGACCCCTTCCCCCAACCCGCTGTGCCCCACCAGAGTGGACTCTACGTGGCTCAGTGTGTGCCCCCCCTGCCCTGCAGCTGGAGGTGTCTGTTTCACAGGCCTCTGTAATGCGGGACCTGGGAGGATAAGGTTTCACAGGTACAAAAAGTTTCCGCTTTAATCCTATCACACAGAGTGAGTGGTCAGGGCTCAGGGCTTCCGCATAATCCCGGGTTTATCCATCCTGGTGAGGCAAGAGACAGAGAGTATGCAGGGAGGAAGAGATTACTGCCCGTCTCTGATTTTATTCAATCAATGTTTGCACAGCAAACGGCGAGAGGGGTCTCTCAATAGCAATTCAGCGACTCCACACCTCAGTGCACACAGGAGAGGATGGGTAATAGATACTGTATCGTTAAATATCTCCCTGGCAGCTGTTAAAAAGCTTGATGTTAAGAATTACTTACATCCATTTAAAATGCATTTATTCCTGTCTATAAGGAGCCTTTTATTTCTTATCACGGCCAAAGTGGGATAAGTAAAGTTACCCACCAAGTGCAAAAGTGACTAAAGCATTATTTCACAAGTCAAGTCAAGTTTTTCTATTTTGTTCTTGCAAGGTCAGACTGGGTCAACGGTGAATTTCAAAGGGTGAAAAATAAAATAAGAGGGTCTCTAATGGCTGACAGATCTGCGCTGTGTTGCGAGGAGCTCATCAATTTCACAGCAGGCGAGGTAACGCTGCAGCAGGCTTTGACGCGGCCTCCTCCGGAGAATACAACCTGCCCCGGCTTCACACTGGGCCGCGGTCGCAGCTGCAGGGTTACATCAGGCTGCATCATCCCGCATCATGAATATTTTGGCAGGAGTAGTTTGGTGACAGGGGAGAAACTAAATATTAAAATTTTAATATTGATTGCTGTGATTCAGTGCCGTCAACAGACCAGTGAATAAAAAACTCAACTCTGAATAAGTTTCTCTTGCCGTGAAACTTTTGCACCTCCGAAGGCCAGATGGATTTTCTACTCCGCTAAAAGAACTTTTGTCGGGCCTGAAATGCTTTTGATTTCACACTTTCATTGTAGAAAGCGTGCATTCTCCGAAATTTAATACATATTCACGGCGACAAGCACAAAGCAGATTGCTGCATCCTTCCACAGGTCCCTTGAAGTGTGAGACCTTGAAGGAAGAGTGGTTCTTTTGAAGGCAGGTAGAAGGCGTTGCAGGGCTGAGAGGTACTGGAAAGGGCATGTCCAAACAGACTTCAGGCCCTGAGTGATGGGACACGGGAAACGGTAAGAGGACACCTCGGCCCTGCTCTCATGTCAACACAGTCATGTGGATCGCAGCTGCGAGAGCGTCTGAAGATCCAGGAGACAATAGATGCCGACTCTCAGCGAGATCTATCTCTGCAGAGCTTTGTTTGGATCACTATACATGTCAGCATTGCTTTTATTTGTTTTCTTTTTTTAATCCTTTGGAATGGATAAAACAGACCTGTAATAAATTCTCTCATCAAGGCTTGTCCACGTTGATCCCACATGCAAGTGGATACACTTAGGTTGCAATGCGTCACTGAGGTTTAAAGGGCTTGACTTAGGCCCTGCTTCTATTGTGAGCCATGAATTAGTTAAGGTACGTAGAGTAATCCTTACGGCCAATGTCAGTGATTCAGAAAGTACTACCCCAATAGTTAGAGAGCTAAACGTAGATCAGCCAAACTGAATAGATAAAAAATTTAAATAACCAAAAGTAATCAATAGACTGTTGTTACCTAAAATTAAAATCTAAGTATTTAGCTCCAGAAGGTGAAAACACAGACAGGTTACATCTCACGTTTGCATCTCAATTGGCTGAATTTTTACATGTGACTCTTGCTCCACTTTTTCCCCAACAGAGATCTACAAATGACATCTTGTATTTAAGAGTTGATGGTTATGAGTTCAAGCACTGGATGATGCAGATTGAATATCTTATACCTGTTCAGGCTATGTGATTTAGAGACAGGTGACTTCAAGGTTTAATGATAACCTTAGTCCGGGCCTTCTGATGGACCCTCCTGTATTCCTCCTATGTCTTCCTCCTCTTCCTCCACCTTCTCCTTCTTCTTCCTCAAAATGTTACCTCATTATGTGTTGTTTGTGCTTGATCTGAACTTAAGAGTCACTTGAGGTTCAGTTCCTGTACATTTTTGAGGTCTGGACCAGCAGGTGGCACTGTAGACAGAAAACACATAAGCCTCACTTGTCCTGCTGCAAAGAGATTCTCAAACAGCAACTCCTCTCTGCTTAGTTAATGATGAACCAGTCACCTTACATCCGTCCAAACTGCCCACAGTTGTGTCCAATAGGTTATAAACTATTAACATGAACTGTCTTAAACATGGTGTGTGTGTGTGTGTGTGTGTGTGTGTGCGTGTGAGAGAGAGAGAATTGTGTAACCGTATAAGATAAGATAAGATAAGATAAGCCTTTATTCGTCCCACAGTGGGGAAATTCACAATTCACATAGTATCTTAATTTGTGTGTAATCAGATTTGTAAATGTGTAAAAAAAAAAAAAAAAAAAAAAAAAAAAAAAAATCCCCCCCCAAAAAACCTCCATTCAGATTTGCAAATGTTTTAAAATTTCTACATGTGTCGACAAATCTGTAAAAGCGTAGCCTACCAAAGCCAACTTGACCAAACACTGACTGTTCAATTTTATGAAAACTTTATTGTACTTATGTCCACTTTTTTTAATAACAGAAATATCATACAGATGACAAACAGGAACAATTGCCAGCAACGACTGATTAAAAAGAAAATCACCAAACATATTTTCTCTTTCACTTTCAAGTTTCAGGAGCACTTCATGACTTGGAAGTTGGCATGTCTCTTTTCAGTTACGTCATCTCAAAGATAGGGGGCAGCAGAGATCAATTAAGCCCCAAGGCCTCTTCCTACTGTTCTCTATTTCAATCACCTGTAATTTTACCTTTAGAAATGCTCTTTTTTTTTTTTTTTTACAAAAATATGATTTACTCATCAACTACAAATGCTGCTTGTTTTCATCCTGTGCTTCGGCCTTTTAGTAAATCTGGAACGTTTAATGAAAAAAAATGTATAAAAGTTGGGTGAGAACAACCTCACGTCATCTGTTTGTTTACACTGACTTACTTTATGAACACACAAAAACATAATTGAGCTGAAAAATAGCTGTTGATTTGTAAGACATGTCAATGTATTGCAGATTTAAAGGTGCATTAAACTGTCAATTCTCCATGAAAAATGGATTCCATTTTTATCATATTAAACCAGGAACAGTAAGATTATTTTTACACAAAATAAAAAGGTGTTTTAAAATTCCCAGTTTGAAGTCAAAAAGATAGAACCTAAATTGATTGATCGGATCAAATCAGACTAAAACACTGAAATGATAAGACAGTTACTCGCAGTGTGAAAACATTAAGAGCGTGATATTTTGTTATTCTGTGTATACTCTCATTGTATGTTAAACAAGCTGCACATCAATTTTTACTGTACATACATTCAATTTCTGCCTGTGTTACTGTTACATCACAGTAAATTACTCAAGAAAGTCACTGAAAACACACTCCACTGCAGACCACTAATACATCATGATCTCCTTGGGTGCGTCCTCTGTGGGCTTCTGCTGTTCTTTCCTGTGTGTGTACGCTGCGTGGTCGTACAAGTAGATGACAACAGCGGCGAGGATGGACAGCACCATGTAAGGGATGACCAGGTAGTATCCTACTCGCATTTCCGAAGACTTGTTCTTCAGGGTGGCGTCCAAATTGTCGACGATCTTCGGAACCAAATCTTCCGCCATATTGCTCGTTTCGACGTTCACCACAAATAAGATAAGGACCAAAAGAGATAATATTGCTAGAGGAGAAAGAGTAATATTAGTACTTTCACATTTTATCTCGCTGATTTTCATTTTCAATGCAAAAATATGCTGATTTTTTTCTGACAATTCTACTTCCATCCACTTTCACTTTAACATCTGTGTCACTCACCGCTGACCCCGGTGCACACATAGACACCACGAGGGCCCATGTAGGTCTCATAAGGGTTGCTGACAGCGTTGTAGAGGGAGATGAGGATGCAGACGGCAGAAAACAGGAGACACAGGACCAACAGGCCGCAAACAATACCATGCAGAGCCACAGGGGCACCTCCCACTTTTGGCAGTGTATAAAATACTACACACACACAAGTACACACACAAAATACAAGAAATTCATTATATCATTTTTTAGAGTTTACATACATTATATTATATTACTATAGTGTGGTTGTATCCAGCCATGCATGAAGTTAATGTTTGTTGTATTTGCCGACATTTTCTTTGTAGCTACTTTAGTGTATTCTCACAACAAGAGTAAGAGCGACACTGCTTCTGGAAAGACATTGAAAGACTCATCTAAATTAAAAGTAAAACCAAAATTGATCAGCATGGCCAGATTCTGAATCTCGTCATTCTGGGTGAGCTGGGCCTTTGAGCTCCTTGGAAAGTTACCTTCAAACGTATTAGAGCTTCCAAACATGGGGCAAAAGTCTCTCTCCAAAGTCCCAGCAAAAAGCTCCAAAGTGATCACGGCGGTTCCATTGGATTCAACACCTTGGCTTCCCCCGCACTCCATGCTCATCTTAGCCCACTCTGCTGACATGCCAAATCCCAGCAACCCAACAGATATGGCAACAAGCAGAGCACAGGAGAGAAAATGTAGAGCCTTCTTAGTGGAGGGCATGATCGCTGTATTCCAATCGCACTAGCTGAATCTAAATCCTGGTGATTCTTCTCTAAAGCTCAGATGAAGCCTCAGAAGCAGATTAGGAACCTCTGATCCCCTGTGATTCTGTGTATGAGTTCCTGGGTGGAGTGGATTGTGGACTGATGGTCATAAAACCTCTCAGTTTATGACCGTGACCTTTGGATTGCAAAGGAAAGACAGAGCAAGTTGCCATGGTAGAGTTAACACCTGATAACTGTCAGGTCTGGTCTGAGACTCAAAAAGAAAATCTGTTGACTGAAAGTGGAGTGAGGGTTTCTAGAAAGTCACTTTTAATAATTCTCAATGTTAACTATCTACACATAGACCATGACAGAACCAAGTTGACAGTCTGGGGTTCAACGTCCTGTTACGTAAATTGTAGTGACATAAAGCAGAATGCAAATGAATTATTGACTCAGACTCACTAAAGAAATGTTACTGGAATAAGGATCAAGATTATGCGTCATCAATAAGGCACTAAAGCCATAACAGGGCTTGATATCATTTCTTATAAAACCTGAAGATATATTTAGCTCGTGATAAGAAAATCTGCAAGTGCAGCATTTTAACACAGATGATTTCCGCTTGATATCTGAGACCTTCATACAAGTAACTCCAATAAATAAACAGGACAATCACAGAGAAAATACACGTGTTCCCCTGTCATTGATTCAGGCCACAAAATGAATCATGCAGCATCAATGGAGCTAAGCTTCAGGAGTTTCTGGCAATGGTAGATAAGAGGCGATCAAGAGGATCTGAGCTTTTGCAAAATGTTTCTACCAATCCTCTTATCTCTGTAATTAAATTAGCAAAAAACCTCATGATTTCAGCAACAGACTCACATTTAGTTCTCTCATATTGTGGAGGCACATTTCCAATAAGACTGAGAGGATTTATCTTATGGAACTAAACAAAAGGAATTCACTCTTTTCTGTTTTCTACACTTCACAACCTACATACATGTCTGACATCGTGAACATTGTTTTATATTATTTAGGCAGATGTAAGAAATAAACTCAATAATATATTACAGGTCGTCTTTTCTTACTTTCCTCAAAAAAAAAATATTATGTAATCATTATATAAAATTTATTCTAATCAGAATTATCAGGGTGTTTTTGATCAATAAAAAAACTGTTTAATTCCAACAAGGGTCAAATAATAAAACCAAATATCGTATTACCCTTTTTCTCATTTGGTTAAAATTACAGCTTCCTCAAATTCAAAAATTCAAAAAAAAATAAAAATGTTCCAAATTCCACAACTTACACACATTTTTGACACCATGAAAATTGTTTTAAATCATTTAGGCACATATAATAAACTATTTTCTTACTTTCTTTTACAATAGAATAAAAACTAGAAATAAAATAAGAAATAAGATAAGATAAGATAAGATAACTTTTATTGATCCCAGTTAGGGGAAATTTACTTGTTACAGCAGCAGTAACAAACAGTAAACAGTAACTCAAAAAATAAATACCAGTAAGTGGCTAGTTAAAAAAATAAGGCAGCAATAAAAAAACAAGAAACAATAAGTGGCATAGTGACAATAAAGTGACAAATAATGACTGATGATTTCATTTAAAACTTATTCTGTTTTTTTTCAGTTGGAAGTTTTATTCCAACAAGGATCAAACAAAAACATAAGAAGAACAAACCCTCTCTAAAGACACTTTCGGACAAATGGTCTCCTTGATCGCGTTGTAATAAAGTGAGTGGCCAGACGGTGGCGCCCTCTCCCCAGCACACAGGAAGAGGTGGAGGAGGAGGATCCTGAACGTCCAGCTCTCTCATGTTGGAGTAAACACAAACTCCTCCTCCGCGCTGACAGGCGGCAACAGCGAAACGTCGCCTCGCCTTTTCCAGGACAATCTGCGCTCAGGACTTTACAGCTGAAGGCGTCCAGGTGAGTGATGTGACCGCTCGGTTTCTTCACGGTGTCTGTTGCACCTTGACGTTTATTTGATGCGTGGAAAACGTCAGGTTTTCTGTGATTTTTTTCCCCCCTTCCTCCAGCGCTGCTCCGTGTGGTTACCTGTCCTTTACGCACAGGAGCGCGCGGCAGGGTTTGGATCACAGGAAGCGTCCATTTCAGATCCTGCTCTGACATGACAGCAGATTCAATCCTTCTTTAATATATGATCTCGCTCTCTCTCTCTGTGTGTGTGTGTTTACATTCTGCATCTCTCCTGACAACCACTCCAGTCTAGCTTCAATGTGGGTTAATGGCACAGGCACTTTCTGTCCTGATCTCCCCTCTTGCTCTTCATTTCCTCTCCTTCATCTGTTTTTTTTTTTTTTTTTGAAGATGATGCTTCTTGTCTTCATCTTGAGCAGCTGACTGCTTGTTTTGTGTGGGAGCCAGTTTCAACATGTCGGTGCACAGAGGCTATATTGGTCCTTCTATATCATGGATCTGCTAAGACTTGTTTCTGTAGGAGGACTCTTCTCCAGGCTTTTCCGTCATGTCATCGTTAACATGCATTTTAATTTAGTCTGCTTTAATTGTAATGATCATCGGACATGATGTTAATCTCCACAGGGGAGGTCTCTCCCAGGGGAGGTCAGAGGTCAGGGTGAGCAACAGATCAGCATCCCTGATTGCAGATTGTCTGTAGCAAGAGAAGTGAGAACGATGATGAACCAAGTCTGACGTCGGTCTAATCAGACTGCGGAAATGAAAAGTTAAATGAACCAAGACGCCGTTGAGATTGCGCTCCACTGGCCGTTAACGAGACAATGGAGTTTGACAGCCTATACTTCTGAAAGTACTCTAGACATCAAGCAGAAAATACTTGTAGAATAATTCTGCATGCTTTTTCCTTTTTTTTCGCTTGAGCCTGCAGGCACAGATTCTGAGGGTTAAATGCTTTGCTGTGTTTTGGGCCATACCTCGCAACATGGCTGGACTGTGACCTCAGTTCGTTAATGTCACAGAGATGCTGCTGAATTGCTTCTAATTGATCTGTGTGATGGGTTGTGATAGTGCAGAGTGAGCAGAGATGAGAAAAGAAGGCAAATTTGAACGCGCAAATTTTAACTTCTGAAAAGAGGAAACAACTCTTTTTGCTGACAAAATTTGCAAAAAGAGGGTTTGCAAAATCAGGCCCTCCATCTATATTGATCCATTTCATTTAAAAGGCATCATCATTGGAGACACCTGACTTCTCTTCAGTTTGAAATTGACGTGTTGAACCTGAGTCAAGAGAAGTCGTCTGTCTTTTCCCTAAACCAGTCTATTAAAACACACCTGGCTGCATTAAAACCTTTCAGTCTCATATTCATGTGGCGAGCAGCGGCCTCGTGTTGCATCCTCCCTCTCTTTGATTTCATCTCTCTCTCTCTTGTCTCGTCTGCGTCTGTCTGTGCTGTTTGAGTGCGAGTTCCATCTCAATTACTCAGTATGGACCCGGGGAAGAATGGCAATTGCCGTGGCAGGAGCTAATGAGGATGCGATGAAATAAACAAATAGTCGGCGCTCACCGAGACAAATGGGAGAGGATGCAGGAAGAAATCAGATTTGACTGCTGAGTGCTGTCGGCAGATTGATTCGCCTTTCATCGCATTACTATTCATGCTTCCATTTGAAACCTGCAACGAAGGATACCTGGTTAAGTTGAAGCCTCATGAGTGCATCTGTGTATCGACTCTGCATGATATATTTTGTTGGAAAAACTAATGTATGAAGGAACTAGAAAAGCACTCAGAGAGCAAAGACCTCCGCCAAGCAGCACAGTGACGTACACCCCAAAATATTAGTCCTACCTTTGATTGATCTATTTCAATGGATTCCTGGACCATAAAAACATACCCTTTGCAATTGGAATCACATTGATATCATTTTTAGTTTAATAGTTATATCCGAAAATCCACATTTCCGTAATGGTGGTTTTCTGGAATAACTCGAATCACCTCCAAAATTTAATCATTTGTTCCTTCTCCCAGAAAGGACATTTCCTGAAAATTTAATCAAAATCTGTCAATAACTTTTTGAGTTATGTTGCAAACAAACAGTCAAATAAACAAACAAACCAACAAACAAACAAACAGACAAACAAACAGACAAACCAACGCCGGCAAAAACATAATCTGGTTGAGAATGTTTGTATTCATGTTTAAGTCTGTTTTTAAACTGGTGCAAATACTCAACAGGTTTATAATTGCAGCAGTTATTTTCAGTCTACATTTAATTGCTGTTTAACGCGCTGCCAAGATGTTCTTTTCTCGTGTTTTTGCTATAGTTAGAAGTGTAAAATGGCAGGTTGGAAGGCCTGTGAAGTGCGTGTTATTGGAGCGTGGGCGCGCTGTGCGAAACCAACAGATGTGGTGATTAATGAAATCCACAGCGAGGTGGAGAGGAACGAGCCGAGCGCACCTGAAGTTCCCAACAGCTTGCTGGGTATAAACCTCAAATTGCCAGCCCGGAGTTAATCCCCGCCGCTCGCCCACCCTCTGTCTCTCTGCCACCTCGCTCTGAGTCTCTGGAAACACTCTGAGTTTGAGCTGCGGCGGCGAGACGCCACGCTGTGCCGAGCTCGCTCTGAGGCTGCATTAACTACACCCTGCTGGAAGGTGCACTTTTTTCTCCAACAGGCGGGGAAGGAACTAATTGGTGTAAAGTCTTGACAATTAGGGATGAGCCCGGTTTGACCCAGGACTTGGCAAGAACAGTTTTGTGAATTAGGCACTAAAAAAATGTCATATTAAGATCTTCCCTTTGATACAAAACAGCACTTGTTATCCAACCTGTTCATTCTCTGTTGTGCTGTGAAGTTGCAGTGTGTTGCAACCGAAGGCTTGTTTGTGCTTGCGGCTACAGAATGCTAACCCTGCAGTCTGCCTTTGGATTTTGGCATCATGCTTAAATGATTTAGTAATGATAAAACATATTAAGTCATGCAGGGTGAGGAAGTGAAAATTTAACCCTCGCTTAACCAGGCAATTGGATTAAGAGCTCATGCAAACTATGACTAATGGGAGGGGTTTGTTGTGCAGCTTGAGTGCCAGTGCCAGTGAAACCAAGTAAAGCAGAAACAGAGCATGTGGTGGTGTGTTGTTTCCTGTTTGGAGGACTGAAGCTTCACACTGAGGTGGGACCTCGCTGACACACAGAGGGTGCATCTCCATCAGAGGAGGCCCAGTGAAACACATGGAGGACGGTCCACACAGCTGTGCAAACTGCCTCTCATTCACGCCACCATCTCATCCGTGTTACACCCCGGTCCAGGGCTACCGTTGCTGCTGCTGCAGGGGGGGGCGGCGGCCGGTCAGACGCTGCCGTGGCTTGTGACTGATGCAAACTCAAACTGTGCATGTTTGTGTTTGTTTACTATCAGCTGTGTTTAAGGCTCAGCCTCAGCCGGGGCCACTGCACCGCTGGAACAGCTGGACACAGATCAAGGGTTCTCCCCTCTCGGATGCATCAGAACTCACCCGCCATCTGTTCGGAGGAGGCATTGTGAGTCGCTCCCTCCTGAGATAACGGCGAGGTCGAACACACGAGGTTTAGTTTAAATCAATGTGTCGTTCCAAAATAATGCTGCGACTCCGACAAAACCTTTGTCTCCGTCTCAGTTGAATCTGATATTTGTTATATTGACTGAGGAGTGAACTTGAACAAGGAGGCCAAACATTTAAGGGACTCCGGGTCAAATGTGAGAATTTGCTGCTTTTCTTGGTCTCAGATTAGAGTGAGTCGAATATTAGACATTAAGTGACCTCACATTGTGCTTCAGGATGTCGTGAGGAGCATTTATCAGTCTTTTCCGATGTTTTATTGACTGAACGATCAGTCAAGAAACTAATCAGCAGATTAATTAATAACCAGGTTAATTATTAGCCGCGGCCCTAGAGCCAATTATTTATCATTGCATAGTTTGTTGTACTCCTCGTTAGCTGCTGTGGTAAATTTAAATCCAGAGGTTGACAGGGAAAGGAAACGCTTGTGACCCCTTAAATTGAAGCAACGCCTCCTCGTGGCCCCTCATGACCTGGATTGAGAGCGGTTCAACCAGAAGGAGATTTTTTTTTTTCTTTCCCTACAGGCCCAGTCTTCAGAAATCAGTGCAATTAAATATAATTTTGTGTAACGGAAATATTTCTTTGTCCTTGTAAACATCTTGTGACCACTCAGATTTATCTTGGCATCCCGAATCCCAGGTTGGGAGCCACCAAGTTTAGCCCTTCTGGTTTGAATAAAAGAATGTCCCTGGGAAGTACTGCATGATGTCACTGCACAACAGCTGCCCAGTAGTAATATGGGTGTATTCCCTCCTCCAGGCAACACATAGTTTCTCTATTGTATTTCTGTCAGTCGCTACATGAGCGCATTACAAAGTACACCACAAAGCTCTTAAAAGACACGCTCTGGGAGATTGAGCTGTGACCTTGCAGTTGTTTTATGAGTCTCCACAGAGGGGGAAAAACACATTGTTGAAAACCTTTAAGATGTGTGTGTTTGTAGTCCGTGTTTTATCTTGTGGAAATGGCAAAAAAAAAAAGCAGCAGACTGTCAAAACACATTAGTTTTAATCACACAATCCCTTACTTAACGTCGTCTGCTTGCGGGGGCAGCGCGTCGACAGATGTGATTTTAACATGATAACTCGTACAGAATTGAGCCGTGATTTTTATTTATTTCTTTTTTTTTTTTTTCTGGGCCGAAATATGGCAACCTAATTTGGTGACCTGCTCAGGGAAAAGCAGGGTGGAGCCCAAAAGAGATTAACTCCCCGCGCTATGTGGCCTGATTTAACTGAAGTGAAAGCAAACATTTCCAGCTCGGGCTTACAGCGTGTTTCAGTCCACTTAATTTTATCTGAATGAACGACTGGGATAAACAAATATTGGGTTTTCTGCGCGAAACAAAAGGGCAAGCCAGAGAGTGAGAAGCAGGAGGAAGCAGGAGGAGAGGAAGCCAGGGAGAAAAAGATTCCTTGAAGGCTCTTTCTTTGATGGTAGTGTGAATCTATATGCACGTTACGCCCACGCATTCCTAGATAGCTTGATGCTCAGATAATGTTTAATGTCTTTGAAGTTGGAACATGATGCAAATAGTGTAAAACTGAAGCTGCTAGAGCTGCAACATTTAGTCGAGTAATCAATTTACTCAATGAAAAGAATTTTAAAAAAAATTTTGATATGATGATTTCAGCAATTTTTCAAGCAAAAATGTCAAATATTTTCTTGATCCAGCTTCTTAAATGTGAAGATCTGCTGCTTTTCTTTGTCATTAATTATAGTAAAATGAAGGTTGGTTGGACAAAAGAAGCAATTTGAAGACGTCACGTGACCTTTTATAGACTAATTGATTATGCAATTGTTCATGAAATTAGTGATGTTTCTTAATAGTCTTTCGTTTTTTTTTTAATGTCACTCAAATATTCCTGTCGTCCACTGTTGAACTTCAGTGTTCCTGCTCAGATGCAAACATGTAAAGTGGCTTTTAATTGATTCCAAAGCAGCGGGCGTGCGGCCTCGTCTCACATGGCGGCGGTGCATATAGAAAGAGTGATTATCCCCCCCCCTCATTTCTGCAGCGCCATAAACTCTACAACCAGGCTGGAGATGCATCAAGGTCTTGTGAGTTGTGACATTAGATGCAGAGACCACCTCAGGTACTTTTCTTTTTTCTGTGCAGTGTATCATCACATGCAATGATTTTCCTCTTTAACCTCATAAAATGCCACGACGGTCAGCTGCAGCTCGGGCTCCTGTTTTTACCAACGCGTTAATGTCGGGTCATATTCTTTTCACAGTGTGACATCAAATACTGCTGGATTATAAAGTGTTTTGTCGGATGCTGTTTTCGAGGCTCTTAAGAACTTGGCCCCCGCTGATCATGTGTGAGATGAAAGCTGGGTGTGATGATGAGAGCGGGAAACGCATGAAGTAAAGAGTGAGTGTAAGACAGAAAGAGGAAATAATGGTTTGGCTGTGTCACTACTGAGGTTGTTGACATGGAGGAGTACAGTGCTTAATGAATAATGGATGCTCACTAAAGCAGCCCATTTCCTATTCATTCTTTCAAGGCTGCTGCAGGGAGTTGTGTGTGTGATCATCGTGTCAGCGCTTCAATATTTTCATTGTGTTTTCAGTAATGCGATGCAGTTTGAAAGCGCTGGAATAACTCCAGTAAACATTTTCACACGAGTACAGTAGGCTAATTCAAAAAGGGCTGCTTATTTCAATAAATACAGTTTTAACATGTCGCCACTTGTTTGTAGATTCACTTTATACAGAGAGGGGTCGACTCTGCTGTTTTATTCATTCAAAATCTTACATGCTCCGAGGTTCCTTTTAACATCAGTATTCCTGAGACTTGCAATTATTAAAAGTGTGCTGATCACATCACAAAGGCCCGCAGTGACAGCCACAAGCTTTAATTCAATGTCCGCCTTGTTGCTTTTTTTTTTTGTGTCGAGCTCAAAGCGACGTGAGGTGACGTGGCGAGCCGAGTGAGTTCAGATCTGTTTGATTAAAACGCACCTTTTAACATCTGACTCTTTGGGAAGCTTTATAGTTTTTTTTTTCTACACTGTGATGTGACTGTGTGTAAATGAGCGCGGTTAGATGCGGCAGTGAACCCACAGTCATGGGTTAGCTGACATGACCTGCATGCTGATGGGCCCGTGAGGCTCGGGCGAGCACTAATGTATGGGATGATAATCAGAGCTGTCGCGGGTGATGGAAATGACCAAGGTTAAAGGCAGTGCGCACCATGCAGTATGTTGGAAATAAGATGAGGGGATGAACCTTGAACATGCTTTATCTTATTGGATTCCTGTCAGTGCTTAAGGATGCGATTTCAGCTGTGATGTGATGCTGCTGCACAAGTATCTGTGGAAAAAATAAAGGAGGAAATGGTTTGTACAAAACAAAACCGAAACACTCATAGACAGAAGCAGAACAAGTTTATGACAGAGATGTAAACCTTGAAAACTTTTACATACAGTATTTGGCCTTCGTAGATTTCTTACAAGCTGCTGATTGGAAAGAGCTAAAAGTGAAAAAAAAAAAAAAAAACTAAGTAGATGATAATGACATATGCTAATAAGTTTGATCCTCAATCATTAATCCCACTATGATGATGACATTTGTAGCTTTGTCTTATTATTGGATGGACTGTAATGAAGTCAAATATCAGCATGTTAACGTGGAACTCAATGCACAGATGTCTCCAGTCTCAGCACTCAGCATGGCTGTAGACTCTTCTTGCTCTATTTTGCAAAGAGGCTCGTCTTAGGTGCATTGTCTATTTTGGTGCAAATGGCCTGTGTTAAGGCGAACATAGATCGGAAAGTGTGGTAATTAATAAATACGCTTTCGAGCAGTCACATGGTTGGTCTGATCTTTCTGAAAAACCTGATGACAGCAGCTCAAAAAATGAAGGAAGTCAGATTGTTCGGATGGTGGATAATGAGACCACAAAGAGCCACAGATCTGCTGATGGCGGTTTGATTTTAGTGCAATGGTGATGGCGACAAATTTCAAAAATACTTTTGGTGAAACAGTTGATAATGGTCTCATCAATCTGCACTATTTCTTTATGACTATGGCAAGCCAAATTTCAGCTGTCACTGTCCACTAATAGAAATTCATTCAGTCTCTAATTCTAACTTTAATGTTTACTCAAATCTCACATCTTTACTTAAGAAGTCTTGAATCAACTGCCACTGCTCCTGTTTGTCATTAATCTTTTAGAGGGCAGCTGCTGTAACGACACTGTTTGATTAGCAGGGAGTTCCATTTTTTATAATACTGATCACAGATATTGTTCCACATGTCAGCTCTCTAATAAAGCCCTCATATCTCATCGCTGAAAAGTCCTTGGCGTATGATTAACATTATTACGCTCTTCATACAAGTTATATGGCCGCTCCTGCCCTGTTTATTGCATCATCATGTAGGATTTTCCATCAGAAAACAAGTCACCCATAGTCATCAATAATAATCATTTCCTGTGGATCATATCATAGTTCTCTCGGGAAGATTGGATTGATTCATCCATGTAAGAAAATACATGCCACAGATCGACTTTGGCACGCTGACCTTCAGCTCCGGAGAACTGCAGTGTGTTATGTATGAAATGACTGGTCCCAGCTCGTAACTCCACATACAGGCTTTCTGTATTTTCATGTGTGAGTTTTTATACTAATTAACAAAACTAAACTGTATGTTGCTAATGGTTGCAACATTTGGTCCTGCAGTATGTTTTCCCACTGGGAAAGCACACTGTTGACAATAGCACTCTTCTGAACGCTGCCAAAGCCTGTTTTGTGCTCAGCCAGAGACAATGCCAGATCCACACCATTCACTTACAACGATGGGATATTTGTTTATCATAATTAGAGTCTGCTTTGATGCCGGCAGAGTTTCAACCATGAAGAGCCATTCGATGTTTTTTACAGACGTGAGAACTAGTAATTGGATGACAATGCCACATATGCCAGGCTCGTTATTTTCAATTTTTTTTTTATTCCAAAAAACTGTGACTTATTTAATGTTGGTAAAAAATATCAATAATATCAAAATCCATGTGAAATTGTTCTGCATTCTTAACATTATGGTGTTTCTGAGAAGCTGGATAATCAGCAGCTCATTTGCATTTTCGCTCTTCCTTTTCAGTTCTTCCCGCTCATTGTCTTTTGCTTGAAGGCTTTCGTGCTCTTGTGACAAAGAGACGCTGTTTGCTTTCAATCATGGTGGCGATTTGTTTGTGGATTAGGCGCTTTGTCTGCAAATAATAGCAACGATAATAATGATAATAATGATAAAAAAGCCCCATAACCCAAAGTGTACGGAGACGTCTTCAGATTTTTGATTTGTCCGACTAACCCAAAGATATTCAGATTACGGTGATTTCAAACCAAGAAAAGCCGCAAATCCTCAAATCGGAGAAGCTAGAACACACAAAATTGACATTGTTGAAATGATGAATTGATTATCAAAATAGTTGCTGATTAATTATCTATTGACTTATTGGCTAATCAAGTACTTGCTTCAGCTCTAGTTAAAACCAATCTCCATTTAAGAAACTCGACAATGAAACAGTGAGTCTTATGGAGTTTTATGACCTGTAGATGGGAAATTACTATTATGATATTATTAATATATTTTGAACACTGAAGACAATCTGTTGACATGGTGCAACAAATGTAAGTAAGAAAAAACTCAAACAGCCATCACATCATTAAAAAAAAAAAACGCATATCCAATATCCAAATCCACAATCCATGTAAAGGAAGTGGTTGTGATTGACTCTGAAGCTGTTGAAAACCCCCTTTCATTAATGCGCCACAAGTCTTGTAGATATAGCGCTAGCTGCATATGGTGATGATAATTGAGCAACATGTGCTAACAGCCGAGTTCCTCTTCCATCCGCCCACTCGTCCTCTGGGCCCCCCCGTTTCATGGCACCTCATACACTGAGACTGAGGTTGTGTGCCGGATGAGAAGGAGCGGCGATCACAGGCCCGTCGCTGAAACCCCCTACCCCCCCAGGTGATTGCTCCGCTGCTCATAGAGAACCAAGACATGGAGGCAAATGAGGCTAGAGATCACGGTAATCATAATAATGATGTGTCCCAGGGCTGAGTATCACACAGTGTTTCTCTTTGTGGGCCCGGCCTCGTCAGTGGGTGGCTCTTCACACAAACGTCTATTTTCCTGCTGGTGAACTGCAAATTGTTCGAATCCTCTTCCTCCTCGCTTTCTCTGCATCTTCTCTCTGCATCTGGAGCTTCAACTCAAGCCAAATATGCATTATGGGATGTGTATTTTTAACGCTGGGAGTGTGCGTCCCCTCGGGGGTTTGCCTCCATATGGTGCGTCTTTGGACACTGATTAATTTGTTGTCCTGCTAAAAATTACAGTGGCGCTGTGGAGAACAGGCACAGTGGATGGCCTCATTTATCTATACATGTTGTTCTTATTTATAAATCACACCACTTCCTGCTCTGCTGTCGTGTCTTTGTGGCTTAAAGAGCATATGCAAGAAGAGAAATGCACTTTATTTACCATCACCTGATTATGGTATACCACTGTATCAGCCGATTGGCATGGCTGCACAGAGTCTCCTTAAGTGTGTGTTGGTAAATTCTGCATATGGAATTCGTCTTTAATTAGCTTCCTTATTTACCTTTTTGGCGAGTGCAGTAACTCTGGCTACACATGCAGGCCTTTTATGAAAAGTGGTGGGCAGCAGTCTGACACATGGCTGACACCAGAGACTGAAAAATCCTGCCTGTGTTTGCTGCAGAGCAGGGGCTCGACGAGGAGACAGGAAAGGATCTGATCATCAGATCTGTCCTCCCCGGAGAGGGAAAACGCCTTGCTCTCTGAACACACTAAGACACTCCCTCATTTGCAGTCTTTTATGACTGCCTGGGATGAACCAGTGTAAGATGAGGAGGCAGACAGTAGATGCTGGCTTTGTTTGAAGCGCAGCATGCTGGGATTTCGTCTCTAACCAGGGACCTGTTTTGTATTTCTCTGGTGTTTATTTGCTGTGCTGTATTTGATTTAAGACCAGTGTTGAGGCTGTTGCGTCCTGGGCAGCATTATAAACCAAATCCGACACGTGGACACGGAGCTCTAAGCCAACAGCGATGCCTGTCTGACTTGGCCAGACTACAACAGGAAATAAATAAAAGGCTCTGGTGCTGCTATCAATTCATTACTGTACTATCAGGTCCAGCAGCTGGGCCACAGCAGGGGACTAGTTAGCCGCTTAGTTAGCCAGAGAGATGCCTTCAGACTCAAGGCAAAAACTCATTAGTGCAGACTAGTTGGAGTCCATTTTCATCATGTTCAGCTCGAGCTGCACGCTGTTCCTCATGTGTGGCTGCGCCGGAGAGCATGTGGTCCTTCAGCGCTGTGCACTTTTGTCCTGAAAACAGCCAGAACTCCCGCGGCTCTGCTTGATTGTTTTCATTAGTCTGCCGGCGGTGGCTCGACACCGCTAACCGCCGCCGTGGCTGTCGTTTTCCACCAGCTCCAAAAATATGGAAAGGTGATGCCGAGGGTTGTTTTCATAGCATCCCCACCCATGTTGTTACTATCATATCAGTGTGGAGTCTGATATAAAACCTACATGCTCCAGGCCACACATTTCACTCTGCATTCCTGGGCCTGTAATTGGTTATTGTGGAGATACGTAAGGGGGGGGGGGTTGGGTGTGAGCTGTGGAGGGGAAGTGAAGAGACGCAAGAGGGAGAGAAAATAGGGGGTGGGTGTGTATTTCACTTCAAACTACAACCACAAGCACAATTGGGGAAGATGAAACACAGGGAGCTAACACTCACTGGTGCCAGAACACCCCCCCTCCCCCTCCCCTCCCATGATGAAGAGGAATTTTTAACACATCTTTCATTTGCATGTGTTCAATTAGGTCTCCTTTGGATCCTGCTGCGGTGATGGTGGCAGGGGTCTCCTCTCTTCAAGCACACACAGATGACATGGGTGGGCCAGCATGATTGCATTTGGGTTCTGGATTAATTTGCTGGGGTTTATTTTTGCGGGAGGGGGTGACGTATGACGTGACGTCGAGGAGGGGAAAACCCACACAAGCTCTGTTCTTCTTTCTTATTTGTAACATTTAGCCTCGAGCTGATTAATCATAGGGCAAATTGTAGAAACCGATTGCAGAAATAATTTGTTGATTATGTCGCTATTTATAAAACAAAAATGCAAAATGCTGCTTCTAGTATTTTTCCGACGTCAGGATTTGCTGCTTGTGAAATGTGTCTCTCTTGGTTTTGGACGATTAGTCAGACAAAACAAGACATTGTGTTGTGCTCTGGGACATTTATAGGAAAAATAAGAATAGAAAATATTTTTTCATCACGTTGATGTTTAAGAAGAATAAAACATTTTGGGACTGTTTTGCCTGTCACTTAGCATCTGACCATTTTAGCTGTGCTTTCAAACAGGTCCAAGTAGTAAAACTAACCCGATCAAATGTCATCATGCTTTCAGTCTAGTGCAGTATTAATAATCTGTATTAGCTGTAATATCTAAAACTGTGATGGCAATTGTGTCAAACTGACCACACATCCTCTTTGCATTCAGTGAACTTGTGGTGGTGCATTAATTAGCAACTATATTTGTCAGATAGTCAGTGAACCCATTTCTGCCATCAAAAACAAATAGAAGTAGATGTGACACATTCAATTGTGTCATTTCACACTGAATATATTTATTACTAAAATAAATATCCATTTGCTTTGTGTAGAAATATATTATCAAACAAGGTGTTCAGGTTGTCGTTCTTTAAGACAAGGTGGGTTTATTAGCAGCAGCAAACTCTGCTTTTGACCTTTGGACGCTCACCAGATTTGAAACGATTTTCTGTCAACGCTCTCAGCTGTGTGACGAACTGAGAACGTGCCTTTATAAAAGCAGAACAAAACTCAGTGATTGTAGAGCAATCTTCATGTTTGCCCACATTTTCAAATAAAAAGGGGGGATTAGGGTTAGAAATATTGCAACTCTAAAGATTTGAGATTTAATTGCATTAAGTTATTCCATGTGCTGATTTCAGACAGCGAAGTTCAGAATGAGAATGAGAATAAATTGATCGTTGGCTTTTATTGTTGCTGTGTCAAGCTTTTTGTTTTGTTTACAATGATTCATACAATTTTTTTTTAAATCCTGGGTCCTTGATTTCAAATAAACAAAAGCAGGCCTCTCATCTCTAGTCTATGAACACCAACTTTGTGGGTTTAAATGAGTCATCGGTTGTTGACTTTGTCAGCACAGACAGCTTTTTAATGTTTTTAATTATGCGTTTTAAGGTTACATATATACTTTATTTTTCATATTTTTAAACAGCACATTTCAGTTTTAACAAGAGAAAAGGCTTTGACAAAGTGAATTATTTGATGTGTTTGGCAAAAAGCTCTTTTCCTTTCCTGTTACCTACAATCTGATGTGGTATCATCCAAAAATATGCATAACCTGTAACTCCACAAAATAGTGCCATTAGCTATTGATGCTAAGTGCAGTCAGTAGATTCACAGTGTTGGTTGCTCCGATGACAAGCAGCGATTCCTCTCAATGAGGCCATGATGAGATTGTTGGCTTTGAAATGGCAGTCAGTGCTATCGCCTGCAGCACCGCCGCTGGTAATGGTTTATGCCTCGTCATCAAAGATGCATCTAATTAAGTTCATTAAAGCCAGACATATCAACCGCGGTAATTGCTTTTAACTCGTCCCACTAAATTGCGTCCCTCTAATATGGCTGGAATTGATTTAGACTGAAGTGTCTCGCAGCATCACTTTACATGTAGAGAACAGGCTTCATCAGTCGTCAGTCGTCGGCAGCGGGTTACGGTGCAGAATGTGTGTCCTGCATTAACACACCATGTGAGAGCTGGCTAATCCGTGGTGCAGATTGCAGCGAGCAGTTTTTCCTCCTTTTGATAGGGTTATGGCAGAGTGTCAGAAAAAGGCTGGAGTGACTTCGAACGGCCTCTCTCCGAGCCACGTCAGCTGATTGGCAGCTACTCTGATGTCATTTGTTTTTGTGGGGCAAGGACAGGTCACGCTGGCTGATCTGTATTCTCTCTCTCTCTCTCTCTCTCTCTCTCTCTCTCTCCCCCCACCGCCCCCTCAGACTTGAGATTTTCCTGTCTTCACTTCTTGTTTATAGTAACTCCCACTGATCCTCTCTCTCTCCCCGCTTTGTGTCTTTCTCCTGAGTTTCTGCCCTTTTCTTTCTTTGAAACAACAATAACAGGTTTTATTGTGAATGAAGGAATTCTAACGAAGCCCAAGATATGAGAATATCTGTTTCTTTAAACTCATAAAACAAATGTTAATGCTTGAAATAATACTATTCCCTGCTGCTCAGATTTCTGTTTGAAGCCAGGAGAAAGGGAAATTGACACTGTTTGTGTCCAAATAGCAAAACACTGCAAGAGACCATCAGGCCATTTATTATATTTATGAGCTTTGGCTTTAAGTTGTCGCAAAATAAGTTGTGCTGAAGCGTTTGAATTTTGTTATAAAGGACTCTGTTCCCTGTACAACTAATCTACTTTATATGTTTTCTTAGGTCCATAAGACTCAGTGTAAAACCTCAAATAAATTATGCATCAAAAGCACAACAGCGCTCACAAGGGCCATAATGGATAGGCTGCCGTCACAAGACGTTCGATGATGTCTAGACAGTCAGTTGCCATTTGTTTATCACAGTAAGGTGCTACTCGTAACTCTGATGCATCCTTCAAATACATATCCTGTTTAAATCAGAATCTGTTTTCTTCCACGGGGCAGTATCATAATTGAATATCTACAACAGTTGTAGCCTCAAGACTGTATTGTCATTTTAACCATTTTACAAAATGTAACTACCCTAATAGGCTAATTGGAGCTGGTGAGGTCGTAATCTGACAAATCCGGTCTGATTCTGGGGGATTCTGGGGGATCTCGGCCCTCGCTACGGGCTGCCAGGCCTGCCGCTTGTCTAATCACTCCTGACCCTATTAGAAATGAGTCCTCCTTTGTTACTGTGCGGTACTGTCAGTTCTGGGGGGAACAAAAAGTGCCATTGTCTTTCTTCGCCGCGGCCCGGGATGGAAGTAATCTGCAGCCGTAGAGCTGCCTCAGGATTGCTATAATCCAGATTCAGTATTAATGACAGTCTAATCCGCACATTTTTGACCCTCTGGAGAGGCTGACATGGCATCTCTGTTTGTGTAATGTCACTGATTCAGAAAAATGAAGGGGGGGTTTGCTTACGGCTTATGTCATGAGGGATGCAATATCCTGTTCAGATTTTGTCTGCCGTGTACGCCAAGATGCTGCACTTGTCTGATACGGGCGCAGACAATGCAGGGTTGTCATGTTGCTGGATTTGTAAAGATGCATCCGAGGATTTACGTTGAATTCACCCAGCTTTCCTGACGGCATGTGAGAATTGTGTTTTTTTGCGTATTTTGTTCTCCTTCCATTCCTGAACGTAGTCATGCCAGAGACCAGTGTGGCTGACAAACACAATAATTGCATGCCTGTGTTGAGCACGCCGAAGGACTATGGGGGTGTGTTTGCTCACCCATGCACGACATGCGGCGGGGGCAAATGACACGAATGGCAAAATGGTGATCCTCCGCTGCGTGCACTCGGAAAGGGGCTCTTCTGCCCTTTGTTCGACACAAAGGGATGCAGAGGTAGACGAGTAGATGCGTGTGAAATCCATCACACAGCTGCTGGCACAATGATCAGTAACCCCCCCCACCCCCATCTTCCTCCACCAGAACCCCTCCTACACCTTCTTATCTCCTCTCCTCAGAGCTGTGCACATGGGCCTTTTGTTTACTGCTCTTTCCAATGATCCACACCAGTAATCACCGTGACAGGTAGCGCGACTCTCTGACGGCTCGCCCAACCTTTCATCCCTTTACTGATGCCCGAGACTGATACTGGCTGGACTGGAGCTGCGTCCATGCTAAGCCAGCTGAATGGGTGAAATGATGCTATAAAGATGTCCTTCCACACATAAACACCTAAATGACAGGGAGATGACTAAATCGCTTCTTCTTTCTCCTCAACAAAACCATCACATCCAACATCTGCTAAGAAGTGAAACAGACAGTCTCTGCTGGTTAAACCTCCGTGGCAAGTTCTGCTGTGTTTTAAGATGAATTTTTTTAGCATTTCTACTGTAGTGATAGTGACAGCTGGAGGGAATCAGAACAAACAGTAGATGGAGGGGAAAGGATAACATGCAGCAAAGGGCCTGGGCTGAATGTTGTTATCCAGCATAATTAATGATTTTGTTGTTCTCTTTTTTTGTCTCTATTTTCGGACAACTGAACAAAAAGGAAGCACTGATTTCATTGTGGCTTTTAAATGGTAAAGATGCATCACACACGATATGATTGAATGTGGTCAAAGTGACAAAGCTGTTTTGTTTCTTGTCGACTGTCACTGTCAAATAAAAGCCAAATGCCAAAAAAGTACCTTTGATAAATTGATAATGATGTGCAAATAAATACATGCTGCCACAAAGACGTCAGTCAAATCCCTGTTTGTGAAGTTAACAAAACCCATACGAACACTGGTTAATGACAACACCTGTGCCATGTGATCAGCATCAGCCTGTAAATGAGGAAGTATACGAGATTTTAACTCATCGCTCAGGTTTTCTTTTTTCATTTCTCACACAGCTGCTTCTCACTCATTGTTTGTAAAAATTGCACTAAACTTACTACAAGTATAATTTTCCAGGCTTTAAAAAAAAAAACTTTGTTTTTGCGGAAAAGCTGCGGCTTAGCGTGGATGTTAAAACAAAGAGCAGAAACAAATGTGTCTTCAGCCGACTTAGTGCGAGCTTGGTCTAAACTGTGGACAGAAAGATAAGGGGTTAGGAAACATCACTTGAGTTGAGCACGGTGATATTTACTGGAGCTCTAGTCAGATTTAGAGGCGAGGGCGAGAAGACGTTCCAGATCAACGAAGGCCGACAACAGAATCACAAAGTGCCTCGGTTTATATAATCATGATGAACTGTGATGTGGTAAATATTGTGAAATGTCATTGAATAACACTATGGTTCACTGGATGTGCAGCGTTTGACAGTTATCACAACAAGAAAGACATTTGATTTCCCTAACAGGAAATCCAGTGTTACATGATGGTCGGAGGTTTACAGCCTTCTCAATAATCTCTTGAAGCGCCGATACCGCACTAGAAATGAAAGCACGCGTTTAACGATAAACTATAAATAATTTTCATCACCCAGACAAATAAATCAATGCCCTGGAAATAAATCTCACCTGTCAATGTCGCCTGAGCTCGTTCATCACTTTTCATGGGCTGAATTTATCGCCGCGATATCACAGCGAAGCCTTTTAAAAATGTAACATTATCTTGAATCAGCAGTCTTGGGTTGTATATGTAGAAAATCAATGGTGTCGCAGCTCGAGTGTGACTTGCCATCCATCAGCCCGTCGGCCGAGCGGAGCAGCTACTGTAGATGATGTGCTGAATGGCCAATTTCCTGTTACCTGTTAAAGACAGAGTGCCACAGCTGGGCTTCTCTCTCTCTCCTCTCCGGGTTGTGATTTCCCTCTGGGTCGCTGCTCGGAAATAGATTAAAATAACACACCTCGGGAATTTGCATCTGTAATCTGAGGCTGGATAATTTGCCATCCAAGAAGCAGTCCTGGTTTAGTATTTGACGTGTGGCGGACAGTGACGCCGAGCTCTGAGGAACAGGGGTTGAACTCTCTCGGGCTCACTCGTGGGATGCAGAGATGAAATTCCATCTCAGCTTTCTTTTTTAGAAATATCGAAATTTGCGGTCGGCGCTCTGCAAAATCTGATCTTTTTGCCCTCGGAAGCTGCAGCCGGGCGGCCTTCGCCATGTTTCACGTTACAGACGATAACACGGCAGAGCGTTTACGCCACTGCTTCCTGGAAGGAGGGCAGGGTGGGGGATGCAAGCTCCCCTCTATCTGATCACTAGATTACAGTGTTTACTCACATGCACAGCCTTGCCTGTAGATCAGCTGAAGTGATGGCTTTTGAAGAGGAAGATCCAAAGAGGTTTGAGAATCTTATTTCAGGCGTGGTCGGTGACTGCTCCACAGAGCAGTGGATGTAAATCAGCCATATCCTGTTGATTTAAGTTTACAGGGCGTTCTTCCTATGAGCTCTTACTTCCTGTCTGCCTACTTCAGGACGGTATGGAGGAGGGTAGATGTAGATATGAGTTCACAGTTGTGTTTGACCTTTATGATGTGATAACTTTAAGATTAATTAGCTCTTGTTTTTGTAGTGTAACTGATGTGTTCACACAACCCAGGATAGTGAAGACACAACCAACCGCCTCCTGTGTTACCAGAAGACGCAAGAAATGAGTGAATGAATGAATGAATGCTTCATCAATATATCATATATATATATGACAGTGGAATAAAGGACTGTGTGTAGCCTGTGTGATAAGGTTCTTTCATAGTGTGTGTGACTAATAAAGGAATATCTTATCTTAGTGACAAACCAGCCCAAAAGTTCTGATAAACAGACAAAGTTAGAGAGTCAGATATTTCCCTGAGGAGTTGGCAGAGATGGAAACAGAGCTGAAAGGAGAGTAAACAGTCAACTTGTAGATCATTTACCTGGTTTGGCACAAACACAACATGCTTCTCTTCTTCCGCATCCGTTAAATGCAAATAGGCAACTGTTTGCTATATTAACTTCAAAGGTGATCATACATTCATTTTGTGTTTGTAGCTTGTAAAATCAGATTTTGCTGGTTTAAGCACTTCAGCATTTATTCAGCATGGGATGACACTTTCATGAATGTAAGTAGTTCCAGATCTAATCAACAGTCAATTACATTTCAAATTACATCAAAATCACAATAAAATCCAGATATCTTTATACAATGTTGGGTTCTTTTGATACAAACAAGGGTTATTTCATATATAGACCTGATGTGTTTTTTTCCCTTTGCTAAATTCTACTGTAGCTCCCAGGATAGCAATGTCAGATGATCTGTCTGTATATCCAACCCTTTAGTCCACAGTGAAATATCTCAATGGATGGATAGCAATGAAAATTAAATGTCCAGCACATGAATTATCACAGATTTTCCCACTTGTCCAACACTTTATGACTCAAAATCTAATAACTGAATTCAGGCCTCAGCAATAAATTGAGATTAATACTAACAAATTAACAGGTGCCTCACACAGACATCTAACATTTTGCTCCTGTATAATAGCTTAAGACTTCTTTTTTTTTGCCACTAAGCCGCTGGTTTAAGTCAACTGTGGTCTGTTTATTTTTCAATTTTTATTACAGAATGAGTCATTTTTGGAAAAACTAATTCTTGGCTCATGGGTGTGAGACGCACCCACAATAAATGTTCTAGGTCATAGCTCACAAATATGCGGTTTTAGTGTGCCGTTTCCTTCTCTAATCTGGCTTAATGTGCCATGCAACTGAGCCAGCGTTGAGCAAACGATGACATCTGTGTTAGTGGAGCCAGAGTTGTCACATTGACAGGAAGACGGTGCACCCAGAGCTGATCCACTTCTGGCTGCAGCTCTCTCCTCCTCTATCCTTTCCGTCTTTCTCTTTTATGTGAACGGGGGGTTGACTCTGTCCTTTCGCTCTCTATCTCTCCCCCCCCCCCTCTCTTTCTAGTTCTCACAGTCCAGCTAATTTTACTCCCCCCGTGTTTGGCTGTGAACCACAGCTCACACACACAGGATATGATCTAAACTGTTTCTCTTCCTGCTTGTGGTCTTCTGAGTCACTTTCATGCAAAGAGACGTGAAAGAGCTCTGACCGGTCGAGATGTTGCGTTCAGGGACAAGAGGGACAGTGTTTAGTCTCATTACTCACACAGCCTACAGCGAGAGCGTCTCCTCCAGAGTTGATCTTGAAACAGTTCACATCCACATCCTTTTGTTGATGTGTGTGTTAATCATGCAATAGACAGCCTGACCTTTCTGCAGCGACGATCTGAAGCGGGTAAATAAACCCATTCCTGAAAAAGAGCATCCTTACATATTGAGTCACAACTACATTTGTGTTTTCATTTCTCACTCTGCTTCCTACTTTTGGCAGTTGTCTGTGAAAGGAGTGGAGGCGTTCATGGCTCTCTCTCTCCGACGTGTGAAACGTCTCCGTTCCCAGACAAGGTTGCGCAGACAGACAAGACGCGTACCCTTGGGCTGTAGCCAGATATACACACAGATAGCTTGAGAACTCCACAAGGTTTTTTTTTCTCCCTTTGTGTGGGTGTACATGTATCTTACATGCCCATTAATGTCAGTCTATACGCCGTGTGTGTTTGTGTGTGTAACTGCCTGTGTGTGGAGATATGTTCGCTTCCCCCTCCCCCTTGCCCCCCTCCTTGTCGTGGAATCCCACTATTTCACCGTCATGAATATTTACCAGGTGGGGTTCATGGAGTTTAAGTGTTGCAGGGGATCCTCGGCTGGGGACTGGTTTAATCCTAACCTCGTTCTGTCTGAGCTGATCCCAGGTGCCTGGGAGCCTGAGCTTTGGGAAAGGATGTGAGAGGAGGAAGGGGAGAGAGACACCAGCACCGAGACGAAGTGTGTCGGATTGTGGGATGGAAAGCTGAATGTCTGTTTTTACATGCTGCCGTTAGAATGTAGTGAGGATGTTTTTTTAAAGCCTCTGGCCAGCTATAAGTCATGTCTGGGTCTTGCAACTGAGAACTGGATTAATGGACATACTGGTGCTCTTTTTTGTTATTGTTGTTCAGCCAAAGTAGTATATAATCTAATGCAAATACACGAGGCAGCTGCGTAGGAGAATGGAATATAATGAAAAAGTTGTGGCCTCCCACACACTGTCAGCACATTATGTGATTAAAGAAGCTACATTTACAGACCATCAGATGTTAAACAAACAAAAAGCAGCATCTTTATACTATAGCTACAAGGGGTAAAATCACCTTAGACAACTGGACGCCAGATGCATATAAGTTAAAATACAGTGGGCTAAATGCTAACATCAGCCTGCAAACATGTTTACAGTGACAGTGCTAGTTTGCTGGTTTAGCAGGTATAATGTTTACTGTGCTTTCCATCTTAGAGTCACATGTTAGCATGCAAACATTGGTACTTCAATGAATTGGGCCCAATTCCCTAATGTCATCAGTTTTGCAGGTATTTGGCCATAAGTATTGGACACATTGAATTTGATGATAATGGCACCAGATGAAAGGTCAGGTGATCACTAAAGTTATTTCAGTTCATCCTGATTGGGACGTGAATGTCTGTAATGAATTTAATGGCAATTCATTCAATAGTTGTTGAGACATTTTGCTTAAAATCGCATATATAACACCAGAGGAAACGTCATCAAAGTAATTACAATAGTCTTACAGTCATTAATATCAGAAGTTCAGATGAATTGAAAAGTGAAAACTTCATTCATCCTCTGGGGATGAAGAACGTCTTCACCAAATTTCATGGCAATCTGTCTTGTGTTTGTTGAGATATTTCAGTCTGGACCAAAGTGGTGGATCGACCGAGGAACTGGCTCAGCAGTGATATGAAATGTTAGAGGAAAGGAGATATGTCTTCTGTGCTAATAAAACACGAGATAAAAGAGAATCTCACACTAAGCTCTAATGATGTTAACACGAAATATGAAGCTGATGAGAGCTTATAAATATATATGTTTTAAAACCACCTGGGAGTCGTTGCACGTGGCTTCAGCAGCCGTTTCTCACATATATTTTTAATGGACTTTGTACTTTTCCTACATTGCAGAGGCTTATTCCATCCCTCTATGGGTTATTGATCAGAGACAGAGCCACAGGTGAGTATTAAATCAGTGTTCTCATTTAGCTGCCCACTAAATGAATAACACTATTGATGCAGTCTATCACATGCCCAGTCTGTCTGTAAACGATCTCGTCCTGCCTGGGCCCTTTAGGAAATTTCCACATATTTGATTATAACGGCGATTGCCAAGTTTAGAAGAGCTGCTATATGATATTATCACACTCGCATCCTGCTTGCTTTGGCCAAGAGCCACTCAGCGGTGCTCAGCAGACCTGGATGCCAAGACACAACCGGTGTGTTTGGAAGTGAGGCGGGCAGGCGAGGGAGTCTCGGCTAACAGAATCACGCTCCTTGTCGCCGTCTGTCCTCTCTTTCTGCAACATTAAGCTCGCAATGTGCGGACAGCTCGCCGGGGACACGGCTCTATTCACATCAGATCACAGAGGCATAAAGTCCACCCGCGTGCGTTTCTCTCCTGCAGTGCCATTTATTATAATTTCTGCTGCTGCGGTTTTCATCTTGGGGCTGATTCGGTCCCTTTCAGCTTTGCCTGTAAGCACCATAAATCACAACAGAGCCTCGCCACTTCTCCCAATTTCACATCTCTCCAGCACTGGTGTGGTAAAGCAGGTGCTGCAGCTCTGTTCTAATCAAAGCCAGATCATTAAAAATTTAACACCACCTTATTACTGTACATCTTATTATTCTCTGCTATGCAGTATTTAGAAAATAGCCTCATATTTTCTCGTTGCCCAAAGAAAGACTGTCCCCTTCAAACACAGATTGCATGGTAAATGTTCCCTCTCAGATTGATTTGTTTGATTAATTATAGGCCGGAGATGTAAAGTGATGCCAGAATTTGTAAGAAAAAAGCAAAGATTGAGCAAAGTCTACGCCTGCTAATCATAATCTGAGCCATTGTGGAGGTCCTGAACTGGTTATGGAGGTTTTGGAAGTGACCCTCAGTGGCAGGTCAGAGACGACGTCTGTCAGCTCAGTGTTGTGTTGGACTGATGCTGGAGCCCGATAGCGACTCTGATGGCTCCTCAGTGGGTGAAGTGACATCTCTCTCTCTCTTTTTCTCTGGCTCTGTGTGTGTGTGTGTGGATGTGTGTGGCAGTGGGCTGCCCTCAAAGCTTATCTCTATAAATGGATTTGTGTTGGTGCAACCCCGGAGAGGAGTCAAAGAGGCCAAGTGTGTGTCTCTGTGCGTCTGCATGTTGGTGTATGAGACGTCCATCTGCCCATGAGCTGCCGTTCGTCACCTCGATTCTACGTATTTTCAGCCGAGCTTAGAGTCTTGTCGGGGGGAAATAACAGCTGCGTGTGAGAGTTTTGGTGAAACTCTGCAGCTGTAAATCATAAACCTGCAAAAGTCCACATGCTGGACAGTCCATTACACCCTCAGACGAAGCAGAGGGAGGTTNTTTTTTTAATATATATATATAGCCTCTATTCCACTCTATCCTCCCTCCTGAGCATGGACTCTTTAGCTCGTGCTTTTTATTTGGCTGTCATGGAAATCCTCGAGCATGACACCTCATTTTCCAGGATGTCATAGAGCAAATGTTGACTGCCTGTTTTCATTGAGCTCCAGAGGGACGAGGGGTGGAGATGGGGAGGGCTGCAGGAGATGTGTCCATTCATTTATCATTACAGCCTAGAAAAAGAGAGAGAGAGAGAGAACCCCCGTTCACCCCCCTCCGCTCGGCTAGACTAGAACGTCTCCATAGCAACCGCTCGGCATGCTCCCCCGTCACTGGCAGGTGAAAACCTCATATCTCCGAAATGTCAAAGTCGGCAGAGCAAGGAAAGGAAGCGTAAAACTGCACTTATACGAGGTTTCCGCGTGAAAACGCTGCCTCCAGATTCTTTGGCTGCTCAGCGTTCCCAGGTAGATAAATTGTGCTGCTTGTCCCCTTTTTTCTCACCCCCTCCCACCTTCGGGCCTCCCGTGGGTGATAGCAGGGATTATATATTGGATGGCACCAACCTGCAATCTCTACTACAGCTTATTCACAGTAGGAACCACTGTTTTCATACAAATACAACCCTGATTCCAGAAAGGCAGAGATGCTGTGTAAAAACGTAAATAAAGACAGAATGCAGTCCTTCGAAAACAAACTATACTCACCCACAACGCTTTTACAAAGTGTCTCCGAGCCCATGTAGTCATCTCCTTTATCCAATCATGTCTTCACAAAGTGTTGAACCTCTCTCCATCCTTTGTTGTGAACGACTGAGTCTTTCCAGGATGAACCTTTCATACCCAATCATGATACTATCACCTGTTACCAATGAACCTGTGTTTTTGGATCAGTCCACAACTTTCACAGTCTTTTGTTGCTCCTGTCCCAACGTGTTTGAAGCATGCTGCTGCCATAAAATTCCAAATCAGCAGATATTTACATAAATTAATGAAATCGATGAAACACTAAATATAGTGTCTTTGTGCTGTTTTCAGTTGAGTAAATGTCAAAAGGATCAGCAAACAGTCACGTTTTGATGTATTAGTTTTCCAAACTTTTTTGGAATCGGAGTGTAACTGAAATAGTTACAAAAATAAATATGTGGCTGACGAGACAGAAAGAAGCTTTATGCTAAACTCCTAATCTGGGTTGATATGCATATTCTTGCCATCAGTAGATTTAGAAATCAGGGAAACCTATTTTTTTTAGCTTTTAAATGAGGTTTGCCTGGATACAAAGTGATGCGCACTCAGAGTTGGCTGCTGGATTTGGAGGACTGATTTGCATTACAGGCGCTCTGTAAAAAGTTACCCCCCTAAAAAATGAACTCATTTAACTCTCCTGACTAATTTATGAGTCTTTTCTTCACCATGGTTACATTTCACGACCATCTGCATATCTCTCTCTCGGGCACCTCCTTGTGCCTTCTTCGCCGTTCGTTAGCTGATGAGGAATATGTTCCCACTTTCTCGTGAATCTCCCTCAAAGCTAAATGTCATCACTCTGCATGAAGGGTAACATATAGTGGAAACATATATGCTGTTTGATAAAGGTCTAGGGTCTGCTTATTACTTCACAGCCTCCTCCTCAGGGGAAGCTGGCCTCACCTACTCTTGCTACATACTGTTTCTGCACAACACAGGAACTGCATCACAGCTTCTCCTCCTTCTGTGTCTTTGCTCTGTCGTAAAGTGTCTAACATGCTCTCTCTCCTTCTCGCTCTCTGTTAAAATAAAGGTGGTGAGCAGCATCTACAAAACGCCAGCTGCTGCTGCTGCTGCTGCTGCTTGGTGAGCCCCCCTGCAGGTGAAGACCCCCACCTGGATCCAGGGACCGTCTCTCGCTCCCTCCTCCCACCTCCAGCTTCTGTCCAAGCTGAAGATGACAGCAACGATGTGACTGCAGGACTCTGCCAGAAACCATGTGACCTGCTATTATGGATCTGACGCTCAGCATACATTGAATCAACACTCATCCAGGTAATACTTAACACTGCATCAGTGTTGAGGACACACAGCTCCCTTTGATTTGCACTGGGCTGTTTATTTTCTGCGTGTATTAATAGGTTTTTTTTTATAACAAGTTCCTGGCATATTTGTGGCCATTCAGGCACTTCCTCAATCTGGAGATTCATGGCTGTTGTTTGTGTCAGCTGGTAAAAAGGATCACGAAACAGGAAGTGTAACAGCAGTGAGAACAGAGGCCTGCACAGTACAGTAGTAAAAACGCCATTAACGTGAGCCTGCACGCTGCTGCAGTTTATTCAAATCAGCCATGTTGTTGGGAATATAAAATGGTTTGTATTATACCGTGTGAAGTGCATCTGAGGAGGGGTCTGTGAAATGGATTTGCTTTTTAGATGTGTGCCGATATTTGACCTTGATTAAGACCTCGTTGGGATTAGTTGGTTACTGTCTTGCTGTAGAGGGCAAACGAAAAAAGCCTTTTTATATATTTTCACTTGAGACTTGAGTGCCGATATTTCTGACATTTCAGTGGCAGATTTTTTTTTCCCGAGGTTTTGCTCCTGAAAGCATATTGTGACATTTAAGTGGCCTGTAATAATTAAGACTTAGAGGTATCTCTGTATTAGCCTTGATGGGAGAACTGAAGCAGACAGAGGTGGACGTGAATCCAGATATACAGCAATGAGCGTTTTTTTTTTTTTTTTTTTTAGCGAGATGGTCGTTTGTCAAATTGTAGGCTCGACCATCAGCTGGGGTCACTGGGGTTGTCTCAGATAGATGGTCTGCTTCTGTCAAATTACACACACACATGCACACACACTTGTTCTGTATATTTAACTCTGGGTTAATTCTTCTGCTCTTTCAACCTGTGCACGCTGGCTAATGGGAATTTCACCGAGCTGATGTCCCGATTAGAGTCGTTATAGCTGCGAAACAGCCCCCCCTTGTAACTTTTCTTGCGTTTAACAATCCCCTTCATTGTTGTGCAATTCAAATATTTTAGTCCCCACCAAGCTGTTTAATGACTTGTGGAGGTGTTTGACCATGAAATAGCAAGGACAAAGGGAACACACAGCCGATGGAGGAATGGAAAACAAAGCCCGAAGTCTGAGACGGAAGGAAAGAGAAAGAGAGAGGAGACTGTGAGTGTTTGTGTTCAGATGTGTGGCGAAGTCATTGTCTTTTCAAAGTCTCCATGTGTAGTATCTTATCCAGGTTTTTGGAGTGTGTGGCAGTCTTGCTCCCATTTCCCCTCTGGAGCAGAGCGGTACAGGAAGGCTGGCTCGCTGGCTGGCTGCACAGGAAAGGAAACGGTCTCTATCAAACAGCAGATGGAGGACAGCATGTGCTTACACTGCAAAAACACACGGGCATGCACGCAGACACGCATGCATGCAATCCTGCGCGAACTATGTGCAAGTACAGTCGCTTTTTATTGAGATTGTGACCCAGATCGCACAATGCAAATGTCAGCTGTGGAGAATGTGAAGTTTTCATGGAGTTGAACGAGAAAGATGGACGACACTGATGTTAAGATGAACTTTTGAAATGATGGCGAAGACATTTTTTCTTCTTCTCTGGAAGGTTGTTTCGCCCTATCAACTTTTTTCAAGGCCCCCCCCCCCACTCCCCATTGTGTATACTTTACATAATACCGCAGTCCCCTGCCGCTCTTCAACCTTCAAAATTTCTATTCGCCACTGAAAAAAACAGACCTGGGTCAAAAAGTATTTTTTCACAGACACTTTAGTTGTTGGAGTGTCGGCAGGTGCTTGTTCACCAAAACTGAAATAAAATCAGATTAGGCAAGGGTGACGGTGATTTTTGAATACTGCCTGGTTCTTTAAATTTCTTTGCAGTTTAATATCTCTAATGTTCTGTCTGGTCTTATAGATACAGACACCAGGAGAGCTCAGATTTTGACCCTTGTGTTACCTCTGTGGCCTGCAGGTCAAACACATTTGTCTGTTGATGAGATTTAGTGATACCCGATATGTCATCACCTCCTCCTCCTCCTCCTCCTCCTCCTCCTCCTCGTCCTGCCCCCTGCTTGGTGTTTACATCCATGATTTCTGATGTCCTGTCATGCCTCTGTGCCTCTGTCAAGACCTATTAGTGGCGGGCCCGGGTCTCGCAGAGCTTTTGTCGGCAGCGTGTGAGGACTGGATGTTGCACTTCCTTTTTCCAAGAGGGCAGCGAGTTCTCCAAGAGGCCTTCGACGTAGAACAGCCACTCGCTCTCAATATGGCCTGTGTGTGTGTGTCCTTTCTCATTCGTGTAACGAGCCCGCTTAGGAGCGAGGACAATGAGGCTCACTATGGTGCCCAAGGCCCCGCTGAATGACTCATATTCCTATAGAATTCAGGCCGAGACCAAACAACAGGGTTACACAATCTTAATCAACAAAGTGCGGCTCATCATGTGCTCGGCAGGGGCCGTGATCCTGCAAAACGAGGATTGTAAAAAAAAAAACCTAAATGTGTCAGGTTTGGGTTTCATAATTACTGTGCTTCCACTTGCAGAGAAGGCAGGCTGCACCTCCTCTGTGAATCTGGACGAGGCTGCGAAAAAACACCAGTTGTGATTTTCTGCTTGTTTGTCAAACCTGGATGTGTGATAAGGGAGCGTCAGAGGGGGCTGTTATTCTGGAAGATGAAGTGCGATGCTGTGGTTTTATTTTGGCAACCAGACGTGTTTGACAGTAAAAACTCGTTTTTTTCCGTGCAGACAGTCTGAGGACATGTCAAGAACCAGAAGACTCTGCTCTTATTTCCCTTTTTTGAAGACTCACTGGAAGGTTTTATAGGCTGCGTCTGCGGCGAGCAGACAGGTCTGCTCTATCTCTGCAGAGCAGCAGAGGCGGGCTCCTCATCCTCGCAGCGTGGGCCGTTCACTCATCCCTCCTGGTCCCACATCTCCTCTCCTCCTCCTTCTCTGTTCCTCCCCTCAGAATCAAGTGGCTTTTTGTTCTCCCGCCGCGGTGCTTATCACTCGCTTCTCCACCGCTGCCCTCCCCATCCTCCTCTCAGGGAATGAAAGGATATTTTTGGGGGGATAGATGCTGTCTGTCCTGCAAAGATCCCGAAGGACTGTGATTATCTCTGTGTCTGAAAATGGGGGGTTCTATGCAAGATCCCCCCTCTTTTCTCAGTGGGGTGATTTTTTTTTCTAACAAGAGCCAGGTCTGTTTAACCCAGAATCAGAGCTGATGTTAAATAAATCTCATGCCGGTAGAAAAGCTGTGTGGATCGTCATCATTACCGGCACTGACACCGCGATTCATTTTAATTCATCTGAGTGAAGTAGGTTTCTTTGTCCCACAGGATTCCTCAATTGCCTGTTATTTCTACGCTTGAATAACATGACATGAAAATGAGCCGTGCGTTCTCGGGGGAGACGGTCTGCTTGGTTGTAATACTAAAATCAGGCTGCCAGACGGCATCTGAGTCAGCTGTTATGATTCTGCACAGAACTACATTTTAATCTGTTTAATCCTTTTTATTGACCATTAAAACTTTCCAAAAAAGGGGCCCTGACAAATTTATGGAGGTGATTTACTCACAGTGTGACCACCAGTCATCGTCTTGTTTATTGTTCCAGATTTATTCTGATGTGTTAAACTAATTTAGCAGATTCCAGAGGCTTATAATCAGAACGGATGTGGTTCCTGAACGGCTGTTTCATTGCATTGATTTCTGCATGAGAACAGCTAAAAAGTAACCACACAGTTTAATCAAATGCATACACTTAGAATGACAGCTACATAATAAACAGTAAACTGAGAACTTTAAAGGGAAATTCCTGTGTTTTTCCCATCTGGGTCTCATTTTCATATTTTTGTTCATCATGACTGTTGATGATGTTGACATTTCACTCACCTGCGTAGCACTGATTGGGGAAAGGAGTGTGATGCTCGGGACACACAGGAAGTGGCACCCGTGTTGAATAACCTCACTGTTCAGACAGAACCTGGCTCAGCATGCAGCTTGTGATCGGCATTAACTTTCTCTGCACGCTGGAGGGGAATCTAGCAAGAAAACTCACTAATAATCTAATATAAATTACATATGTGATATAAATGATCTGATTCTCTTCTCTTCTCCTCAAGTTTCAATTCCGATGTTTTTTTTTCCCCCAACGATGAAATATCAGAACTTCCACCCTAACCTTCTTGGGTTTGATGTCAAGAACGTTTACTGGCTCTGATGATGTCTTTCCACTGCCATCGTTGTGTGTTTTTGTTAGGCTCAATGTCAAGAGTTAGATAGAGATTCTTTCTATTGCATTTTTTAGTGGGAGGCTCACATCCCTGAGTCTCTGTTTTCCAAATCTATAATTGTCACTACGAGTCCTAATGGACAAAAACATGAGAAAACACCCACAAACACCACAATTGTCCTTTAATCATTTTAAGAATTCAAGTCCAACCTGTGCTTAGACCTCAAAAAGGACCCTACAAGTTCTCGCCTCATATTCCAAAGCCTAAAAACTCATTAGTTTACCACTCTGTGTTACACCTCCATCCTCCTCTTAACGGCCTTTACAAGCTGAGCAGTAAATTTCCCATACATCACCAGGCTGACAGGCTCCCAGCTTTATACACAATCCCTTCTTCTTCTTCTTCTCCTTCTCCTTCTCCTTCTCCTTCTCCTTCTTCTTCTTCTTCTTCTGCATCACCGTCTCTCACACTAATACCTGTTCATTGCAGAGTGCCGGTAATCACAGAGCGCTGGGTGATAATGAGAAGTGTCACAGCGCCGGTTTCGGCATTTTCAGCCCAGCTGCCGCGCATTACGCCGGCTATCGACGACTCTGATTCCAGGCCATAATTGCTCTGCTGCTGAATAATTGAAAGAGGGGCGGAGGTAAATCCCATAGGTGTCAGGGTGGGAGAAAGATGGATGGCTGGATGTTCAGTGTTGTCAGGTCTGGAGGTGTAAGGGGGCTGGAGGACATGATGAGACCCTCACGGGGTGATTGTCCCCTCGCGTACACACACACACACGTGTTGTGGATGATGGACCACTAGTCGAATGATTTCTGGCACGATGGTTCTCCAACAGGCCCTGGCACATGTGTTTCCCATGGATCCCTGCTGATTGTGGATTCGTGGATATGCGTGTGTCCCCATGTGTGTGTGTGTGTGTTTCATGCCAAGCAGCCAGGCAGCGGCTTTGCATGCCAATTGTTAGCAGATTCGCCGCTGAAACGTATGCGTGTAGTGTGTTTGTGCAGGCGTGTAAATCTGTGGATCAGAAGTGATTGCAGGACCTACTGGCGCCTTGGAAAAATTAACTGTCTGTGATACACGCGAACACACGGACTAAGTCACACTCAAACAAGCCCGACCAAGTGTAAGCTCAGATGTGGTGTTTGCTAGCGCAGACGACAGACTGGAGTAAATATTTACTACCAATTACGCTCTTGGTTTCCATGCCTCACCAGAATGTGACAGTAGCTTTTACATGCTACGAACGCCGAAGACATTAAGTCAGACGCAAAAACGAGAGCCGCTCTCAAACGTTAGTTATGGCTGGAATGTTTCTAAGAGGATTAACAATAATCGCTTCTCATCTAGTACCGTGTTATTCTTAACTAATATGCAGCAGCTAAAAGCTCTCATTTCCAGTGGGGACTGCTCTAATGGCAGTGCTTTTAGGGTCAGACACAGTAGCAGCCATATCTCAGTCAACAGGATGTTTTGGCCTAAACCTGGCAACAAACCGCTTTCTTTTTTTTTTTTCCCTCCAGCACTGGCTGACGTGGTTTCTCTTTGTTCGTCCGTTCAGTAAATGTTTCTCTCCTGCATGCAAACATCGACACAGGCATACATAAGCACATATGCATTTTCTCACACGTTGGGCTGAGATCTCCGGCGGAGATGCTACATTTGTTCCCATAGAGGCGGAGGGGCTGACGCTGCAGAGCGGAGCCAGCGGGTCTCCAAGGTCATTACCACTGCCACAGCGTCTGGGCGCCCTGGGAAGGAGGCAGGAATTGATTAATGACGATGCTAGGAGCACAGGAGGGGAGGAACCGGGATTGGCAAGAGAGCAGCGCTGCAGAGGTAGAGCTGTTACTGTACAGAGGTGCTATAGATAGTACGAGTGTGAGATACTGCAGAGTGTGACGCAGAACTACAGCTGGTAATTGTAATAGCACTCCCTGTGTGTATAAGTTAGATCTTGAATGAAGAGAATTAAGTCAATGAAATGATTTTTAAATTCCATAGCAATGCCATATTATTCTTATGAACTCAGTCTCAATTTGCAGTTACTGAAAAAGTTTTAGATCACTTTTCTAATGACTTATCAGCAAAAGTTTTTCATTACTTTTTTACTTGACCCAGCTCCGTTAGACGTCCCAAAGCCTCCATACCACATGCTGAGTAACACACAAGACACTGAGGTTTGACAAGCGACCACATGTCAAACTGGATTATCATGATTTTGTTTTACTTTTGTTTTACACAGTGTCCGAACTTTTTTGGAAACCTGGCCGTACTTCTTTAACTGGTTGATTCCTTATAATGTGGCTAGAAGTTTCTTGCAGCAGTTTGTGGGCTTTTCTTTTAATTCTCACAACCTAATTAAATGATATCAACTTGAATTTCAGTTCACAAAAAAGCTCAATCCCAACACCAGTACGTCCTTCATTGCCTCTTACAGCCAATGTTTTTTTTTTTTACTGTGTCCAGGTGTGTTGAATATGAATAACACACACTCTCCTCCCCACACTTTTTTTTAAACCAAATGTCACTGTTCTTCAGGAGCTGTTAACTCAGACAAAAGGCAGGATTGACATCAGGTTCTCAGGATTTCACTGTGTCTGTGCGCTGGGTTATGTTTTTTTTTTCTTCTCTTTTTTTTTCTTTTTTAATAAAGCCGACGTGTTCAACATCCCACAGGTACACGACGTCGGTGGCAGGACTGCTGGTCAGGTTACCATGGGAACACACTGTGAAGAACATCGACGTTAAAACA
The DNA here is from genome assembly GCA_037975185.1 of Centropyge bicolor. Lineage (NCBI taxonomy): Eukaryota > Metazoa > Chordata > Actinopteri > Pomacanthidae > Centropyge > Centropyge bicolor. The sequence continues at coordinate 3,529,364 of JBBMOC010000031.1, read as the reverse complement.
AATCGACATTTTCCACCTTTTTCCTTTTTAAAATCTTAGAATGGATAATGAATAGTGTGTGTGCCTGGACTGTATTGTAACACAGAGATCCTGCAACACTCGTCACCTTGTCCAACTAGGTTACTTCGCACAGGAAGCGGTCGCACATCAGTGTGAGCACATGGACACCCTCGGCTTCGTTTCCTCAGCGAAGACTGTGAATGTAGCGCGCTGTCCTTTAAATAGCTAACCTGACCCAGGTTTACACACTGCAGTTCCCCAAAGGCAGAGAGCACAGAGACAGAGACGCAAAGGACGACGCACACAAATAGAAAGCGTGACCTTATTAAACCTGCGGTGTTGAGGTCAAAAATGACCGATTTAAACCAACCATTGTTCAATAGACAAAAATAATGGTCATAATCGATGCAGTAGAGGCTGACTTTTAATCCATACTTTGCATCCTACAATTCCCACAATGCAACTCACATGTAGCAATTAATTCAAGTTCATGTTAAATATGACCAAGCACAGAAAATACGTTTATGAGCCTGTAACAGATTATGAAACCTACAACATCATCCCTACCCGTCTCCCCCTTTTTCTGCACCTTTCAACCATGGAAACCAAATATTACAACAGATGTTTTTCACCTGTTACTGTAGTAACACAAACACAATATAGCATCCAACCACATCATGACTCAGGATCACACCTATCAGCTCTTGCGGCTTTGCTCTCTTCATAAAGCTTCTCTGTTTTGATTGCAGGACATTTGTGGCAGCGCCTCAATGAGCTCAGCACTTATATTTATTACATGTTCCTGTGCACATTTAGTAGGAATATGGTTGATTTAAAGGATTAGTATATGCAATCAGATACAGCCAGGAAGCCTTTATTTTATCATACAGTGATCTGTCTGTTATTCTGATGACGGATTAAGCCTTTAGTGACGTCTTCAAATTGCTTCAAACCAACAGACCAAAACCTTCATTTGCTATCCTCAATGGCCAATAAAGCAGCAAATCCTTACATTTAGGAAGCTGGCGGGTATGAGTGGGCGTCTTGAGTCTGGCATTTTCTTATAACGACGTGAGATATGGTTGAAGCTCTCGTTATCAAAATAGTTGGCAATTCATTTTCTTTCAATCGCTGCATCGTTCCAGAGCCAGCCTCCTTGTTTCTTAATGCCAAGTTAAACGAACCATCTCCTGACTGTAGATTCATATTTACCGTCCAGACGTGAGAGTGCTATCAGTTCTCTCATCTAATTCCGAAAAAGGTTGCAAAGGTGTTTTGAACACAGCGGTGAGAAAATGCACAAAAGGCTTCAGGTTACTGGTTGTTTTTGCTCTAATAAGCCATCTTGCAGGTTTGAGTTATAAAAAACCTTGTAGCCTGAAGGGTAAACAGTCTGGCAGCTTCTTGCTCAGTGGACACAATGTACCTAGTGGCCGCTCACCCTGTCGCATCGCCCCTACACCCACCGCCCATTTTCCAAATTCCCCAGCTGATTTATTTGAAGAGACAGAGAGACTCTGTGCCCAGAGAAACCACATTCAGTGGAACTGACAGAGCTCTGTCTACGGGAGGACGCCACGCCAGGGAACACGGCGTCTCCTGTCAGAGGCGAAGACAGCCAATTTCTCTGTCTTATCTTCTAATTGTAACAAGCCTGTCCTTTCTGATGGGGAGGTTTCTGGGGCTAATTAGTGAGACAATAGCAGAGAGCTGCAGGGCTATCATTATGTCACTTCAGGGTTGTTTTCTTTTTTTTCCCTTGAACCCAGAGCGAAAGAATGACAGAGCAGGAAGCTCACCACAAGGAAAACACAGGTCCGCAGAGAGGAGTAGCTCATCCTCCAAAACAAAACGCTGTCAGAGAAAAACATTTATCAGCTTTTTTCTTTTGTTCGGGACTGTAAAAGACACAAGATTCAGCAGGAGTCCCACACTGCCGCATTCATATTTAGAGCGAGGATGAAGAAGCAAATAGAGGCCTGGTATCAGCCTGTTTGTATTCCTTTACCCGGCTGTGCGACGTGACATCTGTGCACGTCTGCTTTTTTTTTTTTTGTTTACGTGCTGCGAGGAGGTATGCAGGTATTCAGAGGTGGCAGGTTGTAATCAGTGGAGACGGAGCTGTGAGTCACACAATACATACCAGATGCTGGAGGTCTCTATGAACACATAGCAGCGTCTGAGGCGTTGTCATGTGCAGGCAGAGACTGGCTGACATGGTTAAAATCACAGAATAATCTTGTGTTGTGTTGAAGGCTGCCGTCTGGCTCTTACTCAGTGTGTTTGCCTCTTGTGAAACAGTGATGTTATTTTGAGTACACTTTAAATACAGTTTCATTGGTGATGTGGTGTCTTTTCTATCTTAGTAGACAGAGAACTGACAGCTTTCTGGCCACGTCTGAAAAGAAGAAATGCAATCAGCACAGACTTGCTTTCAGATACAAGATATGGTTCAGATTATTTTAAGGCCATTTAGGCAGATACTGATATCAATATATTATATTTTTAAAATATCATAGATCCAGCAGTTATTTGTTTTTATTTTGTGGTTTTGGATCCCTTAGATTTATTATGTTTTTTTTCGTAACTGTGACTCAATGAGCGGGAAGAAAAATTTACTCATCAGTGCCCTCTGCTGTACAAACTATGTAATGGTGACGTTGTTTTTACATTACCTTAAAACTAATTTGGCTTTTCTGCTCTGCAATTTCTTGTTGCTTATCGATCAACCTATTCACTATTAGAATCACCTGATATATCAGCCTGGCTGCTATTGGTCCAACAGTACTATATACTACTACATACTATTCACATGCTCATATGCATATGACTGCTTGGAGAGAAGGAGAGGAAATAATACACTGACCAGCAACTCAGTGTTCATATGGCATGTGAGAATTGTATTAAAACTGACTTGGAAAATATCCTGGGATTGATTCCCTTTCTTCAACATATTAAACTAGTGTTTGCGCTGCAGCTCCTGTCAATACAGCTCATGAGGCCTCTCATCCTGCAGCCGAGGATGACACTGACCCACCGTGAGACGGAGCGAATTCTCCGCCCGGGTAACTCAGGACACACATAACACTGAAATAACTGGCTGTCTAGCTGGGCTGGACAATACCCTTTCCCCTGGGCTACTTGCAAATGTCTCCTATCGGAAAATAAGGACGCCTCAGAACTTCCCCCGAGCTGACATCTCCCATGACCTATTTTCATTATGGCTGATGGTTGGTGACTCGCTGCGGAGTGCTAAATGGAGAAAGGACAATACACAGACGAGAGCACGCACAATGTGATGATAGCTGTTTGCCCAGAGTCTGACCCCAGCTAAGTGATGACTAAAACTAATAGTCTAATTTGAGACTTGTGGCAGAGGCTGGTTTATGCTGAGTGGGGAGGAATAAAGAAAAAGAGATTAGATACCCCGAAGAATAGGAAGCAGGGTTATTTATAGTTAGGGACATTTCCCCACAAAGACAGAGGACAGGAAGTTGGTGATCTCCTCTGAGATGGGGAGAGGTCAGGCTGGAGACCGCTGCAGTGACAAGATGGGAAAAGCTGCAAAGCCTGAGCAGCCTGTGGTCCCCCAGGAGCTGTTGAGCCACACAAGGGGTTGGAGGCTAAAACGTGACAGCGTGACATCTCCAGAGGTGACGGAGAGGGAGCCGGGAACTAAGGGATGCTTACAAGAAGCAGCAACACTTAACCACAAGACACAGCCTTAGGGCTAGCTGCGAGCACTCTGCCGGGTGTCCCTGTTGAGCCACCGCACACGCAAACAAACAGACGGAGCTTACATAAAACTCAATGCAGCTTGTGTAGTGGAAAGTCCCGACCGGCAGCATGAGAGAACCTCAGCACCACAAAACACAGATACCTACCCTGAGGATTCACACAGTGGACTAACTCAACCTCATCCAAGCTTGTGACATTTGCAGAGAGAAAGAGGGGGGGTGGGTAAAGAGGGAGGAGAGCTGGAGAGAAGCACACTCCTCCTCTCCCCTCTTCTCTCATTAGGATTCTCTCGTCAGTCCTTCCCATGGAGCTGGGGATGGAGGGGGGTGGGGTGGGGGGGTACATGTCAGGGTTTATTAATCGCTCCAGGAAATATTATTGACCTGGACCTTCTGCTCCCTCTCTCCCCGCTGCAGTCAGTGTCTCTGCTCCGCTGCCTCCACATTCCTCCGGTGTCCTGCCTGGACACATTACAGGACACTGCGGCACAGCGTGGAGGCTTCAACACACAGTGTCTTCATTGACTATGCACTTGGCTTGGGCTTTCTTTTCACCGCAGCTGCAAAGCGCCACACACACACACACCTGCAGCGGGGTGTGCACAAAGCACTCCGCTCTGCTTCATTATGGGGGTTATAGCAGCTCTGTGCTTGGCCCACTTTGCTTATAGACTCCAACTTTTACAGGGTTTCTATTAAAATATATAACACCATTAAAACATCTCAGGGCTTTATTGGTTTTCAAATTTTCCCAAGGGCCTTCAAAAGAAAGCAGATGCTTAAATCAAGGTGACGTATGTGAAACCCGTTCTGAATGCTCAAACACAGGGATCGATCGGAGATGCTCCTTTACCCTCCGCTGGAGAAAACGAGGGGATGATCATGCGGCTGAGACCCCTGGATGTCACTGCGTGTAGTGGAGTGTGGGTGTTTGTGGTTGATGTTATCGCTGTCCTCTCTCCGAAGTAGTCGAGTGTCAGCTGACATCCAGGCCTGTTGTTTGCGTGCATGTTGCATCTGTTAGTGTTTCTAACATGTAGCACACTAAGACCCTACACATGCTATATCCTGGAAATTTCAGCATGCCGTTGCCGCAGGAACAGCTGAAGGAAAGCCTCTCATAGTGTCATTTACTACTGCTCAATCTGATAATGCACTGATTAAAGCACGAGCATATGTCTTATTAGAGCAGTATAGATTATTGCACTGAGCTGGGATGCTTGCAATAATGGTATTTGTGAACATGCATGTGACTCAGCCCACATATTGAATCTTTTTTTTTCCATTGATATAAATGTGAATTAGAATTTTAAAAATGTATTTTCCCATGCCTGGGTGTTATTTTTTTCTCAATGGGTTGGTGAGGATTAATCTATGGCCAGCCTTGTTTTTCATATATTGGAGTATTGTGCCTCCGTGTGGACATGTTGAGGCATTACAACGTGAGCTTTATGACAGCAGTAATGAATGACCAGGATATGAGTGTGTTGTTCCATTGTGCTTCCATGAACTTTGCGCCGATGAGCACATTCCTGAAAGCAACAGTCACCAATAAAGAAATGTGCCTCAGATCTGTCAATCGCCTTTGTTTCCCTAAATGGTGATATTATTCCGCGGCCACGTTCTCATGAATCCTGACTTTGCAGGCATGTCTGGCACTAAATTTAATATCCGTCTTCATTCTGTTTTTTCTGCAGTCACAATGGTCCCACTTCTGTTTTTGGTGGCAACCACGACAACATCCAATTCCTCGGGCAATAGCAACCATACACAAGGTAAGAACAATACAAAGGGCAACGCACCTCAAGACGCAACAACACTGAACAATATGCCATAAAATCTTATTGCCATGCACTGCAGTCGTCACTTTTCCCTAAGATATGATTATTAAGCATCTTCCTCAGCGCATACATCTGCTTGATAATAGCCTTTTCTTCAGCCTTGTTATCACCAGATCACAATGAACTTCTGCAGCCCTGGACAGTAATTTACGGCTTATTGTGCGTCTCTGTAAACACGGCTAATAGCTGGCTGTGTGGCTCTGACTCTTGGCCGAGTCTCCATTCTTAAAGCCTCTGATTTTCTGTTAGACACACCGGCAGGACGAAATGAGCTGATGCTTATCTGTGTAGACAAAATACTGCTGAAGCCAGTTATTTAAATCAGGCTTGTAGCCAGATGAGAACATGGGAGGTGTGTTGCTGTGCCAATTTTGTTTTTATCACTTCATGCAATATCCACATGGCGGCCGAGCATTTGCACACACAAAACATGCGTGTGCGTCGGCCTTGCCCCTCTCTTCCTGCTTCTTTGTTGGCGGTGCTCCCTGACGCCCATCTCTGCCTCTCCTTCCTCCTCAGCAGACGTTACATCCCCCAGCCACCATATCCTCCCCACCGTGCTGGTCCTGTCCCTGCTGCTGCTCATCATCGCTCTGCTAGCCTGGTACTTCCTCAGGTAAACTCACCCTGCGAGCACTGGCCCACCTCACCTCACCTCACCTCACCCCCCCCACCTCCTCCCCGGGCCTCGCTGACTGGCTGTGAGCCAGGCTCGGGGGCAGAGCTCGGGGTGACAAACACTTCCTCCTTTAGTCACTGAGGCGGAGCCCGGTCAGGAAGTACAGCGAGCTGACTCCCTCTCATGCTTAGTGAGAGGAGAACAGTGGACGTGAACAGGCAGCAGAAGACAGCAAAGACCAAATTCTGACCCATATTCCAACCGGAGTGCCGTCTTTCCAAGACATCAGCTAATGAGAAAGAATAGCTTCTCAAGTTTCAGATGGTAGGATGGATAGACTTTTGTTCATGCTCATCATTTGGGAGATCTTCAGTCTTGTGTAGCTCTGATGGAAAAATGAAGTTGAACTTTTAGTGTGACATCATTGAATCTTATGTTTTGTGCCGCCGTTCTTCTCATTTTGTTGTATTTTGTGTTTTTCAGGTTAAAAAACCAGAGAAAACCAGTCGTCACAACAGTCGACAAGAAGATACCAAATGGCATCCTGGAGGAACAAGGTAACATTGTTGTAAATTGGACCTTGTGCGAGACAGATTGTAGGTTGTGAGAGCGACAGACTGGCTTGTCGAGAGAAGCGCAGAGAAAATGTGAGGATGTAAAGAAGTGTGAAGCAAAGGCAGAGAAAGATGTAGAGAGAGATAGCAGAGACAGAGGTGTAAAAGAGACATCACTTTTATATTTGTCTCTGCAAATAGTCCCACCACTGCTTGTGGTTGTATTGTACTTCCTGTGGTGAACGTGAAAAACAAAACTGTGCGGTATCACCACCTTCTTTATTAGCTTTTTAATGCTGCATGTAAAGTTAGTACACACCATCACTACTGCAAATATCACTTCAAGTCACGCCATTTTGATTAAGAGCTGTTATGTTTGCAATATTCTAACAACTATTGGACTTTACAGGAAACACGTCTCGAGGACCCGTGAGTTGTTTAGGAAGTCTTTTCTCATCTCAACATTGCAATGGCATGCACAGGGCAGGTTGTATTCTTGCAGACAGGAATGTAACTATGATATGGAGGCTGTAAAACACACAACACACCCAAAGTAAATACAGAGATAGTAGCTGAGCTGATAATTACTGTGATTGTAAACGTAAGACGTGGTCCAGTTTTTTTAGTGTACGAGTGATGTAATATTGAATTTTCAATTTAGGATGTAATGTTGAATCAGTTCAGGAAGTAGACGTGAAAGCATAATGTGAAAGATTTGTAGCCAGTTTTCATGTATGAAGAAATTATTGAACACACGTTTATCATCTTTGCTAACTTTTTAATTGATAAAACTAAAAGCAGAAGTGTCATATGTGGGCACAGTGAGATCAGAATGAATCAAGCGCTATTTTTAACGACGGTGTTGTTTTGCCTTTATGACTGTACGTGTGTGCGTATGACGTGTGTGATTTGATATGTGCTGTGTTTTAGAGTTTGGATACAGCACTGAGTCGTTATACACCACTATACCACCAGGTCAGGTATACAGGGTGGCGGTATAATGAACCTGTTACTAACACTCTCTCACTTTTTCAACCTCCGTTTTCCAAATTGTTTGCGAGCGCTAACCGAATGCCTAGTCGGGTGATTAAGAGAGGTCTCTATTTAAAAAACCTGTGAGTGGCTTCTCCCTCGGGTTCTGTGGTTCTCTAACACCTGTTGATGTTTGGTGATCACTGAATACTCACACTCCTTTTTTTTTTTTTAAATCATCGAGTCATTGGCAAACACACACCAACATGTCATAAGATTTTAAATGAGTATGGTAATCATTTTAGTCTGTGATGAGCTGTTTTTAAAAATCCTTTCAGAGTAGTTTGTTAAGCCTGTCGTCAAAGTCAGTGATTCCCAACCGGGGGTACTTGTACACGTCTGCTTTTGCCAGGAAGTACATGGAAACTAAATTGAAAAAGGGGAAACATGTAGCAGAAATGATGTGTTGTGACTGAGAGTGTGAAAACGAGTGAGCAAATGAGCAAAGAGGTTACAGTTAGTTAAAAGTAATGGATAAATGGTGGAGAAATTTTACCAAACCGACCTGAACATTATAGTAACAATGTCCACCTTTCTATAAACAATATTGTTAAATAACGCACAGCCTGAATTCAACTCAATTAAACCCATTGGAACATGACAGGCGGGGAACTTGTGGGTACGTCGTTGGGAACCACTGGTCTAATTAAACCCAATCCTGTTTTATATTTAATTTTATTTTCAAAGTTAAATCAGTTATCGTCTTTAACACAACAAATAATTCACCACCGTAACGTTTAACTCAACCGGTCGAGCACAGGCAATAAAACCCTGACTGTCCTCCCCACAGAGCAACAGACGGTGGTCCTTCTGCCCAGATCCCCTTCAGCCTCTAAGACCTACTTCCCCATCCCAGTAGACCACCTCGAGGAGGAGTACAGGCTCCGCTCAGCAGACGATGGCAAGCTCTTCAGGGAGGAGTACAACGTAAGTGTCCCCTCTTCTCCGCCCGGAGGTTCCAGTAGCAGGTGGTCGTGAGGCTGAGTCGTCTGTATTCAGTGTTAGAGGTAGTGTTGACATCAGGAATCTGAGCTTAAAGTACGGAGTCATCGTGGTGCATAAAAACTCATTAATTTATAGGATTGTTTAAATTAAATTAAAAATTAAATTGGTTGTTCTGTTTAGAATTTTATTTTTTATGATGTGTGGTTTAGGACTGTGTTGATTTAAACTCATTTGAGAGACTATGTACTTATTGTTGGTTAAAACATTTTATATTTTCATTATGATGATTATTATTATTTAATTTATTCAGCTAAAGAACAGAATGCTTTGAAATGCTTTAACTTTGGCAACAAAACCACCTTTAAAATATCTAAACTTGGATCTTTTTTCCACAACTGCGATATAATGTTTGTTTATGCCAAAGCAGAAGGTTCAGATTTATGTGTGTATTTCTTTTTTATTCAGACAAAATACTGGATACTCTGTCACATTGTCCATGACACATACTGTACACACACGCATGAAAAATACCCTTTTGCCTATTTGTGACTGTAATTGAGGATCTGAGTCAAAACAAAGCGTGTGACTCACGGCCCGTGTAACACATACAAGTATGATTTTTATTCAGACAGACAGAGGAAGCTGAAGTTTGAACGGAGGACTGTTTACTGTAGGTAGCAGAGGAAGTGCTTCACAAAGCCTCGCACACAGCAGAACACAATGAGCATGGGCAGTTTAGAAGTCGGCCGGTCCGACCGCTTTGTGGTGAATCTAACTGTGATTGTGGTGTGTAGTCCTTACCAGGGGGCAATGCCCATGGGACGTACGAGGAGGCCAACAAAGATGACAACAAGGAGAAGAACAGATACCCCAACATCCTTCCGTGTGAGTGCACTTTCTGTTCTTTTGACTCACAGTTTCCTGCCTGTGTGTGCACACGTGTCTGTGTGTCTATATGAGTTTTTTTTTTTCTTTTTTTTTACAGTTCAGACACAGTTGATCCACCTCATATATTCATTCATAATGAAACACCTCTGCCCAAAAAGTTTCCCCTCCCTTCTTCCTTTTTACAGCTGCAGTTCCTATCACTCACCTCTGTCTCATTAATAGTTCATTGTGTCATTTTTTTTCTTTAGCTATATATTTTGATCCTATAAGGAACAGTTGGCTGATTTCTTGCTCTGGATTAGATTAAGCTTGATACCACCAAATACTATATAGCATATCATAAAGACTGGGAATTGATTGACTAGTAATAATAAAAGATTCTCGACCAGAAAGCAAAAAAGCACATTTTAGTCAAACTATTCCTTTAACGCTCTCTGTTCCACCTGCCTGGACTTACTCAGAGTACGATGACAGACTGTGTATTGTTTTTCCACTTCAACCCTCTAAGCTTTGGTATTTTCACCAACAGATGATCATTCCAGAGTGGTGTTGACTCAGCTGGATGGAAATCCCTGTTCAGACTATGTGAATGCTTCTTACATCGACGTGAGTTATGCTTTCTGCTTTTTCACATCATTCTGCTGAGCAACACCGAGTCCACCAAAATAACAATTACTTAATTTCTTGTGAATGTTCTGCACAACGGTTTCATAAATCCACTTGATATTGGCGATGATCTCACTGCAAACGTCCAATAGTTGTTGGAGCTTTCGATCATATCACACGATAGTTCTCAGCGTGTGAAGTTTGCTCAGTTGTCATGGAATTGCAGATGTTGAAATTTTCCATTTATTGTTTTTTCCATGTTTGAACATTCTTTCGTTCTTGACCTTGGAGAAAGCAGCGAAGACACAATCTCACCACAAGATGCATTAGTAGCCGTTCCAGGGCTTTTTATTAATATTCTTAATTAACTTCATATATTTTCTTACAGGGTTTCACGGAAAAGAACAAATTCATAGCAGCACAAGGTAAGATAAAGTGCACTTGGAAATGAAATACGTAATTATGTCGACACAGCACCGTGGTTCCTCATTTCATCTCTTAATAAATCAGGCATTACTATAACAATCATCTCACTTTCAGGTCCAAAAGAAGACACCACAGCAGATTTCTGGAGGATGATATGGGAGCAGAAAGTAGCGACCGTTGTCATGCTGACAAATCTGAAAGAAAGAAAAGAAGTGAGTGATTTTCAAGCCATGTTTATTAAGTGTATCTCTTCTGCGGCCAAGCCTCCGCTCCGACGCTCTGTAGGGATTAATGGAGCGTCACAAAAAGATTCAAGAAAATGTGCTTCAAATAGATTTCATTGGCGACGGTTAAAGGTGAAACTGGAGTTTAATTCGAACTGTTCACTTCGCACCTGTAATCTCCCCTCTGACGTCTCTTTTCTCTGCTATAATTGCGCAGTCTTTACTGTGAGCCGTGCGAACCACAGCTCATTCACTGAACAAGGAGAAGGGAGAAAGCCCACGAAGATCAATAAGAAGAGAATTGGCGAAGATTTAAATCAGCATGTGGACGGGCTGAAATCAATGGCTACATAATGTGTTATTAAGTCCTCTAAGTCAGTCTCATAATCACCCAGCTACGTCTTCTATTGAGTGGTTTCACCTCTCTTACTTACACTGATCTGGACTGACTGGCTGTGAAATTGAAGCACATGTGCTTTTGCATTTGAGTCCATTGTGTCTCTTGAAAGGAAAGTCTTTGAATATGTTACAGAAGAATGACTCACTTTTATATATTTAAGTTATTGAATAATGGCTGTCATCATCTCCCTCCAGGACAAGTGTCACCAGTACTGGCCAGATCAGGGCTGTTGGACCTATGGGAATGTGAGGGTGGCAGTAGAAGACTTCACTGTCCTCGTGGATTACACCATACGCAAGTTCTGCATACAATATGTAAGTTTCATAAAAAAATATATATAAATAGTTAATGTGCAATATTCATGTTTCCACTGCAGGAACTTTTCTGATTGGCCGAGTTCTTTATTTCATCCACCATTTTTTTTTAAATCTGCAGCTGCAAACCAGTTTGTATTTTGTTTGTGCTTCGACACATCGAGGTGGAGTTAGAAGAAAGCGTATTACAGATGGACCAATGTTCATCATTGTGCACAAAAATGATGTGTAAAAACCGAGTCACTTTTTCACATGTCAGCAGTCTCATTTGCCTGATCTTTGCAGGTCTTGAGACTGTGGTAGAAATGCAGACCACAACAGGCAGAAGGCAGCTTTTAGTTCCTTGAAAAATAGTTCCTGGGATTAAAAGTTCTGGGTACTTTGGGTGGAGACGTGGTTCATGTAAACAGAAACATGGGAGGTGTTTGCGAAACATGGCTGCATGTTGTATCATGTGTATTTCAGTTCCTTCTTCATATGAAACCAATTAGAACGTACCTTTGAATTACCCAGTAATTTCTGAAGAAAATCTCGCTCTAGGGTGAGCAGATCATAAAAAGCTGTTGCTGCTTTGATACTGGTTCCTGTTGACATGAAAACGAAAGAAATAAGAAATTCATCAGAAGAGCGCCCCGGGTCTTGAGCGTGTCCTCAAACTTGCTTTGTAGGCGTTGTCAACTCTGTTTGTGTCTGTGTCTGTGCAGCAGGCCAGCGATGCCGCTAAGACTCCCAGGCTGGTCACCCAGCTCCACTTCACCAGCTGGCCCGACTTCGGAGTTCCCTTCTCCCCCATCGGCATGCTCAAGTTCCTCAAAAAGGTCAAGGTGGTCAATCCACCCTTCTCTGGGCCTATTGTGGTCCACTGCAGGTACTAGCACACTGACGATCATTGTTCACTGTGTTGCTGTTTACTGGCATTTACACAGTTTTGCCTGATTTACTATTCATGGTTTTAATTATCCAATCTGTTTCTATGGTGATAAATATATTCACAGTTAAATATCGGCTTTGTGTGTCTGCTGGAAAACAAACTGTCAACATTTTGAGTGACTATAGCGATGCATGTGTTTGCAAGCACAAGTGTTCCTTTGTCTCACCGCTGTTGTCTATTCACATGTGAGGTCAGCTGAGGATTGTGGTTTGTTCTGTGTCCCTGCAGCGCTGGTGTCGGGAGGACGGGAACCTTCATCGTAATAGATGCCATGATCGACATGATGCACGCAGAGCAGAAAGTTGATGTGTTTGGTTTCGTCTCCAAGATACGAGAACAGCGCTCGCAGCTCATTCAGACAGATGTGAGTTGGAGACATGACAAGTTCCCGCTTGTCTATTATGTCACCCACATGATGCTTCAGTTAATAATAAGTGAATTATCCCACCCTCAATCATCTGTAAATGTTTGTGTGTATTCTCACCCCAGATGCAGTACTCATTCATCTACCAGGCCCTGCTTGAATACTACCTCTATGGAGACACGGAGCTGGACGTGTCATCTCTGGAAGGACATCTGCACAAACTGCACAACACCTTTGCAAACGGTGACCGGGTCGGCCTAGAGGAAGAGTTTAAAGTAAGATTTGTTATTTCACATTTTGGCCCAACAAAGATCACATTTAAGCAAATGTCACGTTTGTCACACACCAAACTGACAAATGGCTACAGATTCAACCTGTGCTATATTTAAAATTCCTTCTTTCAATCTACCAATGATTACAATACAACTATTGAGTTTACATCCATTAGAGTATAACACTTTTAGCCTGACTTGTTTCATTCATTTTCATAGCCGTGGATGGAGGCATTATGATTTTGGATTGTACAAACATCCATCCTGTTCTCGTGAATCCAACATCTAATCAGTTACATCTGGCACAAACGTCAACTCGGAGTCCAGACTGATCTG
>JBBMOC010000031.1:3107806-3491065 GCA_037975185.1 Centropyge bicolor | reverse complement strand
TGCATGTGGAGCAGTAAAAAACGCTGATGTATAGTATGTGATTTTTTTAGGTGAATTTTTTGCACCATCTCAGATTTGCTTCATATTTTTTTATTTTAATGTCCTTGTTACTAATAGCTACTGTGCAATGTTTCAGGCCAATATCTCCACTAGTTTCAGAGATATTAAGCCTTCACATGCATGTGGAGCAGTAAAAAACACTGATGTATAGTATGTGATTTTTTTTTAGGTGAAAATCTGAGATGGTGCAAAAAATTCACCTAAAAAAATCACATACTATACATCAGCGTTTTTTACTGCTCCACATGCATGTGAAGGCTTAATATCTCTGACACTAGTGGAGATATTGGCCTGAAATATTGCACAGCAGCTATTAGTAACAAGGACATTAAAATAAGAAATTATGACATTCTTATCTGTATCTGTATCTATTCAACATCTACATTATCTGTATCCGTATTCGGAATGGGTGGAGAAATGGGTGGGGCTTAAAACGGTACATTATTTTAAGTCTGAAATTGATATGGATTGATCAGAAGTTGCTCATCTACTGTTTTCAAAGCCTATATACAGTATATCTTCATAATATTTATAATATTATGTTCATGAACTGCAGAGAGAAAGTGTCAGATACTGCATGCAGCCACATACAATAAAAATATTAATATAGGCTACTTAATGTGTTCAGCTATATGTGTGTATGTGTGTAAGTGGTCTGTAAGACTGTTTATTTTTTAATGATCTGTGTCAACTTCATGATTGATGCAAACATCCAGTGATGACAAACAGGGAAATAACATGTCAGCCTTGTTCACTGTATTCTTCTCAAAAGCACCGCGTTAAGTACGAACAAAGTTTTTCAACTGACTTCATATCACCAGCCAAACTAAGAGCAAGCAGACGGTAAAAAAACAAAAAAAAAAACGACCGGAGCGGAGGCACTGACCGACGGACCGCGTACGTTACAAGAGATGTGCAGAGACGTGTCTGTGTAGGGAGGGGCGGGCGCTGTGTGTGACTGGCCAATCACAGAGCGCGAAGACAGCCAGTTACACAATGAGGATTTCCCTTCAGCACGAGCATGGATATCAATGGATTTTACTCGGATCATAATCGTATTCGTCAAAAATGCTTTATCCGCAACGGATACTCGTCTGAAACGAGTATCCGGCTCATCCCTAATGTTTTATATCTAAAAGGTCAAAGGTCAACTTCACTGTGACATCATAGTGTTCTGCAAAAACACTTTTCTAGATAGATGGATCTTCTGTGCTGCTGGTAGCTTCTTTGCCTTGATGAAATAACTCATATTTTGTCATAAGTGATCCAGTCTCTCTCATCTCATCATAATTTAAATTTGTGCACAAAAGGACGCTGAGCATTTGCAGGTTGGTAACAGACTGACTTTGCTTGATTTCCAGAAACTCACCAACATGCGAATAATGAAGGAGAACATGAGAACGGGGAACCTTCCTGCCAACATGAAGAAGAACAGAGTCCTGCAAATCATTCCATGTAAGAGAAAGAAGCAAAATCACTGAGAAAAAATAGATTGAATGCCCATTTCATATATAGCCATGGCAGATTTGACCTCCAGATTACATTGTCTGTCACCATGTGTATACCAGATGCTGTGAACATGTTTATAAGCTGCCCTGTTCCCATTTCAGATGACTTCAACAGAGTCATTCTCTCCATGAGACGAGGTCAGGAGTTCACAGACTACATCAATGCGTCTTTCATCGATGTAAGCAGATTTGATTACCTTCCTCCTGAATTTACACCTGCAATAATTAACAATGCTATTGCCACACACTGGACCAATAAATCTGTGTGGTGTGTGTTTTGCTGTGATTCAGGGATACAGACAGAAGGACTACTTCATCGCCACCCAGGGCCCTCTTCCACACACGGTGGAGGATTTCTGGAGAATGGTGTGGGAATGGAAATGTCACTCTATTGTCATGCTCACTGAGCTCCAGGAGAGGGAGCAGGTGAGCTACGAAACTGTCATTGATGCTTCAATAACCACTACAGCAGAGCTACATGAATCATCTCTGTTCTGATATAATGCTTTTGTCACCAAACTGGACCTTTATGCTGGTTCATGATTGAGTCAAATGAACTTATTTACATTTCATATATGAAGTTGCTGTTTCTGTTTCTCTTGTTCTGCAGCAGTAAACAAACTGTTTTCATCTGTTTTTGCAGGACAAATGTTGTCAGTACTGGCCCACAGAGGACTCAGTCACCTACGGAGATTACACAGTAGAGTTGAAGGGAGACACTCTGTGTGACACCTTCAGCCTACGAGACTTGGTACTCACCTTTATCCCGGTAAGCAAATCAGCCTCTCGCTATCACACAGCTGCTAAATGAGGCACTGACGCCACAGTACATTTGCCTGCCAGGATGAAAAGGCATTTATTGGCTCTCTTGATCTAATTCCACTGAGAGTTCTGGTTCTTTTCCAAGGGAGATGAAATCATCCTTTTGCATTGTGTAAGTGGAGCATTAAACATCAAAATGAAGCCTGTAAGATTGGTTCTGTTTTAAATCAGTGTTTGTTGAGAGATTTATCATTTTTCTAAGAGCGAAGTGATTGTAATGACTTCCAGTGTTGGAAGTGACGTCGTTTACTCAAGCAAAAATACAGACACAACAGTGTAATTACACAACAATAAAAGTTCAAAATCTGCATTAATCTTACTTAAGTTAAAATATAAATTATTATTTAAAAAAAATACTTAAGAAAAAATATCGAAAGGGAAAATACTTCTAAATACTTCTACAGAACAATGGTCCATGTGAGTGATAAATTATTTCTATACATTAAGTTATTAGATTGTCATCTTTAGCATTTTACTAAGGGTCAAATATGATTCATGGGTAGGAAAGAAAAAAGTTTCGTGTTTTTGGGTTTTCTGTAATCTTTGCATTTTCATGATTAGAAAACATTACTTCTTAAGCCTCAAACAATTAATGAAACTATCGGAAAAGTCGAAATGAGAAAGCAAAGAAAGTCAATGTGTTGAAAATTAAAACTTACTTCCTGAACATAATGAAATGAGAAAAAATTACGCACAGGCTCTCACATCTTATAGAGAACAAGTGAGTACATAAAACCCCTCTGGCTGCCAGAGGAAATGTGGTGGGGCAGGATGTGTTTAAGATTATCCGCTGGGAGCCTCCCATCACATATATTTCATTAAATTCGACCCACATCACCTCTCAGAGGCTTAGGAGTACATTCCTGCTTCCCACTCATCTGCTGCACACTTAACCTACACTGACACTGCACCTGCCATTATGAGCTTTCATATACTGCTAATAAATCACATTTGAAAGGTATTATGATCTCTCATCTGTCTGTGCACTTCCTCTCAAAGGAGAAGCAGACGAGGGTGATCAGGCACTTCCACTTCCACGGCTGGCCCGAGGTCGGCATCCCGGCCGAGGGGAAAGGCATGATCGACATCATCGCCTCGGTGCAGAGGCAGCAGCAGCAGTCTGGGAACCATCCCATCGTCGTACACTGCAGGTATTCTCACATTTGAGCCGCATCAGTGTCGGCATTTTTGTGGTTTCTACCGCAATGTTTTGCATATAACAGCTTCAAACTATTTGCATTTACAAGCTGATGTTCACGCTTTGAAAAGTTTTCTTGTGTTTGTGCGCCGCAGCGCCGGTGCAGGGCGAACAGGTACGTTCATCGCCCTGAGCAATATCCTGGAGCGAGTCAAGGCAGAAGGCCTGCTGGACGTGTTCCAAACTGTGAAGAGTTTACGCATGCAGAGGCCTCATATGGTCCAAACTGTGGTAAGTATCAGCAGGAGTGGATCCAAAATAATCTAAAGTGGCGGGTTCTTGCTTTATTTTGACTGATTTTATAGACTAATCTTTTCTGTTTTTCTCTTTATCCCACAGGAACAGTATGACTTCTGCTACAGGGTGGTACAAGACTTTGTCGACATTTTCTCAGACTATGCCAATTTTAAATGACGAGATTTGCCTTAAACATGGTTTTTAATGTTGTTTTCTAAAGCTGGTTTGTCAGTTTTATGTGTTTCTTTAACTCGGTCAAATGATCTATTTTGCTATGCACTTGTCCCACCATTAACTGAAACTCCATCCTCGCTGTAATATACTGTATGTCAGTGGATGAAAATTGTACATGGAAAAAAAAGTTAGATTAATAATGTATATTTCACATCATGTATGATAATTATTTTGTCATGAAGTGTTGTTTCCAACTTGGTCTCTTATTTCACTTTTGTTGTATAATACTGTACTTTAAATATTTATCTAAGTGTTATTTTGGATTGACCACGTAATATTTTTAAAAGTTGTAGTTATTGTAAATGTATTTATGTATTGACGATTCCTTTAAGTTTGGAGAACACGACGGGAATGTTAAGTTGTTTTTTTTTTTCTTTCAGTACATTCATTTATTGATGACTTCTGTCTGAGATTAGGGGCGATATTTGAAATATTTTTCATTGTCCTCGAGCTACATGCCCATCACGAATGTGATACTCTTTCCAATGGAAATACTGAGAATGAATATAGAATGAATCACTTCAGCCATAATGTAGAGTTATACAATACAGCCCGAGGTGACGACACCGGGGTTGAATTCCAATATGGATTCAGGCAGAAGGTTCACAGTTAGACGCATCAGAGAGTCACAACAGACCATTAAACTGGTTTTGTACCTCAGAAAAAAAGTGGTATGCAACTGCATTTAACATGGATGTAACATTACTACAGTCTGCCTTTTGTCTGTAGACAGCAAAAAGTATTTTGCTAAAATGACTGCACATTAAAAAGCACATATAACTAAGCCTTTTGCCAAGAACCTGCAATATTCAAGAGTATGTTTATTGCTTTATTTATATTATAGATTAGAGATTTTTCACAAATCAGTGCCATATTACATTTTTAAGAACCGGAAAAGTAGAACAACCCTGAGCTGAAGGCTGAGCATTGAAAGGTAATCTGAGAGTAAGTGTGGTCGAGTCAGTACGATTTCATGACAACCTGTGACAGGAGCACAGTTAACACACAGGGAAGTAATTCAAAGAGTAACATTAGATGACTAATGATAAAAACCACAACACACAAATGTGGTGCTTCAGTGCCTGCTTAATGCCAGAGCGACAAAAAAACACACCCCATACTATCAATGTTAGGTTATGTTCTAGAAGACATGGGTTTGTTTTTTCATACAGGCCAAAATGAGAAACCTGAATGTTTCTTAGAAAAGTATAAAGTCAAAATTTCATTCATAGAAAAGTAAGTGGATGTGAAACAGCAGGAACCACAATCCACCAGGTACTCCGACAGCAAACCAAACATCTGGAATGATTTGACCCAGCTCTGCTTTAATCCTCAATGAGACGTGTAATTTTGTTGATGCTGTATGTAAATACTACATGACAAAGTGCTAACATTGTGAAAGTGGCTGAGCGGCGTGGAGCTGTCAAGTGACTGGTCATAATTTGTGTGCTATCTGTGGGAGACGTGAGGTG
The DNA here is from genome assembly GCA_037975185.1 of Centropyge bicolor. Taxonomy (NCBI): domain Eukaryota; kingdom Metazoa; phylum Chordata; class Actinopteri; family Pomacanthidae; genus Centropyge; species Centropyge bicolor. The sequence continues at coordinate 3,485,534 of JBBMOC010000031.1, read as the reverse complement.
CAGCAAGACGAGACTTAAAACAAACCCTGAGTCTGTTTTCCCATGGCTTCTTTTCACTCTATGCCGTCCTGATAAGAATATGGAGGAGGGTCTGTTTAGACTACAGCTCTTTGCCTTCGCTCTCTCTCTCTATCTCTCTCTCTCTGTGGGTGGTATATCCCTTTTTGGATTCTCAATGTCTTTGAAATGCAAGTTGCAATATTAAATTCATCTGAAAATGCTTCGTGGGAGTCAGCCAATGTTTTTGCCAATGTAAAAACTATTAGTGCCACAATACAACAGCTCATACAAAGGTGTCATTTCGACCCTGCAATACTTAATGGCATCCTGACCTGAACAGTGGAACAGTGGTTTTAATGATTAATCAATTATTCATTCAAAATGCCAATAACAATTTCTCAGAATTCACTTTAACCTATTCAAATATCCAGTTTGGTTGAACAGTCCAAAACACATTCAATTTGCCATCACAGAGGACTAAGAAAGTACTGACATAAGAGAAACTGGAACAAGTGTATTGCTGGTATTTTTTTTATTACAAAAATGACTGAAGATACCTTTACTTTTATGTTCCTCTTAATTAGCAATTATCTGGTTTCACTGAGACTTAATTTGGGACGTAAAGGCAGATTTCATGACCTGTGTAAGCACAGGTTTGAACCAACAGGGGGCACTGCACCTCAATCTATATGTATATGAGAAGCTCTATTAATTAAAAGGAAAATTCAATTTATAATTCAATGTCAATTTCTGAAACATCACACTACTCAGTCATAATCTGATAATTTGAGTTTGTCCTCAAGCTGAGACTGTTTTATAGATGTAACCCAGACAAATGCTGAAGCTGGTGAATGATGCAACAACACTACATTGATTAAACTGTGATTCAGATTATCAGATGATCTAAAAGCAGGCAGAGTGAACTCTATATATTGGGAGGATATTGCCTTGTGTACTACTATGCAAAGGAAAAAAAAATCTTTTTTCAGCAACAAGCAAAAGGTCATGTTGAACTAAGACCAAAAGTTTCATATCCTCATAAATCCACATGATCTCTTCCGTAGGAGAAACTCCTTTCAAGTAAATACGACATCTCTACAGCAACTGATCCGACTTCAAAAGCACCAACAGCAGTTGTGTCACAATTTCAAGACGGGCAAGAAAGTTCCTCTTTCAGAGTGTCACATGATACATGAACAGAAATAAAGAACCCGACAAATCGCCCACTTCCAAACATCAATGTGTGGCTACATGAAGCTTTCATCCATGTGATTGCCACCAGTCAATAACAGGGGCGAAGCAAATTTGAGCTATTTTTGCCAAACAATCATGTTTCTGATCGAGCAGAAAAGCCCAAGTGACAAAAAGCCTCTTTGTTGACAATTTCCACTTCCTCCGGGGCCCAGTGCCATGGAAACCCTTCTCAGCGGGAGGGAGCAGAGCCCAAAAAAAGGTCAGCATGAGTGAAGAGGTCATATGAATTATGTATTAACCCTAACCGACTCTCTTATTTTGATTGACCCCCAACTAATTATATTTGGTCTTTGACAAGGCCTCCCCTTTTCTTTCTAATATAATATGGAACATGAGCCATTTATCGGCTGGGTGGCCTCGGCTGTGACCCCTCAGCTCAAAGGCTTTCATGTGTGGCTTCTGAAACTAATTTCTGATCACACTGTGAATGTCAAGCAAAGTCTTTTCACTTATTCTCTCACTTTTTCCCAAACATGCTCACATTCCTTTCACCGTCTCATCAATGGAATATGAATTTAAAAAAAACAAAAAAAAAAAACAGAAACACATAAGAGGGAAGAATTCTTTTTTTTTTCATGGTTGTAAAGTGCTGAGAAATTCTGAAAAACATATTTGAACAAGACGACAGGGAGCAAAACAGTGACCCAGAGTTTTCCACTTTCATTCATATTTGTTAAAGGTGAATCAATCCACAGTTTCTCCATATAAAAACGCTCTTTCAGTACGAGAACACCAATTGTTTCAAGCGTAAATTCAAGCAACCCAGAGTCACTTCAAAGTGCTGCTCAAGCAGATCGTTAGTGCTTCTTGTTAAACAGGATATAAGAAGTCTCTTTGCTGATACAGCGAGACTAAGATCTACAATCTTGCTCTCTAAGGCTACACCCGGAACAACAGTGAGCTTTGAGCTAAATGCCAGTCAGGGTGCCAAGATGCTGAGGTTTGCATGTTAGTATGCTCACATTTTTTAGTGGCAATACACATGAAGTACAGCTCAGACCAATCACGACATCATGAGTAGGATTCATCCTATGGGAACCATGAATATCTGTATCAAACTGCATGGCAATCCATCCAAGAGACAAACCTACAGACATCTAAAGACTGTATCTGCAAAAAAGTAAAATTACAAAAGTCCAATTTAAAAATTTCTTATGTTACAATTTTTTCTAAAATCTCAACCTGACCATGTTCGCACGCTGTCTTCCTGCGTCAGTGGTGGTTGTGGTGGATGAAAAGAGATAGGCACAGGGTAGAACACGGAGACTGCGCCATTAATATCCTATGAATGAACCGGAGATCCTGTCTGTCTGCCCGTCTGTTGTCCACTTCACAGCTCTGAGTCACTGGCCTGATAATGACTTGTTGTTAAGTTGGTTCGCTCGCCCTCTCTTCCTCCTTCTTTTTGGCTTTCGCAGCTTCTCGCTACACTAAAAACATTCTCAACACAGCCTCTGAGTCTTTCCGTAATTCAATCAGACAGCTCTTACTGGGATGTTAATGTGACACAATGCCCCCAAAAATGCATTACATGTTATTCTATTCCTCCCTTGTTCCATCCGGCTAATATGCTTTTCAAGCTTCTTTTTCAGGAAACATAACAGAGAGCTCAATGTTTGGTTAAGATCCAGAAATGCATCAAACAAAACGCAGATGGAAAGGGAACAATTAAAAGTCAATATGATAAAATCAAAGCTGTTTACTTACTTTTATGCCGCGTAAAGGATAAGCCCGGTGTTTATTTCAACAAATGTGATGAAAAGACCCAAATCAACAATGCATTAGTCACTCAATGCGTTTCATCTTCCCTACGCTATGTGTAGCCCCGAGCCACAAGCCCATTGATTCCCACTGAAGACAAAAATGTTTCAAAAGGTTTCAAAAATATTTCAACATTTCAATTTCACTGGATTTACTGATAATAAGAACTAGAGTTAATGCATGGCAGTTGATATCAATGTCTATCCAGACTCCTAGTATGAGAAGTGAAGACTTTGAACAAATTTAATAAAAGGAATTAAGTGTGTTTTTTTGGCAAAAAGAAGTTATTGTGACATGTATGATTCCAACAATTTCCAGTGAGAAACATGCTGTCTTCACTTAGAGACTATTTTTACAGAGGAGTGCACACGAGTCACATGGTGCAACGAGAATCATCTGAAGCTCATTATCAGCAAAACCAATGAACTTGTGCTATTGGCTAGCTTGGACTACTTTACACTGTCATGTTGGTCTGTTCTCTACATGCAACATCTATTGTGCATCCTGGGAAAATGATCCCTCCTCTGTTCTATTATGATGCTCTTGTTTAGTGGCAAAGGTATGAATACATTTTTGGTATGTGCACAACTATTTCAAAAACAAAACCGGAACGAGCCTTAGATGATAAAACATCAGTTATTGCTTTATTATTATATGCTGTTGACCAACTTCTTGTTGGCAAGACTAGGATCCCACGATGACAGTGCAATGCACATAAACCAAAATTTATGAGAAGCAGTGTTCATCTGGGGACACGAGGCAAATTTCAGAAGAACATCCTGATAATAAAGTGAAATCAAATCCAATAAAAAGAGTAAGTTATCAGTATTACTATGATATTGGATTTTGGATACAAGTAAAATTGCAAAGGGTCCTAAAATGGACCCTTGTGGGACACATTTTGCTTGTAAGAAAGGTTTGTTTTGCTTCAGTGAAAACATGCAATGAGCTCCAGAGTTTATTCAGACTGCTTATGCACCCACATCAAAAAATGCGCAAGATCTGGCCGCAGCCCAATCATATCATATTGCAGAGGACAAGATGTCATTTCAAATTGAATTTTAATGTTTATGCAAACAAAAAGCGTTTTAATAAATTGCTGCTTATTTCATTTGTGGTTTTCAAAATAAAACACTGAAGTGTGTGTATCAGTAGTTTTCACACATTTTAACAATACAGCAATAATTGCCATGATCATCTTGGTTACTATAATCATTTCATGCAGAAAGTCTGTCTTTCAAATGACTGATGATCCAAACTGGCAACAGTTAAATAATTATCAGCTGTGCCGAGTAAACCACAACAGATATCTTACTGGCAACTCCTATAGTTCCCATTGAAACCTGACTGGAAAGCATCCAGTCACAACAGCTGAAAAGTTGCTTGAGGACAGTATCTTACCAAGAAGAGGGAAGTTGGTTATAGGCCCTATAATTACTAATGACAGAGTTTATTCCAGTATTTTATTGCCTTGTTAAGATTGGTGCTGAGAAATTGTTTTGATGACAGCCAATAAAAGCAAACAATATGACATTATAAGAATCAAAACACATAAAAAATAATTAATAAAAGGGCTCCAAACTACATCAAATTATTTTTCAGATGTCAGTGAGAGACACAGCCGCATTACAATAAAGTGAAGTTGATCTTAGTCTGGTTGGGTTCCACATAATGAGCAGATACTAAAGTGGAAGAGTTTGCACTGCCAATCCAGTTTGTTTTATATGGAAGTCAAATTTTGATTTGTATTTTTCCTAATGAATTGTCTTCGTTGGCGTCTGCCATGTGAATCGTATCAATGTGTTACTCTTGTAGTTTATATGTCGAGAACCACAAAGGAAATGGAGAAACTTCATTATACTCTCTTTAGCAAACGAGCTGAGGAATTATCTTTTCATTGTCAGAAAACTAAACTAAAATAACCCATACTGGATTTCACCACTGTGATAATACGTCATGAGAGTGCCTTGTACATCTGGATTAAACAGCCGAATGGCATCAGGATAAAGTCTGTGAGGTCTGACACTGCAGAGTCAGAGGTCTCTCACCAGAAAAGAAGGATTTAAAAAATACATGTCAGAGCACGTCTTTGATGATGTGTCGTATGAGGAAGAGAAAAAAAGCACAGTCACAGCTAAGTTATGAACAACCTGGTCCAGCTGTGTCTTCTCCTGAGCAGCACAAATGTCTTTCCTGGCCGACAAGAGAAGCGTGAAGGTAACTCAATACTTCCTCATTGAAGCCTTTAACCCGCTGCAGATAATGACCTTTGCTCAGGTTCGCCTCCCATTTCTAAGTGGGGGAGCTGGTGGTGCCAAGGCGTTTCTGAAAATCTACCACATGTTAGTTGTTTTTTAAATTAAAAACAAATTGCTTTATGTAAATCATTTCACCAAAGCTGATTGACTGCACTTGTGCTGTCAGCACATTTGCACCGTACAGTTATCAAATGACAAAATGCTGTATATGAACTCAATAATGTACGGAGGTCGGCGCAGATTAACAAAAGACATGAAATATTGTTATGGTTGCATTTCATTAACCAACTGCTCTCTAACTAAAAGCCTTCTGGGCGCCAGTCACAGAGACAAGCCGTGGAAATAAAACTTTGATTTATTGATTGTCATGTGTCAGTGATTGCTGATTGAATATGTGGTTCAATAAATGCCATGGGCCCTGTCTGGTGACCCTCACAGTTCCTTTCTCCTCTGTCTGTCTGTGTCTGTCTGTGAAGGGCTTTCCTTATCGTACCAAGGAACTCTTGCATAAGTAAGCATTTTGTAAAATGAGGAAGCAATGAGAATTGTGAAAGGCATCAAAAAAAAAACCAAAGTTACACTTCTTGCACATCCTTCTTGCGACAGCTTCAGCAGATTGATGCTATTTCAGATAACGCACTTCCTGAAATAAACCTCTGTCCAATGCTCAATAAATCTTTTGTATTTAAATTGGAGGAATAAAAAGGGTGAGTCCCTTAAGGTAAATAGAAGAAGACACTGGCAATGTTTTATTGCCAGTTTAATTCAGTTAAAGCAAGTCAAATGTCATCAAGGTCTACAAGGACTCCAAAAGCTAGACATTGATCACTGACTGATCTTTTCGCTTGTTCAAAGTTGAAAGGGCGTTTCTGTAAAGGACAAAAAAGTTGTTCATCTAAGAAAAGTAATTCCTCATTATCATGAAAATACATCTGGAAGTGACATAATTTTGCTTTTCTTCAAAGCTTCTTAGACTTATGTCTGATATTTGTCTTAACATTGGTAATGTGTATTAAATTAGAAATTGTAGGTGCCCATATGTGAACAGAGAGCTGTGGAGTACGCTGGCTGTACCAACACTGGCTCACCTGTGGTAATATGGCATTAGTGATATATTGCCTTAATCCAATGATGAAGAATGCCTTCACTAAAGGGCACAACATATATAACACATGGCCAGAGCTCCCTATACTTTCTAATGAACACCAGCTGCTACATCCCTGTTTCTAGCTCATTAATCCACACATGCTTTTGTCTGCACCCAGTTGAACCAGTTCTTTTCTGCAGCCTCTTCAATCCCAACAGCATCTTCTTCGCGTAGTCTAGAGATGTACATAAGGTTTCAACTGTGTCATTACATAAGGCAAGATAGGAAAAAATGCTCAAACCAGACTGGGACGATCTGAGACCACATGTCTCCCGACTTAAGTCTCCTGTAGTTTCATCAAATTATTTTCTTCACACATGCCTATTCATTACAGCATTACACATACAGTAACACATGCATTGGCAACGAGCGCCTCTACTTGAAGTGTGATACCTCTTCATTGCTATAAGTGGCTAAATCATCATCTGACTCCAGCCGGAGCCTTGTGTCAAACTTCGACATCATTTGAAGGATTTTGTCTGAGTTCGACTGAAACTTTTGATCCAGGGAGGCAACTAAGTCACAAACGCTCATCTCTGGACATCTACGGTGTTCGTACACCCTCCGTGAATCTTAATACTCCTGTGAGTTTGATGCCCCTGTAATCACATGTTTTACATGCCACCTTCATGGCTCTTCTTCGTTTCTGTCCGTCATAATTTAACATAGCTTTCAACTTGCTCTTTGATGCTGATTGCCTCCACAGCTGTCGGGAGAAAAGCAAAAAGACTGTGTAGAAGGACAAGAAACCATCCACCTCTTGACTGAACTATCATCCTGGAGTGCATTCTTGCAAGGCTGATGAGCCACACAGTGAATTCCCATAAGCTCTGCATCTCTTTTTGACACTGGCTCCATCTGCACCAAATCCAACAAAGATGCTCTGATTTGCTTGCTAATCTCCGCCTGTATTTTAACTGCAAGGTACTGACTAAAGACTTAGATGCATCTTCTCCACCATGTCTTTACTCACAGTCGGTGAGAGCTGGGAAATATGCAAAGATCTTCTCATGCTTAGAAATGTGTCAAAATTTACAACAAGCTCTTTCTCTTAAAGCTGGTTGCTTCGAGCATGTGTTAACAGAAAATGTAAATGTGGAGTGTAAATCAATTTATTGTCAAAACCAGTCCATCTCAGACGATTCATCATTATGGGTCTGTACATTCAGTGCCACTGCCTCAGGAGCTTCGTAAAGTCACAGACTAGTAGCTACAAGTATGTAAGTAAGTTATTTACCATAGGAAAATTGATGAGGTTTGCTCTTTTGGTGCCAACGAGCTGAGCTCTTTTTAATCTATTCACTTCTTTTTAACTGTCGAGGCTCTGGGTGGGTGGGTGAGGAGGAGAGTCGTCTTATTCACCTCTTCAAAACCAAGCCAGCCTATTCTCCATTGTAGAAGTGACAACTGTCTTTGTCGTCTAATTTACTGAAGCTGGCGTTGTTGAAGGCCCGGGATTTGGATTGTTTGGTTCGGTAACAGTTGGAGCTTTTTTAATGAGATAACGGTCCATCGCAGCAGGCGACTTCACTGCAGGTGCAGGATGGCTTGGCCTCTGCGAAGCTTTCTGGCAGAAAGCCCTGAAGGCAAACTTCTTGCACAAAAAATATCGTAACAGCGTTAAACAGTCGTGCATAGTTACATCCACTACCAAATGTACGAAACAACGCTGTTTGTGTGAGTGTGTGGTAGAAACAGAAATGAAGTGAATAAAGATAAAATGATGGTTTAATGTACGATTAAGATATTGACCCCAAGTGGTAAATGTATATTTCTGTTGAGCTTAATTGTTGTTCAATCACACTTTTAGAGGCGTTTTGAGATTTCTTTGGCCATTCTTTGGTCTTTGACTCAGTTACTTTTCTGAGGTTGACGGCGCCTAAGGGGCAATAGCAAAAATGAAAAGGGACATTTTCAATCACAAAAGGGGTCTTGAGCTAACCAGTGTTTTTCGTGGGGGTGCACCAGAGCATCACTTACAGTAAAAGGAATAGTTTGATATTTTGAGAAACACTCTCGTTTTTCTGTCAAGAGTCAGATGAGAGAGAGATAATGGGAAAAACAGCGAGTCTGGTTAATCCAAAGATGTCTACCAACACCTCTGACACTCACATGTTTAATCCGAGCTTGCAGACCAGCAGGATCAGAGGGTCAATTGCATCAACCACATCAGCACTCAGGAGACACTTGGACTAACTGGAGATGTACTCGCACCCCACAGGAAGACCCTTGGAGCAACTAGAGGGGTATGAAGGGGTACTTGAACTCCAGACTCAGATCATAAGCAAGAGAGGCAGTCACCTCCGCTGACCTCTCTCTGCGCCACACCACTGGACAGATAGATATTTAACATGACTAATGATGATTTTCATATTTGGTGACAGACTGATGGAGCGTTGCCAGATTGAAGCTGAATGATAGGACATTGCTGCCATCTCAGAGGAAATATGCTGCATGTCATTTAGACTATAATTAGGTGGGGATTAGTGTTGTCAAAATAATATGCGTTTTTCATCTGTCACTGAACAAAATACTGGGAGAGCTCCAAGCAAAATAGCTCTGTTCGCTTTCCCACCATTGAAAAAAAAAAAAAAGTATTCTCCCCATACCACTTTCACTGATGCAATACACAGTGGCATGCATACTGATCCCACCCATATATCAACTGTTTTCTGCTGATGGTGGCAGATTTTCCCCCTATACATATATCACTGCTAAGGAGTGGTAGTTAATTGTTCTGGTTAAAATGTTGCCCGGAGTGCGCATTCAAATTGAATGCCCCCCTCCCATGAAACACACACACACACAGGTAACAGTGTCAATGCCACAGCCCTGGACTCAAGGTTTATTTATCAACCTGAACTGAAAAGCTTTGTGTTACTCTGCACATAGAGATTACATAACGCCTCTTAAACCTCTTTCACAGCGGACACAAAAAACCCACTAACGTGTGGCTTTATTCATCAGTGGGAAAAGGTACAATCGCCATTCATTCCCGGGTCAAATGACTCTGCAGGAGTCACGGGAATTTATCGACTCTGGCTCCAATCACCAGCGATGGAATCATCATCATCGCTGATTTTCACATCTATTCTGACGTGATGTTACGACGCGCGTTGAACATAATTGGTTGTGTCTTACAGCCTGGGAACATGCAGCAGCGACATCGACCTTTGAGTTTGAGAGAACTGAAATAAAAGATGTAACAGAAGATGTTGTGGCCTCCTTCTGCTTTCTACTGTTCCCTGTTCTTTGGTGTGTTCATGAAGAATGTGACACACACAAAAAAAACACACACACACAAAGGCAAACTCATCTACTTGTAATAGGAAAGGAGTCAATTGCTTAGTATTAACAGGTTTGTTAAAAAAAAAAAAAAAACAGCAACAACAATACATTGGCGCTAATTTTCCAGAGTTAAAATCACATCAATTAAAACGCGGGTGCCGGGTATCAAAGATTTGAGCAGGAGACCGAGTTCACCCACTGCCTTTCCTCTGATATCCCTCCAGCTTCAGCTCCGGCTCCCATCCAGATCTAACAGTGCTTTCGTGTTTGACCCACTTTTACAAGACAGAGACAATGGCAAAGAGAAAGAGAGGCAGAAGGCAGATGATGAAAGACACCAGCGCAAGAGAGCGGGAGAGTTAAGGTAGAGAGAGATTAAGACTGAGATGCGGGAAAGTGGGGAGAGGCAGGAAGAATGAGTGAGAGAGTGACAGCGGCAAAGAGAAGGACAAAGGTGTAGAGAGAGAGAGAGAGAGAAAGAGAGAGAGAGGGGTAAACAGAAGGCAAAGCTGAAGGCGCCTGGGAAGGAGGAGGGTGGGCTGAGCGGGAGGGAGGAGGGAGGCTCTGCTTCTCCTAATAAAGCGAGTGTATGTGAAAGGAGGTGGTGAAAAACGTTAGACTGAGCAGAGAGCTGGGTTACCAGAGAGAGAGAGAGAGAGAGAGAGAGAGGGGGAGACACAGAGGAGAGGGGCCAAAGAATAGAAAGAGCATTGTGTTGCTGCTGAGAGAGAACCCATGTCTGCACAAAGAGGTAGGTGTACTGCTATGACTGGCACACAAACACACACACGCACACACATGCACGAACACACATGAGTAGGAAATCCTTGTCACCCGGTCGACCCGGCAGTAGGATGTAATACATAAGTATGTACAGTAAATATTGAGTATCAGGTGAGTGTGTGTTCTCTTCCAACTGTGTGACTTGTTTTACTGAAGCTGTGTGAGGCAGCGTAAGCAGGTGCCTGTGTGTGTATGTGTGTGTGTGTGTGTGTGTGTGTGTGTGTACTTGTACATCTATTTGTGTGGGATTTGTTTTGCACGTGGGATTCAGCCCGGGGTTTAAGGTCTGTTTGATTGTGACTCTGAGGATAAACACAGAGCTCATGCATTGTTTATGACAGTTTATCAGTCAAAGTGCATGAGGTTGAGCTGTAATTACGCAACGTTATCTGATTAATTGGCTGATATTACTGTTTGCGTATCCATATTTCTGACGTATGGGGCCATTATTTTTATTGATGCACTGATGATTCAACAGAGCAATCAGCTGGTTATTGCTCCCGTTCAGTGTGAATGGGTCCAGTGTTTGTTGACCAAAGTGCAATAAGAGCAGGGTTTTCAAACAGAGCCTGACATCATTTGCACCTGTATGTTTATTTCTTAGGCTTCAGTGAATCAGTGAATCCAACAAGTATTTCATCTTAAAATTTTACTCACATTTGTTTATGTTTGTTGACTGAACCTTGTCTGATGTTTTCCAATAATATATGGCTCCTCATATAGAAAAAAGTCGAATCATGGAGATGCTTTCGATTTCATGTGGGAGGTTATATATATACATAGAGAGACATGTCGCTGCCTCCACCCTGTTACAAAGAGGGTGTGTGTACTTTATTTGTGGAACTGGCTTTGAACTATATTTAAAGAAGTGAAAAACACAGAATACCATTTAGATATCAAGAATGTTTGGACAATCCCAAATATGTATACAAACGCCAAATTTGCTTATGCTGATACTGACTGATACCTTATCTCCACGGCCAACTGGCTGAAAGCAAACATCAGCTCACTCCTGTGGGAATAATATCAGATATCACCGGGGACGTCCGGCAACTTCTTCCTTTTTGAATGAAACCACAGTGACTATTTCTTTCCTCTGCTGAAGGTCAGGGTTGACCAGTCCATCCGTCATGTAGCTGAGGTCAGACTGGACCGAAATCCAGTAAGGACGGAGCACTTCCCCGTCGCGGAAGATGCTTCCTCTAACTTCACATCATATGACGCTGCTTTTTGCAGGAAGGGGCAGACGATGCAGTTTCACAACAGTCCTAGCAGGAGTATTTATAGAGTTGCTGAGTGAGTGTCGTGTCGTCCTTATATCTAGGATAAACAAAAGTTGGCCTGATGAATTGGAAAAAGTTGAAGCACAGTTCAGTGACGACTCAAGGAGCCTGTGTTCAGAGACACATTGTTTGCGGGAAGGATGGATGTGTTTATCCCTGCAGCACACAGGCACTCTCTTGATTTTTGTGGCTGTATGTATTTGTGTTCAACTAAGGGGGGAAATAACATGGTCCATTTACTCTGAAGTACATAATTAAGTACAGGAACTCAATGCATCAAATTCAGTCTGCGCTTCATATCCATCATTGTTAAGTGCTTTCTATTCAAATAGTGTTGTGTCTTCTTCAGTCTTTTGGAATAAATAACTTTTGTGCATAAGAACATGAGCAACTCAACATGAATATCAAGTAGAATTTGAGGTACTGGTTCTTCTACTCATACTTTCAATGCAGTTTTTGTTCCACGACAGCTATAGTTTGCGAATTCAGGTGTTACACTGTCAATATAAATATATCACCATCTCTCATTTTCTTAAAGAGTGAAACTTTTTAACCTCTCCTGCTGATACTTGTTTGCTTGCACTTATTACAAATGCAAGACGTTACCTTGTAATTGAGTACTTTTCCACCACTGTGTCACTAATTTCACTTAATTAGAGGATTGAAACACTTGTTTTATCGCTGCTGTCAGGCGAGATGAGGTGACTGCACCTCTGGAACACATTCATTACCTCCAGTGTTCATGCACATGTGTCCACACACAGGCTCATGACTCGTTAAAGCTCAACCGCACAGAGCAGCACAACAAATTCAAGACCTGCCTTACAGGAACGTTGTTGTCTCGTCTTCCTGTCATTAGGAAACCACAGAGTTGATCCCCGACTGTGTCACCCTTTGACTCATTGCTGAGTGTAGTAACAGGCTTCTCGGTATCTGCTGATTCAAAACAGCCTCCTCCTTCCTCTTTCTCTTCCTCTCTTTTGCTGTTGCATGGCTTTATCTCAGGAGAGTTAATGAGCTCATAGTTTCAAAGGGGTGGAAACTCTGTCATGTCATAAAATCTCGTATAAAGACCTGCCCGAGCTTCGAAATATGAACTAATATGATTGTGTTTGTTTCTTTGCGTGAGGACTGCACATTAGGGCCAACCTATGATGTGTGTGGCTTTTAACTATGTCCTGTATGTTATGGGCGCTTATAAATGTTGTACTTTAAAACTTGTAAAAAAACCAGTTTGAACTTTAGCTTTCATTTTATCTGGGCTTACTTAGGCCAGTTTAGAATCAGTGCTCAGGTTTAAAAACACATTGGGGGTTAGGTTGAGGTAAGCATTACGATCAGAGAGGATTACATTCAAATTTAGGGATTAGGGAATAGTCAATATGGGTCATCTTGACGAATGAAGAGTGTGTGTGTTAGGTAGTAAAGATGTTTTTTGTGTGTGAATAATCGGATTCTCTCTGCTAAATATTAGTTGCAAAAAGAAGCCGATCTCTCGCCACAGCACTTTTTGTTTTTTTTAATGACAGATAAAAGCCACTTCAAGCACATACTTATATATTGTATTTGCTTAGCTTGTTAAATATCTCTTAAACCTCTTAAAATATTTACATTAAGCTCATAAAAATAGGCCTCAAAGAGATAGGCTGAGTGGTAGCAGATGTGAGATTTTCCACTCGTGCTTCCCCGTGCACTCCCTCTTTCGTCATCACGCCTCACCTTCAAACCACATTCGTGTTTACAGAAGGGTCGGAACTGGAAACACCGTGGTGCGGGCGCGATTGTGTGGTGTTCATGGCGACGTGTACTTGTGTACCTGCAAATCTATTTGCTTGAGGATAAGAGATCGCTCGTGTGTGTGTGTATGTGTGTGTGTGAATGCGTAGGGCGATGTGCGAGAAGACAGTCATGGAAAGTGACGACACTTTGGTCGATCTTCATTTCTTTGCATGGCTGTTTAAAGGTTAAAACTTCCAAGGTCAGGATTAGATTAGGTTTGGGATGGTGCAGGGGTCGGGGTTAGGCATGTCATAGTGATCAATAGGGAATGCATAATGTCAACACATGTACAAATGAACAAAATTGCGGGTGTGTGCGGCCAAAAAAGCGTGTGTTTCTGACCGTGTTGATTTTCCAAGACAGCTCCCTCTATGATCTCATGCACTAAATTTGCTTCTCAGGTAAGCCCCGTCTTCTGTCTCGACATGTGTGTGTTTGTGACTGTGCGTCTGTTTAATCGGCTGCCAACTGCATCACCATCAGTTTGTGATTACACATAACGTAACAGTCATTCCCTTCTTTAATCTGTAAGTAAATTGAAGAAGGACTTTGACTGGAAACTAAATGTTCCATCTCTTCCTGAACACAAATTTTACCTGGGACAAAGGGTGAGCTTCAGGTGAGTCCAGGGCACCTTTAAAGCTCTTCTCCCTCACTTTGATCTGTAATGTAATAAAGTGGGAGTTTTGTAATCGGAGCTGTCATTACTGAGCAATTGATTCATGCCAAGGCAGGTTTGCTGACATCACAGATTTTCTCATCAATTGTCAACAGTCATGACAGTATAAATCAAGCCTTGTGAAGATGCTGGAAAACAAGTATGTGGCAATCACATGCGGTTTCATTCTTGCTTCATTGCAGCTGCATGCCTTCAAGGAAAGTTTTAATGAATGCCATGGTGCGACTGAAGCGAGATGCCGGCTGTATGATGTAGCTCAAGACAGTCGGTGTCAGTGCTTGGACCTCCACCAAGATTGACGCTGTGAAACCATCTGACATAGATGTGGCTACTTTGATACAGAAACTGTCCGTGTCTTGCAGTTTATGTTGACTGTTAATATCGTGAGAGTTTTCATTTTTATGCCAATGTTTTCCGAACATTTTCCTGCTTTTTCATACATCGTAAAAAAAAAAAAAAAAAAAAAAAAAGTTAACTCAAAAGCAACTTTCTTCACTGAATTTTATCAAAATCGTCAGAAAACTCACATGTTTTGAGCAAAGCTTAAAAAGGCCACGCCAACTAATATTTTCTTGAGATAAATTCCTTCTTCAGATGTACCTGAAAGTCTGAGATGCATCGACTGTTTAATCTTTACTACAATTTCAGAAGATTTAACAACACTAATTTGCTTTTTATTAATTTACTCAGTCATTAAGATAATGTGTGACTCAGATGTTTGCAAAGGAAAGGTGACGTATTTGAACGGAAGATATTTGTCTGAGCTAAACTTTCCCCACATGAAGAAACCTTAAAGTTTAATCTCAGCCTTCATTTAGCAATTTGAACATTTATAGTTTTACTTTGAGAGTCTAAAACTTCAAACATTATGTAAACTGTGAAAATGTTTGTGCCACAGGATAATTTATTAGTGTAGAAGCTTCATAAAATGAGTCTTACCTGCACAGAAACCAAATATCTTTATTGCAGGTTTTGCCCTTTTAATAGCTGATGTTGAATCAAATAATAATAAAAGCTGAGGTGGATGTGCCTTAACAAGATATTGAGGCTTGACAAGAATGTTTTGCGGTTATGTTTGTCTGATTGTCAGGTGTCTCCGCCTGAAAATAAAACCTGGCAGTTGTCTCTTTCTTGTTTTAGCACAGCTCCCCCGAGGCTTCCCTGGCGTTTCCCTGATTTGATTCCATGATCTGGCAAAATTGAAGCCAAGTAGTAAAACCAGAACCTGAGGGTGATATGACAAGTTTTTGCTTTTTTCTAGGTCAATATCTTTTATCCAAGCGTCTGATGTGTCAGTCATGTGAAGGCTGAGTGCGATCAAAGATCTGCAACCTGCCTGTCGAACTTTAATTTCCGCTTTCCGTCTTTTTGCTGGGTTAAAAAAAATAAGCTCATCTGCAGAATCCATGGTGAATAAGTAAACCGGCAGACTCCTGCCAGACCAGATCTGGGTCATGTTTTAAAAGGAAAAAAAAAAAGCCATGAAGTTCGGTTGTTTACTTAGAACTGGCATGGTCAAACAATTGCAGGATACCGTGTGTGTGTGTGTGTGTGTGTGCGTGCATCTGTCGGTTTGCCTTTTGGGGACACATTCCAGACTAAAGACCAGTTAATTTGGGACAGCTGGTGCAATTGGGGACAAAAGCCATGTCCCCATGTGGAAGACATCTGATTTTTGAATCTATGTATGTCAGTCTCCAAATGTGACACAAGTAGACAAGTGTGTGTGTGGTCTATGTTTTGTTTATGTTGTGGGGACATAAATCTGTTAGAGTCAGATTGTGGGGATGCGCCTTCCTTATGGGGACAAACCGCAACTCTTCATATTGTAAATCATTACATTTCAGGGTGAAGACTCGAGTTAAGGTTAAGGGTTATGGTTTCCAGGAAATCAATGTCAGTCTGTAAACATGACTGTGTGTGCACTTGCACAACTATATTTGTGAGAACCAGTTTGTTTTAGACTAGAATTAGACTTGGGAGTGAGGCCATTTTGGCTGGTCCTCACTTTTGGACAGATGCTCAACAGGCTGTTTCAGGGTTCAGACTTACTTTTAAGGGTTAGGTTGAACTTAGGTTAAGGTTAACGTTAGGGTCAGGGGCTGACGAATGTATTATGTCAATGAGGGTCGTTCCAAGTGTTTAAGTACAAACATGTGTGCGTGTGTGTGTGTGTGTGTGTATGTTTCCTAAATGTTGTGAGGCCTTAGATCATACAACTCTCTCTGAGGAGGAGAGGGAGTGAAAAGTGACATAAATAATAAGACGACAGTGATTCTCTTGTGCATGTTTAAAAATGTGCCTTCGTGTTTCTGCCTGTAATGAAGCCAGAGAAGGAAATAACAGCATCAAATCTGCAGGCAAGTCATGTTTAGGGTCTGCACACACACACACACACACACGTTTGCACATTTAGACGTGTGGAGTTGTAAATGTTAATGACTAGGCTCGTTCAATGCATTACAATAAGATCACAACTGAATGTCTAACCTAAACATTAAAATCAGCTCTGAACCTCCTCACTCTCAAACTCCTCTCAAACACTCCTCAATCTAAAACTCAAATTGGTTCTTACACACACACATACACACAGGCTCCCCAGCAGCTCATTTTCTTGTAACAAATACACATTAAGACGGACACAGCGCTTCAGAGAAAAGCAGGGGATCCCGATCCGTCACAGAGATGACATCACAGCCTGCCAGTAATAGAAAAACAGCCAAACAAGGGAGTCCCTACTTCCCCTCCCTCGACACATCCCACAGAGAGCGAGAGAGAGAGAGAGAGAGAGAGAGAGAGAGAGAGAGAGAGAGAGAGTGTGTGTTTAAGAAGTGCTGGGTGAGTAACTCTCATTAGTTCACAGAAAGAGGAGTGAGAGAGGGAGAGAGTCCCTTTTAAGGGCTTCGCATGCACACAAGAGCACGCTCACACACGCACAAACACGCTTTAGCCGTGTCTCCATAGTGACCGGCTTTGCTGCCCCGGCTTGGGGAGGAAATGCCAAACTCAGTGCTTCAGAGAGTCGAACAAACACACACACACACACACACACACACACTCATGTCTTTCTATTCTTGTGCTCTCCATTGACATAATGCATTCCCTGGTCCCTTACCCTAACCCTCAGCTTAACAACTGAATGCCTAAGCCTGGCCTTTACCCTAGACCTAAAACCACGTCTTCCAAGCATAATCCTTGTGTGCACTGGACGAAAATGTCCTCACAAGACAAAATGTCCTCACAAGACAGGTCGTTTGTCAAGGGTTGGTTCCACAAGCACACACACACACACACTCTCTCTATTCTAATCCTGTGTCCTGCCACGACGGAAAAACCTCTCCTCATCTTATCACCCTGCTACCTCCCTCTGTCCATTCTTTCCTCTTCCTGTCCACTCAATATTTTCCTCTCCCCTCCACTTCCACTCTTTTTTCCTCCCCCTCCTCCCCTCTCTCTCTCTCTCTCTCACCATCTCTTTCCATCTCTCGCCCTCCCCTGTCACTGGTGAGTTCATTGAAGTAGACAACAGAGGTAAGTGCTCTCTTCCGCTCTCTGTTGGCTCGCTGCTTTAATGTTCACCAAGTTTTCGGTTTATGTGTGTTTTCCCACAGCAGACAAAGGTCAGGTTTACCGTCACTGCCGCAGGTCCTGCTTCTGCAAAAGTACCTGCGTTTGTGTCGTGTTTGCTCTTTTCTGTGTCCTTGTGAAATGTGTGCAGCACTCAGCAGTCAGGTCAGTTTCTGCGATGCGCGTGTGTGTGTGTGTGTGTGTGTGTGTGTGTGTGTGTGTGTGTGTGTGTGTGTGTGTGTACTTTGCCAGCTGTCATGTGAACTGAGATAGTATCCGCTAGTTTGCTTTCCCTTGTAATTCCATTGTAAATCAAACAAGTGTTTGTATGTGTGTGTGTGCTTGTGTGTGTACTTAGCAATTCAAGTTGAGGTGTTTTGTTGTTCATCACTCTTTTCTATCACAAAACTACTACAGACAACCTGTCAGTAAACTCTGAAGATCGTATTAGCTTCAATGACTTCTGTGTGCATGTCTGTGTGTGTGTGTGTGTGTGTTTCAATTCCCATTAGTAAACAGTGGAAACTCAGCGAGTTCTTAGGAAGGAACACAGACCAGACCATATATATTCAAGATCAAAATAATACCTATAACAGGATGTTGACATGATTGATGACTGTTGGCCAACACTTCTTACAACTTTGAACAAAACATTCCCATTACATGCACGTTTTATTTTTAATTGAAGCCAACTGGTTTTGTTTTGTACAAAACACTTCAGCTATTTCCATAATAGCGATTATGAAGCTGGTTTCCCTGTTGCCTTTAATCACTTCCCAAATCTTGTTGATCTTTCAGCATGAGCTAAGTACTTCGGTGGGATACCCTTTCAAACGTGCTGTGGCTGAAATAACAACGCCCCTAGAATCAATGAGCAGCTTGGCTCGAGTTCAGACGCACCAAAATCAGAAATCCATCTGTAGTCCCTGGTAACAAAACAACACAATTAAACACTCGCTGCATCCCCCGGACAGGCTCTCTCTCCCGTAGATACAAACACACATGCTGTGACATCACTCACATCTGGATGCAAGACTGTCTAACAACCCCCCCCCCTTCTCTCTTTCCAATGCCTCCCCGTCTTCCCCTTTCTACCCCGGCAACCCCTCTCTCTCTCTTCCTTCCTGTCTGGCTGTCTTTTCGCCCCCGCTCTCAGAGATGAAAGAGAAGAACCCCTGGCACAAGCCTCTGGCCATCATCATCACTGTGATTGGTGTCATAGCGATTGTTGCCTTGGTGACGGTGGCGGTGTTGCAGAACAGACCCCTCCTCCAAAAGTACAAGGTAGGATGGAGGAAAATACGAGAATGGATGTCTGTCCACAAGCCAAATAAGGTCACTTGTCAATATCAAGAACCTAATGCAGAGAAATATGTATTGCTCATATAGTTTCATGAGGTTCGTCTGTTTGAACAGTGTTTATGAATGAAACTCATCCAGTTGTAATCTCCACTGAGCACTGAACTGGAATTCCTTCTGTCTCCACTCCAGTATGGGATCGTGCTGGACGCCGGCTCCTCCCACACATCTGTGTATATCTACGAGTGGCCGGCAGAGAAGGACAACAACACCGGAAGAGTTGAACAGACTCACTCCTGCAACGTCAAAGGTACATGCTGCACAGTTAAGGCCTCACCATCACATGTACGACCACTACTGCAAATATTTGAGGAAGTGCGATCATAAGCTTAGATGAACCTGTTACTTCTCTCAGGGACTTAAATGTTTTCAGATAAGTTCAGTAAAATCATGAGTCACAGATTCAGTTCTCACAGGAAACCATTTCCGTTTATGCCACTTATGGTGCATTTCTCGTATTTGGTTGTGGGTTTCACACTGTAGCAGCTTCTCTAAATGCCAAACACTTGTTGCTAAATTGCTGAAGATGTTCTCAATTTGCTTGGGTTTCGTCTATTTGCATGTGTTTTCTTAAGCTGCAGAGTGCTGAGCTCTCAGGGCCCACCGCAACTTAAGCTGTTAATATAAACAGCTTCGGATAGGGTTTATGAAAAATCCCTTTTGTTGGTGTTTATCCTCCTTGTCTTCTGTTTATCAAGAGCACTATTCTAATCAAATGTTCAACTGAAAAATGCAGATCACGATTTACAGCAGCTACGTTGACGTCTTTGAATGTCTTTGTTTAGTCTGAGCAACAGTGCAAAAATCAAGAAGATTCAGAATCAGATCTATTGGTCAAACATGTGTACACATACAGGAAGTTGAGCTCTTTTTTCTCACTGCTCTCAAATGTACCAACAAAAACAGCTATTTACAAGTCGACTGCTCTGTATGTTGCAAACAAGCATGCAGGGTAGATAATGACAGTGCCTCCATGAAAACAAGTTGGTCACAGCCATTAATGCCAAACTCCAGCGGGTTTATAAAACAGAGAAAAGCAACAAATACCAACATTGCACGAGCTGAATAATGGTTATTATGGTATTTAGTGTTGCTCAAAAAAAGTCTGAAACAATTAATGATTCATCAAAATAGTTGCAGATTAATTTTCTATCCCACGTCTCAGCAGCTAATCAGCTAATTGTTTCGGCTCTAATCTGCTTACCTCCTGTTAAAAAGTTGCAGGGCATCTGCAGCCAAAGTGATTAAAAACTCATTAACATTTACAACTCCACACTTGACGGATTTTTGACGAGGCTTTTATTAATGATTTACTTACATTAACGGCCGCAGATCTGAGGGCCCATTATAAAGTGAGAAAGCCATGACGCTCTGCTAATGGCTTAGTCGCTTTGTGATGGGTATAATGAAGAAGGCACTGGGTTTAGCTTTCTAATACATCATCAAGTCTGTGTCAGGTTGTAAAAGTCAATAAGTAGTAAATTAATGAATTTCAGTCCAGATGTGTTGCAGCTTTTTTTGATTCACTGAATGTAAAGTCAAGTGACATTTAGTCCTGGCTCTTGCATGAAAATCTAAATGTGTCACCACAGTCTCAAAACTTTATTATGCAACTGCTCTTGCTAAACTATAAAAGTACTTTTGAATACACATCTTATCATACACAGGCCTGTCAGGCTGACTCCTGCTGTTACCATGGCATCTGTTGGTTCATGTAAAGTCTCTTTTTTATTCTTATGGCGTGTGCTCATCTCCCTCCACATTTAATTTACATTGGTTATGAAAGCTTGAAGTTAAACACTTTCATAGGCAGACAACAGGATCAACACACTGCTGTGAGTTATTAAAAACATTTTTTTAAATGTATGCGTTGAATAGTACACGTCAAAGTTCTGTGGGATGAATTAAAACGCATGGGAATAACAGCAATCACAAAGTGAGAAATGAACAGCTCGCCCTCCTGTCAGGTAGGAAGGATGTTCTCATGCATGCTCTGTATCTGATCAGGGACACTCCTGGGTGGCACCTCCAGGGTTAAGTACTTCCTTAAGGGTGGGTACACGAGGCATGTTTACAGGAAGCCCCCCATCTTGATAACCTCGTCACCAGGCTTTCCTTCCTGAAACTCATTTCCTTCCCAGTTCATGAATTGGTAGCGTTGACCTTCAATTCTGAAGCGGGCCAGCTTCTCTGAACTCAAGGCTCCTATTATATTTTATAGCCACTTAAAATGTAGGATGAATGACTTCATCCCTCCCCTTGACATTTTGCTCAATTTGCAGGTCCGGGTATCTCCAGCTATGCGTCCACTCCACGGAAGGCGGGGGAGTCTCTGACAGAGTGCATGCGGGAGGCCGAGCAGCGGGTCCCCGGGAAAAGGCACCACGAGACCCCTCTTTATCTGGGGGCTACTGCGGGAATGAGACTGCTGAAGTATGACACACACACACACACACACACACACACACACACACACACGATCGAACATAAAACACCCATCCATAAAGAAGTAACATGTCTTTTCTTGCTGACACTGAGGTGACAGTAACCCAAGGCTTTTCCATCCAACTCTTCTGTGATTTATCTCCACTTGAACATGCCAGAGCAGCAAATATGTTACTGTCAAATCCATTATATATGCCACAGTCTATTCATTATTTATAGGGTGCTGTATTGATTTGAATTATAGATGTGAGTCACTCTAATGAATCTGTGTTGTGTGTGTGCAGTATAGAGAACAACTCGGCGTCAGACAAGGTCCTGCAGGCCGTGGAAGAAGCCCTGCAAAAGTTCCCCTTTTCCTTCCAGGGAGCCCGAATACTCAGCGGCCAAGAGGAGGGCGCCTTCGGTTGGGTGACGGTCAACTACCTGGATGACCGCCTCTCACAGGTCAGTACCCATATCATGCACATACGTTCATGCAACTTTGTCCACTCATGTGCTTATCATCATTTTACCCTCCTGCTGTGCACTGGCTTCAACGCCTTTTTATCTGTGCTGCAGGGCTTGAAAACCACAGGCGCCCTTGACCTCGGCGGGGCCTCCACTCAGATTAGCTTCGTATCTGATAGCGCGGACATTTCAGAGTCGCCGAGCAACTCCGTCAACTTCCGACTCTATGGGAACGATTACAACCTGTACACTCACAGCTTCCTGTGTTACGGGAAAGATCAAGCACTGCGAATGATACTGGCACAACAGACTCAGGTGAATTTTCAAATCTGAGTTTAATTTTTTTTTTCTTTCTCAAATCTAATCTGAGATCATTTGAGACTGAAGAGAGATGCGATATGCTGAAATGATGCTGACTTTAAATTTACTTAGCTTCCTCTCTCTGTCTCTTACAACCCTCCCTCTCTCTCTCCTAGTCAAGCCCAGCCACAATATATGATCCCTGTTTTAACCCGGGCTACTCCGTGACAAAGCAGTACGCAGTGGTCTATGACAGCCCCTGCGTGTCGAGCCGGAAACCACAGAATACTCCTGTGAACTTCACTCACCAAGGGAACGGAAACTACCTTCAATGCCAGGAAGTCATCAAAACTGTCTTCAACTTTACTTACTGTAAATACAGCCAGTGCTCTTTCAATGGGATCTTCCAGCCGAGTGTGAAGGGACCCTTTGGGGTAACGTAACACAACATTTATTTATCAGCATAATCCAGTGGCCTATGAGATGCTGTGTCTGGTTTGGAGGGCAGCACACAACATGCAGATCTATCAGTTGTAATCTTTAATATGCACAGTTCACTGAGCAAGGCATGAATTGTCTTTCTAATAAATGATTACTGGACTTTCACTCCAATGATCTACAGCAGAACATGTACTCCATAAGTTCCATAAGTCACCCTTTAACATCCTGGCCTCACAGCTACTTGCAAACCAAATACAAATGCCATCTGAGTCAGTAAGGCCAGAAAAAGACTTAAGCATCAAAGAATAGATTTTTTTATAAAATGATTACTTCATTTGCTTAAGATACCAGGCTGAGTTAATTTCCATTTGACTCATCTCTTCCTCTCCCTCCCAGGCCTTCTCTGCTTACTACTTTGTGATGGACTTCCTCAATCTGACTGATACCAGCATCCCTCTGGACAGTGCCAAGGAAAAGCTAAAAACCTACTGCGCCACACCTTGGAATCAGGTTGGAGCATATTTCTGCATCCGTTACACACATCTATCCACCTCCCTGTCTTATCTCTGTCCTCCAGCCTGCCTATACTGTACATTGATGGTATCACTGCTTGAACAGATAAGGCAGCGGTTTCCGGATGCAAAATTGAAGTACCTGGCCGAGTACTGCTTCTCTGGCACATACATCCTCACCCTGCTGACCGAAGGATACAACTTCACCTCAGAGACCTACTCCGACATTAAATTCATCAAACAGGTCAGTAGATCACAGTCCACTCATTTCCTATCGAACACAGCCCAGAGTCACGCCCCCTCCTGGTTTAAGTCGTATCCTACAATCAGTGTGTGTGCTACTGTCATACTTGCGGACATTAAAAATTGTATTTTTGGCTTTGCCTGTCTTATTTAAAAGAGATGTGTTGGGTTAACACTTGGTTTTAATGGACTGAGGTTAGACGTGTGGGTTTGGCTGACCCAGATCCTCGGTCTTGACATTTCTCTTTGTTCAACCACGTCCCACTGGGTGACCACTCAGCACTTCATATCCCATCTTACAGCATTAATTTTAATAGCATCGACAGTGGCTAAAAAATAAATACTTGACAGCTCAATTGACAAGAACAAACTAAATTGGGCTCAGAAACTTTGCATTTCTCAGTTCACATCTATGTCAAAGAAGTTCCAGTAAATGATTGCACAGTTAGATTTGTCCATAAATCAATACAACAAGTATGCAGCCATTTCCCTTGAATGCTACGAAACTCAGACAATCTTCTAGCTGGAGCAAGATACTAACAGTATCTACTAGCTGTATGCACAAGGGAAATATTCTGCACTGAATGTACCAAACCTGTATGAAGACCATATACCTCAGCTGAACAACTTGAGTTGCACAATTGCACTTTGCCTTGAATAGAAGCAAAGCCCTTCTCAGCTGAGGTGTAACTCAATAAGTAGTGAGAGTAAAATGGACTAAATGGACTCACTGACTGTACTGTACTCACTAGACTTTTTACCTGAGCAGATAAAGTGCTTTGTAATTTGCCCCTCATTTACACACACACACACACACACACACACACACACACTCATACACCATGGATAAGTCTGGCAGAAGTAGAAGCAGAGCATGGACACTGCCCACAAATCCAATTAATGCATAACAGATAATAGTGAAATATGTGAATATATATGGCCAGCAACACATGTGACACTAAATGCAAGCAAAAACCTTTCCCTTATGAATTAGCAGTAAAATGAAGAAATCAGATTTAATTATGGTGTAAAGAAAAGTAAAGCTTTAACACAAACTATGTCTAAATGTTTTGAGTATAAAAGTGTAAAATATTCTCTTTATGATCAGCTAAATATCACCATGAATGTGACTACTTATCCTTCAGCATTTCCACAAAGCCATTATCACAAAGATATAATGCAATCAATATCCTCTGATGGAGAGATGAACTGCAAACAATAACAACATGCATGAAAATAACCCCAAACCATATTCATCCCATAACAGGAGTAGTAACTTTCACTACTCATCTGCTACATTAAATTATGATTGAAATATGAAGACACGTGATATAGCAGCAAACAGCACAGGAAACTTAAAGCAGCACAACATCGCTAATGAGCATGTGGAAGCCATAAATGCAAACTATTCAGGCTCAAACAGCAACAGCAAGTTTACAGGCATCAACAAGACGAACAGGCCAAAAAACATCAGCAACAATGGATGAAAGAACAGCAACACCTGAGCACGTGCTTACCTTCAACTCAGGCCTGGAAATCCGATGAAAGTCCGACTTTATTGTCCCGGG
Organism: Centropyge bicolor; assembly: GCA_037975185.1. Taxonomy (NCBI): domain Eukaryota; kingdom Metazoa; phylum Chordata; class Actinopteri; family Pomacanthidae; genus Centropyge; species Centropyge bicolor. Next base: position 3,460,420 of record JBBMOC010000031.1, on the reverse strand, counting down.
ATCTGGAACAACTTTAAACCAAACACAGAGTGTTTACAGAAACCTGATCAACGTTGTTAGCTTAGTTGAAAACGTTGTCGAAATACGAGCAGAGAGAAGCTCCTGGTTGAAATGGCCGCTGAACACCTGAGCGAATTTGATTGGACGTCACTGATCAGCTGGCTGATAAACAGCTGATCATGAGGTGATGATGTCATTGAAATTGTAAAGAAATACATTAATCCATGATCAAAACAGGATGTATTGAAATAGTTTAAAAGGGGGTTTATACAAACAACATAAAATTATCAAACACCTAATTTCAAAATAAATGAATTAATACGGCAATTTATAAAAGGAATTTTTAAGGAGTAATAAATAACTAAATTCACAAATTGCTAAGCATTTCGTTTAATGATATCTGAAGGGGCAATAAAATAAATAATAATATTTTATGAGTTCACAGATAATGTAAATCCATCAATAAAATAATCAAATCATCAAATTAAAAAGGAGTTTGTGGCAACAACATAAAATTATCAATAAATACCTCATTTCAAAATAAATGTATGAATACATAAACTTGAAACAAATTGCAAACATTTTTTTTAATCAGGCACCTTTTTAATATCTGTTATTATGCTTACATTTATTACTGTTAAAGTACAATAAACCCTTCACTCAGACGATGATAAAATATTCTAGAAGTCCAGAAGTTATTATTATTATTAAGTATGACATTTCTGAAATGCTGCGTGTAAAAATGTCTTTAAAAAAATTCCAGATAGGTGACAAATTAAAGGAAGAGCCAGTGTAAAGCATCTCAGTAAGCCTTCACGACAGCTTCTCGACATAGATCCTCCGAGCCTCTGATCTCTCCTGGAGGGATCAGCGCCTTTCTTCCTAAGTATACTCCCTCATGTGGTGTTTTGATGGTGGTGGAGAGCACTGTCTGACACGTTGGTGCAAAGTCTCTCAGAGGTTTGTATTCGGGTGCTGAGATGTGATGACTGTGATTGATGACTGACATGATTTCTCTACTCATCAAACATTCAGTGGCCCCTTGAGTATCTGTACATGAATTCTTTATGTCTCCCCTCTGACTTATTCATTTTTTCCCTTTAAGCCTGTATTGCAGTACAGTGTGAATACCAAACTGCAGCAGCCTGTTGTACATCAGTGACACTTTTCCCTCTTCCTGTGTTTGTGTCCAGATAAAAGGCAGCGACGCAGGCTGGACGCTGGGCTACATGTTGAATCTGACCAACATGATTCCGGCGGAGGCCCCTGACGGCCCCCCTCTGCCCCACGCCGGCTACGTCTCCATAATCACCATCATGGCATTGCTGCTCTTCGTCCTCTTCATCGTCCTCCTTCGTCCTCTCTGGCCCCGCTGCTCCAAACAGCTTCATAATGTATAAACGCACACATGTGCTGTGTGTATGATTGACAGTGAGGGAGGGAATTGATGTGAGTGTGTCGCTGTGGGCCCTTCTACCAATATGTGAATAAGATAGTCAACTTTTATCAACACTTCCTGCTTTCTTACATACGTTTTTTTTCTGCTTGCTCTCCGTGTCGCTTACATTCCTTTGCTGATATCCTTGTTTTTTTTTCTGCCACAACCTGCGGAAAGTGGATCGTGGATTCTTGTAAATCACTGGGACTTTAATTTATGTAAGGCTACCACCACTATCTTTTTGCTTCTTCTGTTCGAGTCTCCTCACCTCTGTGCACGTGTGACCTCCAAACAGCCTTTTTTTTTTTGCTGTGTCTGTGAATGGAAACCTGGGATTAGGACAGGGACATGATGGGAAACCTGTGAGCTGCACTGACTGAGAGGAACGCACAGCTTGAAAGAAAGTTTTAAAGGCTGTATCAAATATGAAGAATGAGCTATTCGTTGACTCTGTAGCAGCTGCTGTACAAAGTGATGAAGAGATTGGACGACACACTGCCCTGGATGTATTCTGGATTATTTGTCGAGGCTCCCGAATCATCGTCGTCGTCATCATCCGCTCCAGGGCGTGGGAACTCTCATTGTAAAACAGGTGTGGCCCAGTGACCTTGAATGAAAGCTGTGATAATACTATGTTGAACCCAGGGAAGCTAATCACACCACTAGAATTAAAGTTGACCAAAACCCAAGAAATAGCCCCAAGATTTAAAACTATTCAGAGGGCTAGAGGAAATATTGCATGTATTGACCCTGTATGTATAGTATTTTTAATTTTAGTGTTTAAATGTCCTCAAGATTATAAATACAACTACATCTTCCTAGACACCCTCAGTAAAGAAACCCAGCCTGGATGGTAATGAACTGACCAACACTGGCCGATATCAAACCTTCCATTCATCAATTTAACTCCTTTCTTATGTCAATCACAGAACATACCACAATGAAACGGCTCATACTAAAATAATCAATCTCCATTGACTAAATTCTGGTGAAAATAATTGTCTCAGTTCTCGTCCTCCTGGATCGAAGTGCAGCGTTTGGCATGATTGATCACAACATTTTAATGGAGTCTTGAAAAGTTGGGTGGTCTTTATGACTATGTGTTCAAAACACTAATCAAAGAGAGTTTTACATCATGAAGATCATGTGCTTGAAGAACACACAACACAAAGGAGCTGCCTCGGTCCATTATTATTCTCACTATACATGCCGCCACATGGTGACATCATCAAAGAGCACAATGTATGTTTAATATAGTTGTACAGATGACATGTAAATGTACATCTCTGCTGAGTGAAGGATGGTGATGCTGCAGCTATAACCTACATTACTGCCTGTCTGTAAATGAATGAGCAATAATTTCTTCAAGTTAAATGAGAAAAAAAACAACTGAAATCCTACTAACCCTTTTTAATGACCTGGGGAATAAACTCCTTGGATTAAATCTGAGGTTACAAATTTATCCTGGATTCAGATCTAAGCTTCAAATTCCACGCTGACAAGGTGACACAATTTTCCACCTTTTAAATATGGCTTAAGTGCAACCATCTTTAAAATGAGATAAGTTATTCCTTTATTACTCCCACAACGGAGAAAAATCCAAAAACTGATTTATGTTGACTGGATACACTTTTTAATGGTCTCCTGAAAAAGAGACTTTCAGCTCAGCCGTTAACCACAAACAAGAGGAGAGAGCACATTAGTCCAGGTCTGGCTGCTCTGCTGTGGCTTCCTGTGACATTTAAGATTGATTTTTACGTCCTCCTCCTTATATACAAATCCCTTAATGGGCGAGGAGCAAGCTACGCTGCTAACTCCCTGGTTGGCTGTTTGCCTTCACCAACACTGAGATCATCTGCTGCTGGTTCATTGGAGGAGAGAAAATCAGGGATGCAGCCGTTGTCATTGAAGTTATTGAACACACTGCCTATAGATATCAGGGAAGCCAGCTCGCTACGTAGTTTTAAAACTAAAATCCTCTCCTCACTTTAGCCTTTGACTTGCTCTGATTTTTGCTGATACAAGCCTGAAACCCCTCGTGTGTGCTTTTGAAATGGTGCACTTCTTTTAAAAATGTGTATTTCAATTTGATTTTACAAGTTCTATATCTAACTTTATTTTCATCATTACTCAGTGGGTTTTATTTTCCATCTAAATTCATGCATTCTTCCTCATCGTTATTATTGTTGATACGTTGGTTTTATTCTCCATCTTATTTTATGTTAATTATCTGTCACTGTTTTTAATGTTCATTCTGTCTTTTTTATGCGACATACTTGTTGCATGTAATTTCTTTGTTGTAGAGCACTTTGAGCTACATTTCTTGTGAAATGAAAGGTGCTATACAATTAGAGCTCATTATTATTATATTATATTATATTATTATTATAGCCTTTGTGGGGAGGTCAAAGGCCAACGTCTGCTGTGCAACAGTCCTGCAGCCTCTGTGGATTCAAGGACATTTCACATACTAGGACAAATACTTTCTCTCACTGGGGAGTGAGTTCTGCTATTCTGGTTGAAGGGCATTTTGTGTGTACTTTTGAGTTTGAATGTGTGAATTTGAATGCGTGCACCCGCATCAGTCTGCATGTATGTGTCTTGAATTATGATGTGAACATGATACTGTATAAATAAAATAACCCAAGTTTATATAAGACACTCGACTCGCTCGTCATTATATAGTTTAATGTTGCATGATTTCATCGCACATTAGATTTTAATCAAACACTACCATTACAAAGTTCTGCTCTTGATTAAAACCAGCAAAACAACAATGAAAACATCAGTAAAATGATCTAATACAAGTTACATCCTTTTGATTCTTTTGATTTGAACCCATTTTTTTCCCAGCTGTTTCAACTAAGAAAATTTTTGAGACATAAAACATCTCTCATATACAGAACATTTAGTTTAGCGCTCTTGTAAAGTGGGACGGTTTTGACAAATACAAGGACAATAAAAAGTGCAACATGTATGCTTCCTAACATAAACAGACTTTTACGAAGCACCCCCTTAAGCAGCATGAACTATAAATGCCCAGTAACACGAACTTCATGTATGTCTATCAATGGTGTATAAAATGAAAGTGCTGCCATCTAGTGGTAGAATGGCGCATATTGCAGAAAGATTGTCCCAATAAAATAAATTAAACTGTATGTATCAGTGAGGGCAGGTAAAAATAGAGACAAAAAAACCCTCACAGCACTTCATCAACACCATATATTGCATCTTCCAAAATGATCATACAGCTGAATCAACACCTCTCTAAAACATTTGTAATAATTTCAAACTTCATAAAAGGAGGATTCTTTGCATTAGACTGTATGAGTGTATTTCGACATGGCCATCAGAAGCTGACAGACAATAATCCTCTGTAAGGAAAAACATAGTTTATTCATTGTCATCACATGATCTTCTTGGAATCCTTGCACGTAACGTACAAAAGGCCAACTGATGGTATGTCTGATTGTCTGCTTTACTGCTTCCAAGAAGGCAAATTTCCTATGCAAATACCACCATAGATTATATAATGGCATAAGAGCAGAGGTGAAATCCTCTAGAGCAAACTGTGCCGCTGTGGAATTACAGCATGAAGACTTTGGCAGGAAGTGGAACCTCGCGGGTTTCCCTCCGTTTGGGGGCCCGGCCCTTCCTCTATGTCACGGATCCGGCCCTTATCTGCAGGGAATGGAGCAACAGGGGAGAACAAGAAAACAATGCCATCCTGATAGTCTGTGGGTGGTTCCTGCATTTACGCCACGAATGTCTGTTGGTGTTGGCAGTGGCAGAAAGCAATCCATTATAAGTGATTAAGTGATATACATTTGTAGACCAGTCCCTCAAAAAACAATGTTCCAGACAATCCGTCATCTCAGTTTTCCATTAGCAGTCGATCCTGATACTGGGGTGTAAGGCGTTGACTTGTCCTCCCGTAGGGACGCGGCCTGTTCTGACACGGAGGAGATGACAGGCGGCTGACGGTCGGTCATGTGATCCGAGGGGTCGGTCGTCTCGTCGTTTAGGTGATCCCGGTCGATGATGTTGGTGGTCTCAGAGTCCAGCTCCCGAACGTTCTCCTGGTAGAACCTCTGTCTGAGGCGTCTCATCTGGGGCAGCTCGCAACACGTCTCCAGCACAACCAGGACACACACCAAGCCCAGCAGCAAGTAGACTGGAGAGCAAACACACACACACACACACACATGACAGGAGGAAACAAAAGTCCAGTACAGTGTGACTAATATATCAAATGAGGGTTTGGTCAATAAATAAAGGGTGTAATGGCAAACAGTCACAGGGCTTTGTTCAACCTTGTCAGTCAGAAAAGTTAAAATGGTAAATGGTTAAAAACATGATGAACTTGTAATGAACATATTATGTATTCTAATTTTTCTAATTCTAATTTTTCATTGTAAGTATTAATCTCAAGGAGAAGGAGCACAGTCCTCCGCAGCAGTGGTCCCCAGTGTGCCAGTGTAAGATGATTAAAGAGATAAGAAAAACCAATTATTCAGAGCCAAGTTTATGCTTCTTTTTTCTTAAACCGTTATCTCAGTTTTGGCGATCCCCTGACTGTTCTTCAAGTGCCACTAAGTCAAAATTTTAATTAGTCCACTACTCAAGTTTAACACCTGCAAAACTAATGATGTTCCCTTCATCCACAGCTGTGCTTTGTGGTTAGTGCTTATCAGAAAATGTTAGAATACTGATGTGCTAATCTAAGATGGCATAGATGGTAAACAACACCTTAAAAACACTGTACATGTTGATGTTAGTATGTAGCTCATTGGTCATCTTTTACTGGATGACGTTCACATTCTCAGGTCTCTAAAATCCTTCAGTTGAAGCGTGACAAGGAAAAAAATTTGCTCACAACTCAAATTAATGATGATGAGACAATGAAGCACCAATGGGTCCAACAAAAAGTGTAACAGATGCACATTGCTTTTAATTGCTTAAGTTTCACATTGGGCCACCTACTCACCTGTAATGGCCAGCCTGTACAGCTGTGGGTGTGGATTGTCCTCTTTACTGTGTGTCTCTCCGGGCACGTAATCCCCGAGGCCGATGGTCGTAAGAGAGATGAAACAGAAATACAGAGACTCCAGAAAGTCCCAGTCCTTCTCCAGGCTGCTGAAGATCCACGCAGGGATGAGGAGGAGGAGCAGGGCCATGAGAACAGCCAGGCAGGCGGCGTGCGCGGCGGCCAGCCTCGACTTAGCCACGGCCCATCGGCGGTGGAAGTAGGCCACTGGACGTCGAGACGACAGGACCATAATCCTCTGCACCACGATGGAGAGGAAGAGCAGGGTGACGGGGATGCCGAAGAGGGAGTAGAAGATACAGAAGGCCTTCCCTCCGTCTGAGAGAGGAACCGTGTGGCCATAACCTGAAAACACAAGCAAACACGCAGCACAGCCTTAATTACAAGGGGTGTAATTAGAGGAGGGAGTCTTCTCAGGGAGCCACTTAACTTATGAAGCTCTACACACATAACAGTAATTAGACAGAAGGAAAGAAAGCAACAAAGACAGACAGGCTCGTTCGACAGCGTTTCTCATGAAAGAAAAGTTCGATCCAAGAGAATTTTAAATCTACACGTAAAAAATCGGCTGAACAAATGAATGAAATATTGATTCAGACTCACATGTTTACACTGAGGGACAAAGTTCTGTAAGGTTTCATTTGCTCCTTTTAGCACAACTAATGGTTTAAATGGAGTTTCAGGAGCCACAAGAAATCCACAGCAACACCTCTAACCCTGCTTCTGCTTAATGAATAACAACACATGAAGCCTGACAAGATGTTAGTACAGTCAGTACAAACTTATACACTTTGTCCTTGTGATGACTTCCAAGTAACCTTGACTGATTCTCAGGATGAAAAATACATGTACAGTAACACAACAGTAAGTCACTCTGTGGTTCATTCATGGTTAATAAATCATTTAGTGATTCTTTATATCTGGACAAAATTGATTTTAAACATCTACAACTCCAAACTTGATGGTTTACAAAACAGTATGAAACCCATAACTGTTTACTAATGTATTGCCAATGATTATAAAATCATTATTACCAAATAAATAGGAATAAAACCATAAATAAAAGTTGTTGTGAGTAACAGTTTGCCAATTACTAATCTATTAAGTATTTGATTTAAACTCCATTTACACTTGCAAATGTTGTTTCTTCACTTGAATGTTTGATCTCCGGTGTGCAAACTTCTCTGTGCTCACCTTAAAATCTCAGGAGTGCAGTGACCTCACAACTGGGTCATTTCACTTAGACAAGTAAGGTTTGGAAAAGTGAAACTCCCAGGACACACTTTTGTCCAGCAGGTAAAGTTTTGAATGAAAAATGTGTCATAGACTTTGGAGAGGGAGGAGATGTAATTTTTAAGAATTTAGATGATTAACCATTTTTACATTATTATTATTTGTATTGTTGTTGTTGTTTAAAGCAGAACATTGTCCTATGATATTTACAAAATGTCTTGAATCTTCAACCATAAAACCAACTTTTCAGAAGGTGCTTCCAGGTGGAATGACCTCCCACTTGAATGACCACACTCCAGGTGCGTCCACACCTGTGTTCCGGGCCTCACCTGTCGTGGTCAGCACGGTGCTGGAGAAGAACAGAGAGGACACAAACCCCCAGTTCCAGTCGCTGTCGTTGGCCAGTACCGACACTCCGTAGCTGTTGGCCTCGAGCGCGCGCGCCAGCAGCTCCTCCAGGTGCGCGTCGGACACGCAGGTGTGGTTGTTCAGGAAGTCCCGGCGAGCCTCCACCAGCTCCTGCCGGAGCTCCTTCTCATAAGGAAGCTCGATGGCGGAGAAGATCCCGGCGCCGATGATGAGATACAGGATGTAACCGACAACCAGGAGCGCAAAGTTGAGCGCAGACTGGTGCCGCTCCGCAAAGCGAGTCCAGCCGCAAACCATCACTGCAGGTTAAACACTAATGACACCTGATACACGGACAAACTACACTAAACCTGTTTCAGTGAACCGCACAGGAAGCTTGTTTTTATCTTGGTAAAAACTTCAGTCCTCTCATCCGAGACTCTTCCTCATTCTTCATCTCGGTGGGAGCAGGTAGTGGTGACGTAGGCACAGGTAGAGGGAGAGAGAGAGAGAGAGAGAGGTGTGTGTGTGTGTGTGTGTGTGTGTGTGTGTGTGTGTGTGTGTGTGTGTGTGTGTGTGTGTTGCCTTCCTGCACTTCCCTTCTGCAACCGGTTGAACAGGTTCAGTGTTTTGAGTGATGACAAAGGATTTTATTCTCCCTCAGCTCAAGGTCATGTTTCTTCACAGACTCAGATTTATTCCCGGAAAAACGGTTGTATTTTTCTTTCTTTTTTTTTTTTTTTTTATATAAAAACAGTTACACAAACCAGACATTGGAGAAAAGAGGCAAAAAGCACTAAAATTCTTAAGCGATATTGAAAAATTCCCTGAAGTTTATAGTTCCTACGTGATATTTAATCATTTATTATGTCTTATCTGTGAAGAACAACCAATTAAATTCCATTTTACTCAGTGATAGAAAGTAACTACTCCACTAATTACTTAAGTACAATGTTGAGTTACTTGGACTTTACATGAGTATTTCCATTTTATGTCACTTAATACTTTTACTCATTACATTATAGAAGGAATCTCTGTCCTTTTATTCCACTACATTTAGCTGATACCAAAAAAAGTACAAATACTGACTTTTAATCAGTTACTTTTTTGATAATACTAAATGGAATTAATGAATTCATGATTTTAATATAATGTGTTTTTACGGCTTTTACTTCAATAAATGATTTAAACTTTTCCTCCATTGACTTTACAAACGTTGTGTCCCATCATTTGTAATAAATACTTTCACCACTACGAGGCACTAGAGACCATGTTTCTACAAGTGTATATGTGCTGTACTGGCGTCATCAGAAATTAAAAAAAGAAGAAAGAAACAAGTGAAAAAAACATGTATTTTATTGATAAGTTATCACCAGACATCTGCACAGTGCTCTGCTTGCTCCTTCATGAATGATCCTCCCGTCTCTCCCTTTCATATCTGGCATCAGGCAATAAATAATTATTTACAACCATTAGCAAAAAAAAAAAAAGCAAATGAGAAGCAACAAGAGGCCACAGCCACTAGAAATGCTGTGTGAGTCTTACAGTAATATACAGAGAATGAGACAGCCTCAAGTCAATACTGTCGCATGAGAAGCTGATAGATAGATGATGGTCTCTAATTGATAGTCTTGGCAGGATAAAGGCTGGGTGTGGTGCATCCTCTCTCTCTCTCTCTCTCTCTCTCTCTCTCTCTCTCTCTCAGTTGCATTAAGATTGTCTGGAATGAATGTAGATCTCTCTGGTGGGTGGTTCAGTTATCTGAGGAGGGAAATAAAGACAAACAGATATGGTCGTTAGAGGCACATCTTTGTACAAGAGGAGCTGATTTGCACACTCTGGAGGACAGATTTGACAACATGGTGGTGGAAAGTAACTAAGTACATTTACTCAAGTATGATTTGAACTTGAATATTTCCAATTTTTGCTGCTTTATACTTCTGCTCCACTACAATTCAGAGAGAAATAAAGTACTTTTTACTCCACTGATTTAATTTGAAAGATGTGGTTTTAGCTACAGATTAAGATTTTACATTAGAAATATATGATGAGCTCATTAAATACAACATATCGTTATATATTAAACCAGTCATTTTCAACATTTCTGGTTGTGACCCTTTGAAAAAAAGCTGCTTTTCTGGTGGTTTTCCTTTAAATAACTACTTCAGGCACAAAGAGGTCGAATCCAAGAATGATCATTTCACAAAAATGCAAAATATCCAAAAATTTGATATAAAACATTTGTGTTGTTTCTGAGTTTTTTCTTCTTTTCTTCATATGATGACCCCTCAGCTTTGTCTTCCAACCCTTTCCAGGGGTGGGACCCCTAGATTGAGAACCACTGGTTTTACACACTTAACTCCACCTTGACTTACTTTTATATTTGATAGTTTAATTAGATTTATACTTGTACTTTTATTTTGAACGTAGAACTTTTACTTGCAGTGGAGTATTTTTACATCCTTGTATGGTGCTGGGATCTGAGCATTTCTTCCTCCACCGATCAGAAGTCAGGACGAATGTTTTGACTCACCTCTGCACTCATATCTGAGGTCTGAGAAGATGACATGTTCCTGAGAGAAGACAAACAGTCCCAGTCTGCCTCCTGCCAGGGTGTGGTCGTACACGGCCCCCGAGTCGGATAAAATATCCCTGCCCTCATACACCACCACCCTGCAATCCAAAGTTAAAATAAAAAAAAAATCAACATGATTAGTTTACATTGCATTCAAACCAGTGGTGAAGTAACCAAGTACTTACACTCTAATACAATACAGTTTCACATCATTTTTAGAGGATAACATTTTCATTTTTGCTCCTCTACATTTATCTAATAGCTATAATGACATTGCAGGTTAAAAGAGGAAAAAACTATGAAGTAAAAAATAATCTTAAAATATGATGCATTGTTGAAATGAAACAACCCAACAGCACATAAAATGGCTGGAATCAACTCCACTTCAGGCAACAACATAAAAATGCTTCTTACATGTTATTTTATGAGTAATAATAATCCAATAGTATAATATAAAACAATATAACTCTGGACTATAAAACACATTTTGCCTACATAGTGGGAGCTTTTGCATTTCTTCTTCTTCTTATTTGCTGGTTCGTGCTCATTTTTGCTTAAGTAAAATTTCCAGTGCAGGATTTTATGAGTATTTTTCACACAAGAGTTTTGTTACTGTTACTTGCAGTTTGTTGTTTATTCATGTCTTTCCCTTTCAATCCTTTCCATTTTACTATTACTGAATAAATACTGAGGACATGACGTCAAACAGAGCTATATTTGAAGCCATTACAGTGGTCCTTCATAGCAACTATCTAAAATATCAGTGTGTGTCTGTCCTTCACCATCAAAGAGCAGGAATTTCTTTTCAGTCTCACATTCAATAAGCGTACAGTCATTGTACAGTCATTTAGTACCCATAATGCAACACAGCCGCCACTTGCACTTTCAAAAACAGCTTTCTTTAAAGGTATATTAATAATTCGAACGTCTGGGTTCTGCACATGAGAGTTTTGTTCTCTTTCCTTTTTCTCAGCTCGAAAACCTTCGCTACAGCACTGATGTTGTTCTCTGCATCTGCACATAAACAGCACAAAGCACAGAGAACTCATTGCCCAGGGGTGTTTTTTTGAAAGTTCATTAGCGAGAAGTACAAGTAAGTAGAAGTAGATGTGGCAGGTTGAGGAGGAGTACAACAACGAAAGTGAATTACGCTGTTATAAAATAACTCTCGGTGATTGATGATATCCTCCAGTGTAAGAACATCTGGGGTGAATTTTGTTTTCAGAGGCGCCACTGAATGTGATTTTCACAAATTTCAGAAGTTACTGAGCAAATTTTTCCTGCACTAAAACCTACAGGAACTGAAGTAATCCTGACTGAGCCCCAAATATGTGAAGCACCACTCCGACGCTACTTGCTAGTTTTATCCCATTTAGGACAAAATCACATTCACTTTACAGAGTTGTTATTTGTTTTTAGGCTTGTTGCATTTGTTTTGAGAATTTCCTTTTGCATTTTGTTCAGCAATTTGTTTTCATTCACTTCATTAGATCTTGAAAAACCACTTGCGGGCGCTGAAGCTGCTTTAAATTCAAAACATTGTGCTTGTTTTCATTGCAAAAACAGGTTGATCTGGAAAGTTTGCAGTGAATTTGTAAAAGCGAGTAATGTTAGTTTCATAAAAATAAACAGTCAAGTTCATAAATCTTATTAAAATCACATCTTGAAAACCATACAGGAAAATTATGAATCGATGGTGTGTGGGCTAAAACAGCGGTATGGTCCTTTAAAAGCCAAGCCAGTAATGACAAATGTTTGTACTCTAAATTCAAATATAAAGGTTGCTTCTCATGTAGAGGTATTTTCACTTGGGAGGAGCCGATTTTCCCTCATGAAGTCCAAAAATCTTTGTTTTTGTAACCTTAAAACTTGGGTGATTTCCACGATCATAATCCAGCTGTGGTTTATGACAGTACGACATGAAAATAGAAACTGGCTCCAAAGAGGAAAACCAGCCAAGTGACGAATGCTTTCACGCAATACGTCCACAGGTTCATATATCAATGGTCTTGTTTGTGACTATCCACGCTTACAGAAATAGCCGAGAAATATTTTCCAGATGATCACGAGAAATCACACGGGAAAAGAGTAGCTTCTTCACGTTTGCTAGATATTCTGGGGTCAGTCTCGTTCAGCAGTCTCACTTGAATAGACCTAACCACTGTCAGATCATCCAGTGATAAAATTCAAGGTTGGAAACTGGCACCTTTAAAGTTGTAATGACAGTATTTGTACCTGATGAACCCGGTCTTGGGTCTGTGGATGAGGTGCATGCGGTAGGCGGTGTAGTCCTTCCAACCAATTTTATTGGGGTCGTGCCACAATGTTCTGACCTGAAATAGACACACTTAGATGTCAGGGTGGATGAGAAAATTGCCCTTGAGTATCTGAGTTTTTTTGCTGTGCCAATCTAATAAAAGATGGTCTGTCCATGGTAGTTGCTCAAATAAGAAATTTAGTCTGATAGTCCAGCAGGATATAAAGAGATATAGGATCAGTGATTCATGCCTGGTTTCTGGTGTTTCCGGTGTGCCACAGGGCATTGCGTAGGTACTCCCCCGGTCCTGTGATGGAGTTGACCAGTTTGATCGAGACTCCCGCTGTGCCAAAGGCTTTAGATGGCCTGTTCTCCCAGTAGGCCTGAGACACCTGCTCCCAGAGAAAGAAAGAAATGTGGAGGATAGAATGAAGGTTAAGTTGATGGTTGGACAGCTGTACATGGCTGACAACTGTCGCATACAAAAAAGATGTGTATGAAAAGCCAGAATCACAAAGGACGTGAAGAAGATATTTGAACAGATTCCTACCAGTTTAGGTTAAATTTTTACTCTCAGTAGTGATGCCAATAGGATTTACCGTCACTGTTCTTCAGCATTCAAACCTCACCTGTTTCCACATGACAACATAGAAGCGTCGGCTGGACTGGTAGCCGAACACAATGCCAGCGTAGTCGTCATCTCGGTTGGTATTCACGTAAAATGTCACACTGAAGTCTACAGAGCTGAACTTGTCAAATCCTGTTTAAACAAAAGGGGATGTTAGTTTTTTAGGCATCCGCTTTTTATGGGTTATTCGTTCTCGTAGTTAATCTGACCTAAAGCGATGCCAGGGTCGGAGTTGGCCGTCTGCAGCAGCTCGGTGCCTTGGCTGCGAATCACCCACAGAGGGTCAGACTGCGTGGTGCCTTTAGGGTCCAGCAAAACAACCTGAAACTTCCTGAAATCTGTTGACCCGATATCCTGGTTCAGCGGACAGGGATCCAGCGCATCTGGAATACTGTCGTTGTCAAAGTCGTCAAAGCATGCATCTCCACTACCGTCACCTGCAGGAGAGCGGAACAAGGAGAGAGAATGCAGTCATGCGATTTCTTGGATTCATTTTTCGCCCGTGACCGGAAAAAAGAAAGAGAAGGGATGATGTGCAAATGCGGTGAGAAAGTCCTGTATGATGGTGAATAAATTAAAGGATCTTTTATGCATGATGAATCCCACCACTGAGAGCCATAAACTGTTTATGTTGATGTCCAACACGAACATGACCTGGATCGCTGGAGACACGCTGGATTGAGAGTAACAGGATTTTACTGCACAACTGCAAAATCCATCTATCATAAATTGTACAAAATATCTTCCTCCCCATGTGACAGCAAATTAATCAGCATTTGTTCACATCTGTATGACGATTTTAGAGGTAGATTATGATTGATTATGGCTTTTTCTGTTTGTTTCGAAAAGACCGATCTGCCAACCAAAATTTAGAGAAATCGTGGCACCGCTGACCATCAGAGTCCAGCTGGTCCCTGTTGGGCACGAGTCTGCAGTTGTCCCGGTCGTCAGGGATACCGTCGTTGTCGTCATCGTGGTCGCAGACGTCTCCCTTCCCGTCCTTATCGTGGTCGGCCTGGTTGCTGTTGGCGATGTAGGGGCAGTTGTCGAGAGAATTTTGGTGTCCGTCCTCGTCGATGTCCTCGTTGTTGTCGCACATGTCGCCCACCAGGTCACTGTCAGAGTCAAGCTGCAGACGCACAAACACACATACACCCTGAATAGACTTCCAAGATTTTCTTTTCAATCTATTTTTCTATTGTGTTTTTCAAAGACCTGCAGTGGGTTGTGGAGAAGTGGACAGTTGTCACACTGGTCTCCAACACCGTCCAGGTCCGTGTCCCTCTGGTCAGTGTTGTAGACTAAGGGACAGTTGTCACGGTCATTCAGAATCTCTGGAGACAGACACAAGCAGATACATTGTATTTCCTGTGACTTTTACTATGTAATTACACATTAAAATAACACTTCAACCAATATGAATCAAGACTTTGTTCAGGTAAATGTAATTCGAATCCAGCTGGTAAGAGGGGCGCTACCGGTCATAAAATGTGAACCGTTACTAATCTGTTTTTCTTTAAACAGTGTTTCCTGCTGTTGCCCTGTTCCCTTTGTGATGCACAGATGGACAAAATATATTTTTGCTTGTGGAACTTTCAAGGAAATCTAAAAATGATAATGTTGGTTCAGCTTCCTGTCGTTGCGTCATTTAGGGATTCTCAAAAAAGACTGGAATAATGGGAATGAGATAAGTAGCTGCATGATCCAGGCCTGCTTTCCTGAGCAGCTCCTACCGTCTCCATCAATGTCGATGCTGCAGGCGTCTCCTTCTCCGTTGTCATCAGTGTCTGTCTGCAGTGGGTTGCTATCAAACGGACAGTTATCACAACGGTCGCCGACCCCGTCTCTGTCAGAATCAAACTGCCGAGGGTTGTACACCAGCGGGCAGTTGTCCTAGGCCAAACACACATATTCATACATACACACACACACACACAGGTGATGTGAATATTCACCTGTATTCAGTCATGGATTCCTCAAAGTTAAACCATGTCTGAGCTAATCTCACCCTCTCATCTATGATGTCATCATTGTCATCATCAGGATCGCAGGCGTCTCCCTGTCCATCCATGTCCAGGTCTTCCTGTCCAGAGTTTGGTATCATGGGACAGTTATCCTGAAGCCAATCACAAGTCAGTTTAATGAAATCACATCCAACCAGAACACTGACAGCCAATCAGATTAGATATTTTTTCTTTTTGTTATTTTACCTTTTGACAGTGATAGGTTGCATTCTCCTTGCAGGGTAATTTGTTGTTGGGCCAGCCATCCAGATCAGAGTCCTCACCACACAGGAAGCCATCGCCCGCGAACCCGACGGCGCACAAACACTTGAACAAAACCTCAGATGCCAGGCCCAGGTACACACACTCAGCAAACTTGTGGCAGGTGTGTGTGTTGTCTTTGCACGGATTGTATGGCTCACACACCTACAACCAAAGCAAGCAATTGAGAATACAAAAGTGATTTATGATTATCGTTCAAATGGAGGAGGGGAGTTCATTATATTCAAAGAGGAGAACACATGCCTGCTTGGTTTTCTGGGCTTCCTCCAGTCCCAGGCCATACGGCTGGGTGCCTTTATAGCGAGGAGGACAGGGCAAACAGTAGTACCCAGGGTCTGTGTTTACACACTCCGTGACACACACACCCTCCACTTCACACTGCAGAGATGAAGAGATTAACCATGTTCAGCATATCAAACACCAACTGTAAATACAAAGGTTTGACCTGAAGGACTCTGTGCCAGGATCAGATCACACAGCGTTTATTTCTTTCAAGATGGTCACTATATCAGATCAGGTGATCACGGTGCCTTCAGTTACAGGCTGGAGGTTGAACTCTGACCAGTCACATGACCCATCTTAATTGTCACATGGCATGTTGTAGATGTTGAAGTTATTAGGCCTCATCTGGGGACCATAAATATCTGTATGATATGTCTCTATAATCCATCCAATAGTTGTCAAGACTTTTCACTAAAAACCAAAATATAAACCTCGTGGTGGCACTAGAGTAAAGGTCAAGTCATTAATAATTATCCTGTGGCGACCATGAATGTCCATACAAAAGTCTCTTGTTGTTGTTGTGTTGACAATCGCAGACAAGCAAAACATGTTTGTCTTTATGTCGGGGCCTCATGAGGCGTCCCACTGTAGATGACTTCAGCTGACTTCAAATGCAACATTATATGAGACAAAGATCAAACAGTTGTTTCCGATTCGCCACATCAGTGACAATGAGCCATTAGCCGGCTGTTGTCATGTAGTCTGATCCTTATCCTGCTCTAATTACCTCATTCTCATCCTCACAGTGAGTGCCGTTGCCATATAAACCCAACGGACAGCGTCCACATTCCCACGATCCATCGCTGTGTGACGTGCACTCCACCCCAGTAAAACATGGTTTTGACAGCAAACATATGTCTGAAAACAAACATACAAATGTGCATATAAATAAATAAAGTCTTTTATATAGAAAACAACATAAGACTTTGTTAACGGCACCTAAATCATTTTGGGGAAGTTTATTTGTGAAGCATTTGTCTGTTTGTCCTAAGCCTCAATAATTGAATAAATGCTGTAGGATATTATTTTTTTTAATCCTCTACTGTTTGAAAATATGTTTTATCCTATAAAAGGGAATCAGGTTTATCCCTGGATGTGAGGCTTATCCTACTTATAGAGTAATATCTGCTCACACAGTTTAAGATGTACCTATAGCCTGAGGTTTGTGGACAGAGGTTTACCTATAGGACACGGTTGTTTGTTGCATGCTTCATAGTCCATAGCATCTCCAGCACAAGGCTTTCCACCGTTCTGAGGGGCGGGGCTCACACACTCCCTCTGACGACTCGTAAGACCTCCCCCGCACGACTCTGAGCACTGCGACCATTCAGTCCAGCTTGTCCAGCCTCCGGCAACTACACACAAATGCATTATTTACCTGTACCCGAGTTAACAGTGCAGTCTCCATGTGCATTTGTGCTTGTGTACTCACTGGGGCAGAGCATTTTGTTGCAAGGTTGCGTCTCCCTGGCGCTGCCTGTGCACCCTCGGCCCCCCTTCTGCGGAGGGGGGTTGTTGCAGAGACGAACCCGTGTGATGTTGCCGTCGCCACATGTGGTTGTGCACGCAGACCAGGGAGACCAGAGGCCCCAGTTCCCGTCAGCACGCACTAGACAGGAAACAAACATAAAGATTGTAAAAAAGTACAGGTTGTTTTGCACAGTAGCCTGGAAACATCCCTGAGTAGAATTCAACACAGACCACCACCACAGCTGCACACTGTGTATACATCCACTGAACTTCAGCATGTTTCCAATTATGATTCCAGTCTCTGAAATCCATTCGTCTGAAGTTCCATGCTTTTGCGCTTTGAAGGATATTCAGCTCTTTCCCTTGGAGCGTTCGTGCTCAATCAATCACAAAAAAAAATAAATTAAATCATGACGTGACAGATCAGACATGCGGAGAGATGTCCTACCCTTGCGGTCGCACTTCATCACCATGCAGCTGCGGGTTTGAACTGACGGGCCAGCGCAGGACGGCATGATGCCATTGCAGGATCGACCTCTTTGGTGGCCTCCACGTCCACAGGTGACGGAGCAGTCGGTCCACTCCGACCACGGGGACCAGCCATTTTCATTATCTTTATACACACATACACTGTTGGTATCAATTTTGGGATCTTAGCACACATTTTTTAAGAGTAAATCATAGTTAAACCAGAAAACCAAACTCACTGAGACAGACAGGACAGCACTGTCCATCGATAAAGGACGGACTGATGCAGGACACAGGAGGACAAGACACCTGCTGACACACCACCTTTCCACCCTACACGAGGCGAGGTAGACACAAACCCAGGTTAACACATTCAGAATTTGTAACAGTATGATTATTTAAGCCATGCTAGTTTGAGACAGATGTTTTGCTAAATGCCAGCCCTTGCAGAGGAATGGCATGCTGTCATGACTCATAATAAGACTGGCTACTCCCTCAATCCATCCTTGACAAAACTAATGATGTTTTATAAGGAGAAACAGACTCAGAGAGGAGGATGAAGCAAGAATAAAATATAGGTGACTAACAAAGGCAGCTAAGGCCGAAATAAATGAAAACACATTGGATACAAGTGAAACTCCCCATCTGCTTAATACAGGACTTGTTTAAGATTTTGGAAAATATGCTAATTCGCTGTCTTGCCAAGAGGTTGATGAGAAGATCGATGCCACTCTCATATCTGAAGCTACAGCCAGAAAACCATTAGCTCAGAACAGAACCCTCCGTAAAACCGCAACTTAACTCATTTCTACACTTTGGTTTTTGTACAGATCAAATAAACCAGACCAGCCAGTTCTCAACAGAACAATGGCTGTATGACTGGTCTGTGCAAGCAGCTTATTACGACCCACGCAAATGTTTCGTTTTAGGCAGCGACCTCTAGTGGTCATAGCAATTATGATGGGAGCAAACAAAGTAAAGTGACATAAAGAGCAAAGATGGAGGATAGAGTGGATGAATGAGTCAAACACAGCTGTTTGTGTCCTATAGAACCAAAAGTCAATGTTGACTTATTTTAACATACTTAACTAAAATCAAAGTTAGTTTAGGTCTAGGCCTAACATACATACTACATCTTTTCCTAAATCTAACCAAGCAGTTTTGGTGTCTAAACTTAACTGTAGCTGTGGCTCTTCAATGGTCATTTATGTCATTTTGGGAGTCATCGGCATTCAACCTTAGTCTTTTAGATAAAAGGACGCGACCTTATCGATCTTCTCATCTAAGTCTCAGCAAGAAAGCAATACGTGTATTTCCCAACTTGTCCAACTATTCCTATAACTTTAGGCTACATTCGAGCCATTCTAGAGGATTCTTGTAATCTTTTTGGTTCCGCGGTTTACCAGGTCGAAACTTGAGACTTGGCTTTCAAGTCCCAAGTCAAGTTTTTAACCAAGTCTTTAAGAGTTAAGTCACAAGTAGTTCAAGTCTCACAGCAGTTAAGTCCAAGTCCAAAGATGTTACGTGATTGGATAAATAAAACAAAACCACACAAAGGGACTTGATTCAGACTTAAGTCACAATAAAGACTTGAGATACGACCTGGACTTCCCCTGAAAGACCTAAAAACTGCTGTGGGCTACAAATAAAATTCAATTACAGATAAAGATGGGAGTGATTGCAGTGTAGACGATTTACCATCTGACCTATATGATGCAGGTATCTATGACAGATCTTTCCTAGGAAACACTTCATGCTAATATCTTGGACTGTAGTTATAGAAGATTTCTTCGACACTGACCTCGCAAACACAGGAGGTGCAGCTGTCGACCTCCCATTCGTCCCCGTGCTCGTATATTCGTCCATCCTGCACGCACCAGATCTCCCCGTCTCTGTCTCTGTCAAGTTCGTCAATATCATCGTCGCCACCATGGTCGCCACCGTAGCCGTCATCGTAGCCACTGCCGCTGCTGCTGTTGCTCAGTTCAGCCAAAGATATGCGCATCTCCTCATTTTCCTTTGACTGAGGATACAAGTATGTTGTAATATTCAATCATAAGAAATACTATATTTTTTCCCTCTTTATATCTTCTGTATTAGTGCACTCACTCAGAATTAGGTTAGAGTGGTGGTTGAGTTGATTAGTAGCCAGCATTTTAACACTAATGGTATTCTTTCTGCTTGTTTTTTTCCCCAAAAAATTACCAGGGCATTTACCACAAACCGCAATGTTTCCTGCCAGAAAAAGGGTGTCGCTGCTTGTTCCATTTGCACTGACAGATGTGCTACTCTCTGTTGGTTTCGTCACACAGATTTCCCACAAAGCCCTCAAAGCAAATGCAATGTTAAGTGTCTACATCTGTTAATTATAATCACAAAAATGGTCAGAATCTATTTTACTGATGTTAAAGCAAGTTTAACTGGGCATTTATACAAGTTTAAAATTCTTTTTTAAAGACAAGAAAATCAATTATATTTTCCAAAATAAAAGTTCTTTTTCATCTAAAATCCAATTTCATGTTCACGCCATATCAAAATAATGCAGCATCAAAGAGCTAAACACAACAAATGCCACCATGCAGATGATACATGTGCACGTGTTTGCGCGTCTTACGACTCTCTCCAGGTCTTCGAGCAGGTTGCTGGTGACAATACGCAGGCCTTCGATCTCAGTGAGCAACCCCACGAGGTCCTCACAAGGATGACGACAGACTTGTGACGACACATTGTCGACCTTTGCACCACCCACACCTGTAGAGGAGGAACAAGTGTGGGTGGTCTGCACTCCATTATATACTTCTGCTTCCAGGATGGAGTTAAAGTGAACAATCTGTATTTGTGCATATATTTGAATGCAGGTTTAGCACGCGTGAGCAAATGCACACGTGAGAGCCTGTGTGGTACCTGCACACACAGCTGCTGCATGGAGGAATATCAGAAGCCAGGGGAAACCTCTCAGCGGACTCATTCCTGTTCACACATAAATCACATGTGCAGTCACCATGAAATATAACAGCTATACTGCTAGACCAGCGCACAATGCAAGCAGGACTGCTGCAGAGGAGATAAAAGAAGAGGAAGAAGATGAAGAGGGAATTAACCTTGCATACCTGTGTACTCCTCGCTGCTCTGCCTCTCTCCACGATAAGAAATCACGGCTGGTAGGTTCGTCCCTGCTGCAGCTCCACGGGAGCTGGGATGGAATGTCTGTCTCCTTTTCCTCGTCCTTATTTCCTTGTCCCCTTGTTCCCTTCTCACCTTGGCATCCGGACCGGCACAGCTTCCCCAGTAATTTGTTGCTGGAGCAAAAGGAAAAGAGGTCGGTGCGAGTGAGAATCTGAGAGAAGAACATGCAGACAGCTCTGTTAGTTCTGTAGAAAGTTCTAATGTGGTTATGTGTGTGTGTGTTTGTGTGTGTGTATTTGTGTGTGTGTGTGTGAGTGTGTGTGTGTGTGTGTGAGGCAGGAGCAGGGGCCATATATTACCCGTCTGTCTGGCGATGAACTGGGCTGCATATCTCCCAGCGAGAAACTCAGCTGGATTGAGGGAACTCTGTGTGTGTGTGTGTGTATTTGTGCATGTGTGTGTGTTTGTTTTTATATCCCAGTGGGGACTTTAACCTGACTGCGCATCATCCTGTGGGGACTTTCTGTCTATGTTGGGACAAAAATGAGGTCCCCACAGATCCAGACTGCTTTTTGAAGGTTAAAGCTTGCTTTAAGACTTTAGGTTAGAATTAGGTCAATGTAAGAATTAAGGTTAGACGTTCACTGGTGGTGGTTAAAGTTTCGCTAGGGGCTCAAGAATGCATTATTAGGTTAATGGAGCGTCCTCATGGGCATAGTGATACAAACGTGTGTGTGTGTGTTGACATCTCGATGCAGGTTTCCCAGACACATCATTTGCACTCTTCACTCTCCAAACTGAGACACACATGAAAACATGCCCTCACACATTGAGACACACACACACACACACACACATACACACACACACACTTATTGGCTAACTTCAGTTTTCCGATATTTTAGGAGCGAGAAAACTGGCATCACCATAAATCCCGGGTGAAAATGAGAGACTTGGTGTGTGTATGTGTGTGCATTTGTTCTGATTTTGCTTGATCTCTCTTTCTCTCTCTCTCTATGTGTGTGTGTGTGTGTGTGCATTTGTTTTTTTCTTGATGTCTGCAGAGGATCGCAAGGTAAAGATGAGCAAGCTGGTGGAATACAAAAACATCCACTTCCATCGGGACCATCATCTCTCTTTTCTCTCTCTCTCTCTTTCTCTCTTCCATCACTCTCCTCCCTCTCTCTCTCTCCCTGTCCCTCTCTCTCTCTCTCTCTCTCTCTCTCTGTTTGGTCTTCTCCCTGCTGAGTCAAAGAGGCATCATCGTCCTGAATCACATTTTCCATCTGTAGACTCCACTTGTGGAATAATGAATCTCACAGATGTGTGAACACATGTATGCACACACATGCAAGCGCCTGTGCCCGATACAAAAACACACGGAGACCCAATTCCAACAAATTCTCTTCTTCCAGATACCTGGAAACATCAAAACAGAAGAACAAATCGGGACAGACAGCATGTTTCTTCCTGGATGTGGTTCAACGGTGGAGACAGTGAAAGCAGGTGCTGTCACTGCTCCGAGAGGCAGAAAAAGCCCCAAAGTAATACGATCTGAGGGGATATAAAAGGTAAAGACCTGGGTGAGATTACTTGGCAAAGTCCAGCGTGACACTCTCGGACTGATATGCAGTGTGAAGGCACATTCTGTTCTGGGATCTCTCTGGAAGTCAGCGGCTCTGTCTGTCTCCTCCTGTGTTTATAGAGAGAGGAAATCGTTTTAAAGAGGGCACTCACACGGTCTCAGAAAGGTGAAAGTGACTGAAGGTTGTAAGGGCCATCACGGGCTGTCGGCGGGCCTGCAGAAGCAATGGCGGTGAGATTGAGGCTGGGCTGAGAAACAGGCCACTTTATGCAATCAGGCATCTTAAGAAAGGGCCGAGGTGGAGCTGCGGCAATTGCCCCCATTTCTTGGAAGTTAACCAGAGCAGAGAAGTCAAAGGGCTCTTGCATTCAGCTCTAAGCCCTGGCTGTGAGCAAGCTTGCTGCTGGGCAGACAATATCCTGCAATTGCACCACTCTGAGCATGTAGTGGTCAGAGCATTACCTGGGCTTAAAGTAAAAGGATTTGCATGGACGGGTGCGCGGTAATGCAAGATCGGAGAAGGTCGGGGACAAAGGTGTCACAAGACAGCGAGAGCGTGGAGAGCATGACGGAGTTGAGGTTAGGGAGTGCAATTTCAGTTTCAATGTCATGCAGCCAAAGCATATGTGCATGCACAGATAGACAGATAGATAGATAGATAGATAGATAGATAGATGGATAGATAGATGCTGATTCACTAAATGCACAAGACACACACCCCTTTGTTTATGCCCGTCACAGCCACTGTGGGTCAGTAGAACAGGAGAAGGGCAGTAATCCAGTTATCAGATTATCCTATTATTCTGCAGATTAGTTTGCAGGACGCACGGATATAGAGCCTCTGGGATTTGTAGTCCAGAATGATCCCGGTCCACCAGCCAGTACCCCACACATGAAATCCCTTCGTACATCAAAGCCTTCCCTTATTAGGCTCAGTGCTGCTAAAGTCACCTGCCCAGCAGCCTGGGGGCATTTTGTCCGACCCCCCGCCGTCGTGCGTCACGGCCCGACGCACGAACTCTCTCACCGCCTGCCCTGTGATCCACCTCTCCAGTGCGCAGGTGGAGCTCTGTCAGGTGTGAAGTGAGAGGTGACAGCGCAGGTCAGAGCGGAACCCATCGGTGCTCAGAGCTTTGCACAGCTCAATTAGCGTGACACACTTTCTCCCCCCTGTGATCACCTGCTTTCCGCCCTGGATGTACAGGATTGTGGCCACTAACCTCTGGAGCGCACTCCTCTTTACGCACAACGTCCTTTAGGTACAGTGGCTTTTTCTTTGCCATTTTACGCGCGCACGCAGCAGGAAAGTGAGGCCAGTATCGGCGGAATATGACGGTGGATGCAGACATGGATGGGTTCACCCCCCAGAAGGAGATTGTGTATAACGACCTGCTGCCTTATTCTGATCGCTTGGACCGGGAGGCCACGGAGCTGCTGGCCGAGATCAAAGCCAACCTGTCCAGAGCTGTCCTCCTCAGAGAGCTGTGGCCCGGGGTCTCCTTCTGGTGCAGGAAGCTCTTCTCGTGAGTGTTGAAGCAAAAATAATCATTTAGGATTCATATCAAGCTTATTTTGAGACTCTTGTATTAGATTGCCTGTGTCTATTTTGTCCCCTCACGTTTTCATATGGTTGCATCATAACAACAAAAACTAAATGATGAGCTTCATAAATGTGTAATAATATTGATAATATTTGCTATTAGATTGAATTGCATGATGCAGTGGGTCAGTATTTCCATTCAGGTGGCCACAACTGTAATGAATGTTAACTTTAAAATATTCAATATAAGAGCTTCAACAGTCTTTTGCACTTGAGCCAGATATCAGTGTCATAAGTTTATTTAAAGCTGCTCAGTCTGGCTCCAGAGAGCAGATGGAGATCATGTTCTGCCATGTAACTTTAAATAAAGCCTGGACTTTTAATTCACTTTGTCCACTTGTCATCAAGTCAGATCACTTCCAGCCAAGGTTTCATGTGAGAAAGTGGGCCACTGGAGCCGTGCGCGTCTGCTGGATATGGGTCAGCTGCAGGCAGCAGGAAGTGATCAGCCGCTCACTGATGGTCATCTCTCACCCCCACGCCCCCCCTCCCCACACCCTCTCTCAGGTTTCTTAAGCTGTACGGCCGGAGGTTCAGCAAAGAGGACCACATTCTCTTCATCAAGCTGCTCTATGAGTTGGTCACGCTGCCCAACCTGGAGCCTCACATGATGCAGAGCTACGCCAGGCTGCTCATTCAGCTTCTCAAGTGGGTGTGACACAAACACACACACACACACAGGTGCACACATCAGGCATGAAAGGTATCTGAGCTGCTCGCCCTCAGGGACTGGGTGAGGAGCTCAGACGTCTGGAGAACCGCAGCTCTTTGGCATTAATAGAAAAGTTGAGGTGGTTCAAGTATCTGATCCGGACGTCTCTCTGTGGCAGACCCACAACATGAAGGATTACATATCCCATCTGACCTGGGATCCCTCAGGATCCCCTCGGAGGAGCTGGGGGACGAATATGCCAGAGTATCCTGCTGTTTGATGGATGGATGGATGAGTTATACTATGCAGTAAAGCACAGTATAACTAAGAAAACATAGAGAGAATTACTGAATATCCTGCAGGTTATATCAACAAGAGCTCTTGACCTCAGACGCCCAGACTCCTCAGTATCAGCCTCTCTCGCTCCTTCAGTATAATGAGATCAGAGAGCAGCCGGGCTGGTAAACATCACTGTGCTACAAGTGGTATACTGATCAGACACCAGACAATCAGACACGACATATGACGTGTTAAAGTGGATTTTTCACTTAGCTCTCTGCCATTTGGAAAGCTGCCATTTTGGAGCCAACCACAGAGTAAATACGTCCTTGAAGGCTGCACAATCCTTCATATTTGATGTATAGAAAATGTTGCATCTGCATAGATATAGATATTTAAATCAAAATGAAAATAAACATAGTTATAGATTCTTTAAAGTAAGTGTATTTCAGTGATGCATATGTTGATAGCAAAAACTGAGAAGAGGTCAATCTGAACCACAGCTTCACTGTGATTTTTCCTTTCATGCTGTATGAGTGATTTCCAAGAAAAAAATACAACACAGATTCCAAAAAAATGGGACACTGTAAGACACTGTAATCCCAACAGGTGTTTTTGGATCAGTCCACAACTTTCAGTCTTTTGTTGCTCCTGTCCCAACTTGTTTGAAACATGTTGCTGCAGATACTTACAAAAATCAATGAAGCTGATGAGGTCAGACATTAGATATATTGTCTTTGGGCTGTTGTTAATTGAGCATCTGTCCGAAAAGATTACATGTTTTTTTGTAGTGAATGTGAGAATCCAACACCTTAGAAGTTTTAAAGGGAAATTTCTCTTTTTGGTGGAACATATATATAGTTACAACTTTGTGTGAATTTGGGCTTTTATAAGATTAATATGTTTTTTGTCTTTAATGCAAAATCCAGTCTGAAAGTGAAAGTCAAAAACGTGTTGTGGAAAGTTACAGTATTTCCCTCTAAAATGCGGTCAAGTAAAAATTTGAAGTAGCCGAAAAGGGAAACACCTGAGTACTACTTCAAAATTGGACGGTGCTGTAAGTAGGGCTCTGGAGCAGATGTAGTTACACACACACACACACACACCGTAAAGCTCTCCTTGTAAATAAAAAGGACAGTGAAGTGCGTTGGCCGAACAGTGCATTTATTACTTTTTAAGCCCTGACCTATATCGTAACTGCCTGCTTTTGTCTCTCAAATCAGATCTGTCAGTACTCCGCCGACTGCAGGATGCTCTCCAAGACGCTCGCATTCATCACTCCGCATTCGTCTCCAGTTGTTTCCACCATTTTCACATCCATCACAAAACAACACCCTAATGTAGTTGTCATTTGTCTGAGTGTTTTCCATTAGATGAAAAGAGAAAGATCTGGGCTAACCGTATATTAAGTGCCAGGTCTCACAGCTGAGAGATGAATTTGATACTCGACATCACGCATCGAGTCTCGATAGGCCTTCTTTTTTTTTTCTTTCCCCTTCCCTCGCATTTCACCATCATTTCCACGATTGTCTCTTCTTTCCTTCATTTTTCAAATCTCCCCAATGAGCGTCTGTTCCATCGCTGTTAGATGAATGAGAGAGGAGGAGACAAGCGGAATCTCAGCCTCTGGAAATTGTGCATATTCTTCACTCTCGGCTTCTCTGTGGGGTTCGCTTCTATAATTTGTGATTTTTTTTTTTCACAAAGGGCTAAGTAAAAGAGTACAAAGAAGGCAAAGTTTCTCAGGAGGATTTCAAAACCTGCTGAGCTTAAAAAGTACTCATCAGTGGCACCACGCAACTTAAAAGCTTAACAGTGCGTTTGAGAAATCAAGAATCACAGTGAAAGCTTGCAAATCGCCAGCATTGTCTACTTTCAGATCTCGAAGCCGATTTGAAGCCCCTTATAGGGACGTTGTATTGTGAGTGTTTATACCAGCTGAGTCTACACCTGCAAATTACTAATGTCTGCAGCCGTCAGTCCGGTCCATGCTGAACTGAACACAAAGAATCACGACGTTGTGCTCGCAGACGTGTCTGGAAGTTGTCATCAGCACGTCGAGTGACTCATTTTTCCCCCAATTACACACTTTCAGACACCCTGTAGTTTCTCACTTCTGTATAATAATATTTTGTCTTCGCTGGGATTTTTTCTTCTGAAAGGTGTGAATATTAGAAAACCTTCACAGAAAGAAGGTTTGTGGGTTTGCATGTTCTCATCCTGTCTGTGTCCATAGACGTGTAAGTTAGTTAATTGGTGACTCTAAATTGACTTTGAATGTGCGAATGGTCGTTTGCCCACAAATTACATCAGCACAATTTTCACATAGAGCAGGTTTAGACTTTACTCTTTATAATATAATACACAGACACAAGAATTCCCATCATGAGCAAGCAGCAATGACAAAGACTAAATGTCCAAGTTCCACAAATCCACATAGAGATGTAAAGTAATAATAATAATGGTGATAATGATGATGATCAGATCAGGACTCTGGAGGCAGAAATATTACCTGCAGAAGGACAGAGGGATGGAGAGATAAGGAAGCACAAAACTACCTCATACAGAGAAGAAGTCCACTTAGTAACATTGCAGGTGTCAGCCCTGTGATGAACTGGCGACCTGTCCAGGTTGGGCCCCGCCTCTCGTCCAATGTCAGCTGTGATTGCCTCCATCCCCTCTGTGACCCTCCTGCGGTTACAGATGCAGGATTGATGGTTTGAATATTAAAGAAGCCGATTGAAGTCTGGGAAAATCCTCATAAATAGGACAGACTGGTGATAATTGACTCTCTCTCTCAAACAGGAAGAAGGAACTGCTGTCTAGGGATGACCTACAGCTGCCATGGCGACCGCTCTACGACCTGTACGAGAGGGTCATCTACTCCAAGACTGAGCACCTGGGACTCATCTGGTTCCCCAAGTATGAAGTTTTACCTTTACATCGACCTGTTAGGAGAAGAGAGAGAAGAACACGGGGCTCATTTATGCAAAATGACACGAGGCAGTTTAATCAGAAAAAAACGAATAGACATTAAAAGTCAAATTAACTGACTTCTGAAATTAACCTATTAACTATCTTAACTTGTCACCAGGCTTATATAACACATAAATCAGGTATTTTACTGCATTTAATAGCTGCAATTCCATTTGAGTTGTAAATGCTTCGGTCACATTTGAAAGAATTTATGAAGCAGCTGGAACGTCTTCCATCACGCACTCACTCAAATGTTGGAATGATTCATAAAAATAAACATTAACTTCTCCTATCAGTGACAAAATGAAGAGCACATTTAAGCTCTTTTAGTTTGAAATACACATCGACGTGATCAGATTTATCCTTATTTCGGGGTCTTTTTTTCCCTCCTCCTCAGCTACAGAGCTCACCGTCTGATCCTGCTGCACTTTCACAGCCTGAAAAGCAAAGATCAGCATTATTTACTCTTTGCTAGGAAACTGATCTGCCTCTCTCATGGCCCGACTAACTGGCATAAACAAAAAAAAAATCCGGTGTGAATGTCAATTTAGTATTGAGTATTGTTACTACATATGTATTTCCTATTAATTTACCTGGTTTCATACTCCATTATTTTATTTCTGCCAGTCCAAACTTTATCCTAAATGCACATCTGGATTAATGGAAAAGTCTGACATTGTGAGAAATACCCTTTCTTGCCCCTTGCCGAGAGTCAGGTTGATCTGAGATATAACAAGCCAACAAGGTTTGAAGTCAGCGTTAGAGGTGGAGGATGATTTTGGTGTCTTACCTTTGGACAAGGCCAGATGAGCTGTTTGCTGCTGAGTCAGCTTTATATTTACTATCCAGACGTGAGGAAGTAACTCTTGGCAAGAAAACGAACATTAGTATACCTCTTTTACAATACTCTTCCAAACTCAAAGCCCCAAACTCTGTAAATTTATTGAGTGAAATAAATAATTAATGATTAAGAATGAAGAATTATTAAGCAAACAGTATCTGGTTTCTGAAATATATTATTCCTTCTGTTTTATATTCCCTCTCTTTTATATTTCTCTAAAGCTTTTATGTTGGACTGTCGGTCAGACATTTTAAGAAGTCACCTTGGGCTTTGGGAACTTTCCTCAAATTTCTGACATTTTTTTGGGCTGAACGATCGGTTGAAAAAATAACCAACAGATTTATTGATGGTGAGAATAATTGTTAGTGGCAGCCTGAATGATGTCAGTGTTTTGTTTTTTTAACCTTGGTGAGGACATGTGTACTTCACAAAATAGTCGAAGCCCTCATACACACCTCCTCTCTCTGCTTGTTTGCAGCTCAGTGGACCACATTTTGAAGGCTTTGATCAAAAGCTGCAGACTGTAAGTCTCATCCTCTGTGATCATGTAATTTGTTCTCGGGATAATGTGTTGCTTTGATCTTCCTGTTGAGCTTGTGTACTGTTGATCAATGTGTGCACTTGCGTCTCTGCCGTCGTCTTCGCTTGTCTGCATCTATTTGCGCTCACGTCCGTCCTCGCTCTGTGTTTTGTGCCCGCTGTGAAATTTCCCAGGTATTTCCCCGCGTCGTCCACCAAGGAGATGCTGGATGAGTGGCGCCCCCTGCTGTGCGTGTTCGACGTGGTCATGCAGAAGGCCGTCAGCAACATGGAGCTGTTCCTGCCCACCATCATGCCCCCGGAGGAACACAGCCAGGCCTTCCAGTAAGTGGGCCAGCTCCAACGGCTCTGTTCAGAAACAGGATTTCACGCCAAGTGCAGCTCGCCTCGGCCAGAGCTAACACAAAAGGTTTATAAAGTTTTAGCAAAAGCAGCCTTTGTTTATTTATGGAACAATCTCTGCCAGCAGAAAAAGGTGAAATATAATACATTTTTTTTTGCCACTTTTGGTTCTATGATGAAAACCGTATTTCATCAAGTCATTTGTTTGGATCTTGAAGTGCATGTATTTCAGGCACTTGTAAGCGTTTACACCTGTGCACCCAGACGTTTCAATAAATTTACTTTTGTCTCGTGTTAGCAGTGCCCCCCCCCCCCCCCCTCCCTCCTCTTTGTTTTGCTAAAAAATTTACCTCCTTGGAAAAC
This sequence comes from Centropyge bicolor, assembly GCA_037975185.1. Taxonomy (NCBI): domain Eukaryota; kingdom Metazoa; phylum Chordata; class Actinopteri; family Pomacanthidae; genus Centropyge; species Centropyge bicolor. The sequence continues at coordinate 3,430,085 of JBBMOC010000031.1, read as the reverse complement.
CTTTGCACCTTTCTCTCCGCACCCGTCCAACTACCGAGCCTCTTCACAGCGTTCACCGCATTCTTCAGTGTATTCGCTCCTTTGCAAGCTATTTGTCTGGATTTAGTCTTGGATTCATCAGCAGTTTCCGCACAGTTTCCACAATACATCATCTTCAATACTCTAGTTTTCCATTTCAGTTTTTCTCTCTCTCTCTCATTCCCCCAGAATCTACAAGGGAGGGAGTGGAGTTCATATTTGGGGGAATTGGAGATAGATGAGGGAAATTCAGCTTCAGGTGTGTGTGTGTGTGTGTGTGTGGCTGGGTGTGAATATGATGTTGTTTTTGTGTGTGTTTTCAGGCTGTGGTTCGATGAGTTGATGAATCTTTGGACGTCTGTGCAAAATCAGCCCAGCTGGGAAGGGGTGAGGCGCACACACACACACACACACACACACATACACACAGAGAGAGAGAGAGAGACATATTTCACACAATATTTCAACTATTTTCTGAGCATTTCTGACTTATTTGACGTCCAATTTTTACAAAAAGTTCACTGGCTTGAAAGTTAAAATCTTTATGCCCCAGCACAAGTTGAAATTAATGAAAAATCCACCTCTCAAGTTTCCATATAAACCCGCAGCACCAAGCGGCGGATTTTTAAAAAATATTGTGAAAATGATTGAGCAATGAATCACGTAGCTCGCCAGTTTCCTAAAAATGGATGAAGTAATTTGGATTGACACACTTTCCTACATTTCCTGATGATGGTGATTGAAATATTGAAATGTTGTTAATGCATTGGCGCTCTCCACTTGGCCTGCAGATAAGATTTTCCATTTGTGCCTGCGCTCTGCTTTCATCCAGCCTCCTGGCCTCACTGCGGCCTGGCTGTGCACTCTTCCTCTCTCCTCGAGCATCTCCTTCTTTTTCAATGTGCCTATATTTAATTCTTGGAATGACAGCCTTCACTTCTGGGAATGTTCTTTGCACTCGCAGTGACTGTTTGTCTAATGTTGTCTCGCAGCACCTCGTGAACCTGTTCGCTCGCCTCGCCAACGACAACATCGGCTACGTGGACTGGACCCCTTATATTCCCACAGTGAGTGATTAGCAGGATTATATGGAGATGCAGGTGTGTCTGTTATTGCATTTTACTGGGGGCTGCTGGAGTGTGTGTGTGGGACGAAACTACACTGTACACTGTGTGTGTGTGTGTGTGTGTGTGTATGTGTGTGTGTGTGTGTGTGTGTGTGTGTGTGTGTGTAGATCTTCACCAGGATCCTGCGCAGCCTGAACCTTCCGGTGGGGGTCAGTCAGATGGTGGCTCCTCGGTATCTCACCAACTCCTATGACATCGGACACTTGGTGTTGTGGATCACAGCGCTTCTGGTTCGCACTCTGCAGATTTGGCTCTCATAAAAATACGTTTAAAAAGCATTTTTATTGCAGCTTCTTGATGACCTTGCTGGTTTACATCCCTGCAGGGTGGACCAGGAAACCCTGCACAGAAGGAGCTGACCTGCCTCTTCAACAGCATCGCCTCCTTCTACCATCCCTCCAATCATGGGCGCTGGCAGGTGAGTCTCTCTCTCTCACACACACACACATGCACGTGCGCACACTCTGAGCGAGTTGTGAACACATTGTCAGCTGCTTCCTGTCACGCTCCTTTGATTTATAACCTGTCATTCAGGACTTGGCTGCCTCTCTCTGCACTAACAACGCAATAATGAAATGCAGAAGCGCCGGAGAGAGGAAAGATATCACAGATCTGTTTACTGCAGACACTGTGAATGTGTCTCTGGAAGATAACGCCAATGTTAGCTAATGTGTGTGTGTGTGTGTGTGTGTGCAGTCTCGACTGATGCGGCTGCTGCAGCGTCTCCCGGCGAGCGTCGTGCGCCGTGTGCACCGGGAACGTCACGCTGCTCCCAGCTGGATCACGCTGGTCCCTGAGTGTCAGAGGTTAACCGATGAGGACTTGCAGGAGTTCACCCGCAGCCTCATCGGAGCCGCCCTGCTGGCCATGTTCAGGTACTGCACACTGGTACTTAGAAATACATCTGTACGTACGCATAATATACCATAATTTGACACGACATGATGAACTTACTCTAACAGTTGGATCACTACAAATACAGCAGTGAGTCAACATTATTCAGCCAGAGATTTATTTTTAGAGCACTTTTAAAGCATGATGTACAAAGTGGGAAAAAGATGAAACAGAATAAGGAGAATAGGAGGCCTGTTCATACGACATAACGGAAAAATGTCTGTGAGATATTTAGATTATGATAATAGAATTGAACCAAAAAGAGAGAGATTAAGAGAAGCCTCAGACATAAATAAATAATATTACATTAGCTTTTAGGAGAAGTAAGTCTGTAAAAATAGGCTGTAAGATGACATTTAGAAACAAAGACAGTGTGTGGGAAGGCCGTTAGAAAGTATTTCTACTCGGGCAGAAATAGAAGTCTTATAGGTGTCATTGTGGGAGTTGGTGTGAGAGCTTTCTGTTGCTCAGTCAGAGCCAATCAGTGGTCTTTTTAGCCCACATTTAATGACCACCATTTCTACAGACCTCCATCTTTTGAGCCAGAACGTTGGTTCACAAATAGATTCTGACTACATGTTTCGGATTCACACCTCCCAGTTATTAGTTTTTATAGTTTTATCTCCACAATAATGCTCTTTTTTATGTTAAATATCACAGCTACCAAACTCCTCATGGTAGTTTGGTGATGTGCAGGACTAAATTTGGATGAAAGGTGAAAGTTTTAGAGACGTTTAAATGACATATAGGCATTATTTCACCAGCATTTCAATGACTCTATGTTCCTATGTTGTTAGGAGGTGCCTCAAATACCTTCACTTTTCAGTCAAGTTTAACCCAGTTTCGAGCAGTTTTAACCTACAAGTCACTGTGTTTTCTGGCTTGTTGCCATCTAAACATGTCATGTTAATCAGTGCCAGTCAGTTATCTAACAACTCCAAACCGTCCTGTGTCTCACTATCGAGCGCAGTCACCGGCCTCGAGACGCAGGCCTCAGTGCCAACAAGCCTAATCTGGACAAAGACAGGTCATCTGTGATTATCTGCCTCTGTGTGTGTGTGCGTGTGTGTGTGTGTTGTCCTCGCTGTACTGTATGTTGTTTCATCTGCCCTCCTCTGGTGATGTGCAGTAAAACTGGCAGCACCGATGCAGCCTACGCTCTTCAGAACCTGGCTCTCCTCACACCAGAACTCGCCATCCCGCCTGTACTTGAGAAGTAAGTGTTTGTTTGCCGATAAACACATCCAGTGATAGTAAAAGAAAGTTTATATTAATTGATTTTGTAAATCATATTCTTACTTTGTCCTGGGGGATAATCATGCTCTAAGCTTCAAGGGTACAGTTCCTATAATTTGAGAGAATATAAACAGGAAGTGCTGCCATTTTTTAGCCAATCTATTCTATTTTGGCAAAGTGTCACCCTAAAATGATAAATGATACTGACACTGATCTCAGGCAAGTTCTAGGTGCAACTTTTTTCTGTGCTTCATAAGCCCATTTGTGGACATAAGGAAAAATGATATCATCCCACTGAATCTAAAACTCTATGTATCATGTCTGTGTGTTCAGAATTGACTGACAAGTTGCAATGACCACATCAGTTACCAAAACACAATAACGACCTTCAGGTTGTTTCCAGACCTGCACCTGAGCCCATCATCTCATTTTGTTTGCCTCCTTGTATCTTGTCTATAACAGGACCTATGCGGCGATGGAGACCCTGACGGAGCCCCACACCCTCACCGCCACTCTCAGCTGCATGATCGGCATGGCTCGCAGCCTGGTCTCGCCGAACAACCATTACCCAGAGGGCCGTGCGCACGTTCTCCCGCTGCTCATAGGCTCTCTGCCAGGGGTGGACCCCAATGACTTCAGCAAGTGCATGGTGAGTAATGAATGTGTTGATTGGTAATGAAGAAGAATTGTTAGACAGATAGACAATGCAGCTCTTGCTGATTAAATTTCTTTCTAGCATACTCTGGTCTATCCTATTAATAATTCCTGAAAGTGGAATGAATATCTCAGTTTGAAGAGCTCGCAATTACTGAGGCTCAGTCCCTCACTTTCTGTGAAATGGATTGGTTTTCTTTCTTGCTTTGCTCATTGTCTCCAGACTACATTAATCCATCACACCAGAATAAATTTCATACGTTTGAAAAAGTTAGACATCTGGTAGGTTATTTAACTTAGACCTTGATCGCTTCAGATGATGTAAATTGATCTGTTTTTCCGTTTTGTCCAGATAACGTTCCAGTTCATCGCTACCTTCACCACTCTGGTGCCTTTAGTGGATTGTTCGTCTGCTCCTTCTCGACACAGTGATCTCACCGAGGTATGCACGCGCTAACTAAGTCATGACAGATTAACTAAACATAATATCTACAACAATCTTGACGCACTTTGCCTGTATCAATAAAAGATCTTTTTCTTTTTGCTTGAAGCTAAAGTTTGACATTTCTGATTAACTCTTTTTTATTTTTCCACTATTTTGCTTTATAAAAAAAACCATCTGCAAAACCAATAACATTCCCATCAGCCTCAGCTGTACTCGTGTTTAGTGCTAATTAGCATTCAAACAAATCAACACCCCTAAATTTCATTAATGTACATGTTATAATGTCCTTGCTTTATCTGAACAGAAAATGAAGTGTAAAAATGGCAACTCGTGTTTTTATGGCATACAAACATAAGAGTGGAGCGAATGAGCATATTTGCCAAAATGTTGAACTATTCCTTTAAATAATTGGAATGAAACTAACGATATCAGAATCAGAATCTAAAGCACACTCATGTTATGCACATACACAAAGCAATCATCTCTGTTTCTGCCTCTCAGGTGGAGAAAGATTTGTGTTTTGCTTCGGCTGAGTTTGAAGACTTTGTTCTCCAGTTCCTGGACAGGTAGACAAAAATTAACAAGTCAAACTGTCACTTTGTAGAGTCTCGTCAACGTCTGAGTATGAGTGTATGGCTTTCTGTTAGAAATCCACCGGTCTGCATCAATGGCTCCGCCGGCCACGTAAAACAGCCTTTTTCACCATAACGCTATTGACACTTTCATTGCTGACAAGTGCTTGTGTACGTGTGTGCGTGTGTGCTCGTGCAGATGCTTCGCTTTGATAGACAGCAGCACCCTGGAACAGACGCGAGACGAGATGGAGACGGATACCCAGACTCACCTGGAGAGCCTGGTGGAGCTGGGACTGTCCTCTACTGTTAGCACCATCCTGACTCAATGCTCCACGGAAATATACAAGGTAACACACACACTCTCACACACTCACAGCTACATCCTTGACTTAAAGGTGACGCCACTCTCCTCTTAGTTAATCAGTTAATTAGCTAATCCCGAGCCCGAGGGAAACGTTTCTAATACACACTGCTAACCTTAAAGGACCTGAAAACCGACTCTCTCAATCAGCTTCTGACTATGAACAGAAACATTTCTGCCTGTTTTCACTTGAGAGATTTCTGTATCTGGGTTTTGGTTTGAGGTGGGCGGGGCTCTGTTTGAACAAGATGATGTCACTTGCAATGTGCACCAATCAGGAGCAACATTTGAATTAGAAGTGAAGATGAGTAGCACATCTGATTGTAGTAGCTGGTTGTCACAGAATATTATAAAGATACTATATCATCACTGTTACTATTACAGTAAAATTTCACAGACACAGTTTTCATGATATTGCTGAGTACATTATATATATTTAATACTAAAATCTTCTATAATTTCCTCAGTATTATCCTCATATATAATGTATGGTCGAGTTTGCACACAGGTGTACAACAGGCTTATATTATTAATTATGTTTTTTCTGTAAGTCGAACTCATGTGCTATATATGTGTAAAATTGAAATTTAAACACACACACATTCAGCAGAAACCTGTGTGACCATGTGATCGTTCCAAACTTTAACCTCTGTGTTAGGTGGCGCTGCAGAAGGTGTATAACTTTGCCACCTCCAACATCTTTGAGACGTGTGTGTCAGGCAGGATGGTGGCCGACATGTGCAGAGCTGCAGCAAAGGTACGTGTGTGTGTGTGTGTGTGTGTGTGTGTGTTTGTGTGTGTGTGTGTGTGTTTACGAGTTCAGATCTTTGTCTCTCTGTCGCACAAAGAAAGATTTGTGGACTGACTTGTTTCATATGTTGATGTGAAGAATATTTAAGATCATGTATGATGCAAAGTCATTTCCATCTGTTCTTACATCCTCTCTTATCATGTGCTATCTTCATCTTCACTGATCATGGTTGTTTAATTTGCTGATTTCCTGGAGAAATCAGTCCATACTGGAGTCATTTTCTGCATGCTTGTGTTTCTGCTTGGGCATCTAAATGTGTGTGTGTGTGTGTGTGTCTGTTTGCAGTGTCATCCCGCTGAGTCTCTCCGTCTGTTCGTCCCTCACTGCTGCAGCGTCATTTTCCACATTACCGACAGTCAGTACCACACTGTGTATGTGTGTGTGTGTAGAGTAGATACAGTGTGTTTGCATGAAGGCTGTACAAGGCCTCCAGAATATAATGAGCTCTTATTCACAAGTCTGTTCAGTGCAAACAGCTGAAACCCTCAGCTTGCACAGTAAAGATAAATCAGGTTTTTAACACATTATCAGATCACAGCTTATTTCAGAACAGTTAAGACATCATATTACACATGGTGTGAAGTCATTAGAGTTTTCAACATCAAAATTATTTGTTGGTTAAATGTTTGAATAAAAGCAGCCTTTTAGCAGTTGGTTAACAAAGCTTAATGGAACAATAACAATTATGCTGTGGCTTAAATGTTGTTTATGCAGCCTTATAGTCTATGTTTTTTTAATTTTGTTTTCATGAAAAAAAGACAAATTTGTGGAATTATCAAAGATAAATAAACAACACTAAGAATGCTTTTTAATCTTAACCTCAAATGTCAACCTCATAGTGGCGCTAAAAGAAAAGTCAGGGATCACCAAAGTCATTAGGCCTCATCCTCTGGGGAGCATGAATGAACAAAATTTCATCACAATCCTTTCAGTAGATGTTGCAAATTTCCGTCCATAGCATGACTAAAAACTGAAATGACCCCAAAATGAGCTCAGTCGATTTCATTATTCAGCTTCTTTGTGTGTGTGTATGTGTGTGTGTGTGTGTAGATGAGGAGTTGCTGGGTGAAGACGAGCTGGATAAGGAACTGTTGTGGAATCTCCAGCTGCTCTCTGAGGTGAGAAGAGAATCTATCACATCCCAAAGGGCTTCACCACTAATAATATAGCATTATCCAGTTTGTGTCTTAAGAAGATATTTAATCTCAAAATGTCAGCAGGGTCTGCATATTTCATTATAGATCAAGTTTTCAGAATATTTTGGAGTCAGGTGTTATTTTGTTTTTTTTTTCTATTCTACTTTTAATCAAGGTCTCATTGTGAGTTTCTTCAGAATCACATAAAAAGGAGAAGAATATCATTGTGACATTGTGTGAGAAAAAAAAATGATGACCAGATGACATTTTTTGCAGCGTGCCCCCTGCACGGCCATAAATATCAACGAGCTTTGTCGTTAACCAGAACATATTGATACCCTTTCTGTTTTGTTTTATTACTCCTGGGAGCTTAATGCGAGTGGGAGCCAGCCAGATGCTGTGATTTACTGGAGAACCTCAATATTTAAGACACAACTCTCCTCTGAATTGGCTGTGTCCGTGTGTGTGCGTGCTCTCTTGCGTGTGTGTGTGTTGTTTTTAGGTAACCCGTGTGGATGGTGAACAGCTGTTAAAATACCAAGGGGACCTGGAGCGGATCCTGTGCGTGTGTGTGCGTCTGCGCTGTAAACGTGCGTACACACTCGCCTGCAGTCTGCTGGAGCACACACTCCGGTCGCTGTCCCTCATCTATCCCACAGAGTACCGCAGCACCTCCGGAGGCTTCGATAGCGACCTCCCTATACGGGTAAACACACACACCTCTGCAATGCCATACAGCTCAGAAGAAGAAGAAATGAAGAGATGACAATAAATTTAATATTTAATTTAACATATTGATACTAAAGTTAAATCCAGTCCCTCCACTCTGACATGACTGCATCAGCTGAGGCTTGTATCCAAACCTCCTCGAGTGCAAATAGGCTTTTACCGCAGCTATTACAGTATCTGCTCTGAAACAATTGGGCTTTCTTGCTAACACGAAATGCTAAAGCACAACCTTTAAAAGCGCACTTTCTCGCAGTTTAATTAAATGGGGTGTTACAGGTTCAGTAATCGCAATGCAATTCCTGTTCCCATTAAGAGAATTAGAAAGCATTTATCAAACTGAAATGAAATGGCTGCACCGCTGGACCATACACTGCCAATCCTGCTCTCTCTCTCTCTCTCTCTCTCTCTCTCTCTCTCTCTCTCTCTGTCGCTGTCTGTCTTTATCTCTCAATTTTCATTTCGAGTTGCTTCCTTTTGCACAACACAACAAACCTAGGCTTGAATTTGTACAGAGGAGGGAAAGGTTTGTATGGATTGTGAACATGAACTGTAGAAAAAAAAAAACTCTTGAAAATTAATATTTTTTTCTCACTTGTCTGAAATTCTAACCTGCAATAAGAGGTCCTAAGTAAATATTGCTCTACTTTAATGCATCACAACGTCGATAACCACTGACTCAAATAATCCAGTGACACATTTTGAGTTATGAGTTGTGTCACTCCTTTTCATGAATTCAGCACGGTACCGATGCAGAAAGATGACATCATCATTCTTAATCCCACCTGATTGGTCGACGGGTTAACGATGATGCTACGACACAGTGTCAAAGCAGCACGAGTAGAAAGAAATGCACAAAGTCAGCAAAGTGAGTCAGTTACACCATTAGCAAACATTAGCCACCATGAGCTGTTAGTCATACCAGGCCGGGAGAGATTGTGTAAGTGTGCTGGATTGAGAAAGGCTGCATTTACTTTTCATTTTTCATACAGCAAAAAAAGTGCTAAATTCTTCTTTTTAAAAGTTGCATAATCTCGCTTTAACGCTGCTAAATGCAAGTTCAGAGGTGATTCCTCTTACTCTGTGGCAGCAGGAGACAAACTGAGCCGCTTGCCCTGCAGTATTTTCTGTCATCCCCCAAGAGAAAAGCTTTTCTGGAATAGTCTTTTCATCTTTTGATAATATTTTGTCATGTTTTTGTATACGAGTGCGGGGGAAAGTGTGTTTCTCTCTCGATGTCTTTCAATGTCTCGGCTGCTTTCCACAATGTTGAGCGCTGACCTCTTTTCATCCGCAGTTCATGATCACTGATTCTGATTTTGGTTTAGGTTGGATTTTCTATCATTTTGCAACATTTTGCCAGTCGAATTCATCTGTTCGTGTGATAGTAGGTTGGCTTGTTGCATAATTTGTGTTCTTATTATTTTTACATGCCTTTCAAATATTTAAATACCAGTAGATGACACAGGACTGGTTTTGCTGGTTTGTTCGCCAGTTTGCTCCAATGGAGAAAAACTTTCTCTCTCTCTCTCTCTCTCTCTCTCTCTCTCTCTCTCTCTCTCTTTCTCTCCCACTCTCTCTCTCTCTCTCTCTCTGTCTCTCTCTCTCTCGTTCTCTCTGTCTCTCTCCCTCTCTCTCTGTCTCTCTCTCTCTCTCTCTGTCTCTCTCCCTCTCTCTTTCTCTCCCCCCCTCTCTCTCCCTCTCTCTCTCTGCCTCTCTCTCTCTCTCCCTCTCTCCCTCTCTCTCTGTCTCTCTCCCTCTCTCTCTGTCTCTCTCCCTCTCTCTTTCTCTCCCCCCCTCTCTCCCTCTCTCTCTCTGTCTCTCTCTCTCTCGCTCTCTCTGTCTCTCTCGCTCTCTCTCTGTCTCTCTCTGTCTCTCTCGCTCTCTCTGTCTCTCTCCCTCTCTCTCTCTCCCTCTCTCTCTCTCTCTCTCTCTCTCTCTCTCTCTCTCCCTCTGCAGGACTGGGGCAGAGCTGGAGATGTGGCAGCTCTCGGCGTGTGTTGGCACGTGCCCGGTCAGGAGGAGGAGAACTTTGTTTTCCAGCTGTTGTCCCGCCTCCTGCACCCTGAGCTGCAGCGAATCAAGGGCCACGTCTCTGGAGATCAGCCAATGAGCAGGTGTGCTGTCGTTTTTCTTGGTTTTCCATATTTAGATGTTAATCAGGCACGAACGCAAACAAAACAAAGAACTCCTTTCATAACTGATAAATTAGATTTTACCTGCATCCAAAAAGGAAACCTTGGACTTAACATCTGTTTTTAATACCTGTCTTAACTTGATGAAGCCTCATGAAGAGTTCAGATGGGGGGAAAGAAGAATTTAGCTCAGGAGTGTTGGAACACTGTCATGGACCTGCCAAGTGAACTCATAACACACACAGACACGCTGCTATGAGAGGACTGTAACGCGTGCTCTGATTCACAGGGAGGAGCTGTTGCAGAGTCTTGCTATTGTGCAGCACTGCCTTCTAGGAGCTGGGAGCATGCTGCCCCCTCTGGATGGACCACACGTATCTGACCTGTGAGCCCTGCACACACACGCAGTTAAAAAGAACACACACATTTTTGTGCTGGCTTGTCACGTTTTTTTGCTCGTCTCATTTCCTTCTCAGCGTGCCGTCCATGGTAAATCTAGGCGAGATCAAGCTGCATATAGGAGTTAACTACGGTAAGGAAGCACCAACAGCCACACAACACAAAGTGCACAACAGTTTCAGAGGCTGATGAGGCCGCTCATCCTGCATTCTGTGCCCATACGGGACGTCTGTGTGTCTCCTCCCCTCCAGATGATTCACGGGAGAACTACAGAGAGTCCATCTGCCAAACCATGAGACTGCTGCTACGTGAGTGAAGACTTTAACTCCGCTCCATCCTTAAACTCCTCGCTTTGCTTGGAACGTGACTGTGATGCACACTTAATCCATGTACACTTCTTCCAATCCAGATCACATCCTGGAGCACTCGGAGGATGACACAAAATCACTCTTCGTCATCATTAAGGTGTCCGGCCCTTGTGATGTTTCTATTATTCATGCATGCCATGTTATTATCCGAGCTTGCTGTAGGCAGAGGTCTCACAGCGCCCTTTGCCTGTCTGTCTGTCTGACTACAGATCATCAGTGACCTCATGTTTTTCCGAGGAACTCACAAGAAGGAGTTTGACTCACGCTGGAAAAGCTTCACTTTTGTCAAGAAGTCCATGGAAAACAGGGTGAGTTGAAAAAAAGCGCAACAAGGCTCCCGATTGTTGTCAGTCTGAGCGAGTGAATTACAGGGTGATCTAAGCTTGTCGTCGTTCCTCCTGCAGCTTCATGGGAAAAAGCAGCACATTAGAGCACTGCTCATTGACCGCGTTCTGCTCCAGCATGAGGTCGGTTTAACAACACACACACACACACAGACGCAGCTGCAGTCACACGCTCATGAAATAAAACGCATTCTCTTATTCACAGTGAGAAGTTGCTGTTTTAAATAATACTTGAAAATTGTGTTTCTGTGGGAGTAGATGAGGAAGCTGGTGGTTGAGGGCAGTGAATATAAAGTGGTTCATCAGGAGCTGCTCTGTAATCTGCTGCTGCTTTCGACCAGCACTTACAGCCAGGTAAAAATGACAGCGCACACAAGACGAATTAACAAGAAAAATTCAATCAGAACATCTGTTGGTTCGCATTTACCTGATGGTATTAACATAAATATCTCTGGCGAAATAGGAATTAATTGAAAATATATGCATGTACATCTGTTTGTATGTGTGTGTGTGTGTGTGTGTGTGTGTGCAGGTACGTAGCAGAGCCCAGGCTGTGCTGATGGCCGCACTGGGAACCTATAGCTTCTCCTACAGAGACTTGATTCCCCAAATCCTGCAACTGCTCTCACCACAACACACCACTGGCACACAGCAGCAGTTCAAGGTACCACACACACAAACACAGAGAGAGAGTCACTGTCCGTGGTGCTGAAACTTGATGTCAGTCCAAAACTGTATCAGTATGTATTTGATGACTCCATTGGCCTCTGTGCTCTGGCTACCCGCGGCCTTCAGCATTGATTTGAAAGTTTTACTGCTTGTTTTTGTGGCATGCCCCGTCCTGCATTGTTGCCCTCTTCTCTCCTTGCTCTCCTGATCTTAGCCTGAGGTCTGCTTACAAGTGTTTGTTGGGCTATCCTCAGGGAAAGAGTTGAGACTTGCCAAATTTGTTCTTGTGAGGTTTTTGTGCATATTTTGTGTGATCTTGTCTCAAACTTGTTTTTGAAAAGTGAAATTAAGAAAACAGGGTAATATTATGATATTGTGCTAACTTCATATCATGTTGATGCAAGAATGCTAAAGCTTTAACCAGGCAAAAAGTCAGCATCAAGCCTGGTATTATAAGGATTTTTGTTTGCTTTGTTTCCCTTGAACATATAACGGACAACAGGCAGACAGTGTGTAAGATTAATGGTGAACATCTGTACCACCCTGTAATGACATTAACATCATGTCCATCCCGCTAACAAGAACAATGTTTACGCCTGAGTTCTTGTTATTTACATTCTGCTGTGGCATTTTAATTGGTCTTGCTGAGGGGAAATATTAGATTATAACCTAGATGCCTCAATGAACAGATGACCAGTATATTACAGCTGCACAGACACACAGGTTGTGCACTTTGCTTTAGATGTTTATACACAGTCTAATCTGTGTGGTGTCCTGCTCCTGTGTGTGTCTCTGTCGTCTCAGGGTGCTCTGTACTGCCTGCTGGGCATGCACAGTAGTGTTTGTCTGGCCAGCGCGAGGGACTGGGACTGCGTTGGGGAGGTGTGGCCCGCTCTGGTCCGCTGCGGCCTGACACCCACCATGACCTTGGAGGAGCCCTCCATCGGTCGCCTGCTCGACGACATCACTGACAGGATCCATCGCCAGCACGACACCATTGGGATCTATTTTACTGTGAGCAGCATGTTCATTAAGTCAGTAAGCTACTACTACTACTCAGATGATAGTTTTTTAATATTGCTCCCCTTTGTTCACTTCCACCTCCAGGTGACTGAAGGATGTGTAGAAGTAGCCAATCGTATCGCACAGTCGGAAAATCCTGCACCCAGTTTCGAGGCACCGTCTGTCGAGGAGCTGAAAGAGGGGCTTCAACGTCAGCGAATCAAAAACGTGGTTGCTGCAAGGTGAGTTTGTATTATTTGTTTTTTCATTTAGTTTTACTTTTCTCAATATTACAGAAGAGCTAGAGAACCAACATGTATGGTTTATTATTACAGCTATTGCCAGACTAACACTTGTTCTATGGCACAGGAAATATGAGAAGCTGGTCAATGATCTCTTGGACTGCCTTGAAGACAGAGACCTGTAGGTTTTCTCTCCACCTGTATATGTGTTATATGTATGTAAATGTCATAATGCACTATGCACGTTATGCTAAACATCTGTATTTAAAATACAGATGCACTATTTCTGTAACAATATGACAAGTGAAAAGAGCCTACTTTGCAAAACAGAATTACTTTTTTTTTATTACAAGCAAGTTTGCATGTGTGTCCGCTTGTGTTTCAGACCCTGGAAGTTTGAGCACATGGCCACAGACTTGTTATCTCTCCTGCTGAGGGATGATCACCCGCTGCCCCCGGACGCCGTCCTCTTCTTCACCCAGAGCCTCATACACGACTCCATCAGCATACGCAAGGTCTGTGTGTGTGTGTGTGTGCACTGTGCGTCTGTTTGAGTTTGTGCCTGAGTGGCATGGCCGTACTTTATTACTGCGTAATCTTTCTCTCCTGTAGGTGGCGATCTTAGCGGTGGCCGGCATCCTGAAACAGCTCAAACGACCAAGAAAGAAAGTGGCTATGAAGCCGTCAGAGATCAGTATGAGCTCACAGACAATAACACAATTACAATCACAGTACACAATTATTTTAAGTTCCTGAGGGAAAATACAGTAATTTTAGTTGTAAGGCCTCTTCCCTATGTAACTTCTGATACAGAATCAGTTGCAATTTCAGCATCTAATTTTGAAATAAATGGTACTGGTATACAGACTAATTGAGTGTTAATTTCCCATTGAACAATCAATTAGACTGTAATATAAATCTGCATTTATTTTTGATTAAAAGATAAATTGCTCAAAATTAGAAAATCTTTCCATCAGATCCAACAGTGGGCATCACACACACACACACACACAATCGGACACTGATACAGAATGTGATAACCTGCTAAAACATTACAAAGACAATATATTAGATTTTTTGGAATGTGTGTGTATGACGTGTTTGTTACATACATCGCGTTTGCATGTGTGTTCAGGCGGCGTGGAGGATCCGGAGGGTGTGTGCGCTGGGGATCGCGAGGGGAACCGCTGGCTGCAGTACGACAGCAACAACCTGCCTCTGAGTCAGGAGCAGTGGGATTGTCAGCTGTATGTGGAGAAAACGCACTGGGGCTACTACTCATGGCCGAGGTGAAGAGAAGCACCGGGTGTTTAGGTGGAGGATTTAGAAGCTGGAAGGCTGATTAACTGCTTGGTTGGATGGAGCTAAATAGCTGATTGACTTAACTGCCTGGTTGATTTGATGCTTGGCTTTGTGGCTTTGTGGCTGACTTTATGTCCGACTAACTGCTGGATGACTGATCTGGGCGGCTGGATAACTAGCAGGGTGTTGAACTGACTTCCTGTCACGGCCTGGCCTAGATAAGGCTGACTGAACGACTTCCTGCCTGGCCTAGATAGAAGAATTGATGTATAGGTGGAGGCCTGGCTGGTGCGCCGCCGGCTTGCTGACTAACTCACTTTTTAATCATTCATTTATCCTCTCTGCTTATTCGAAGACAGTATGTGTCTATCCATATTTTTTTCTGTTTGTTGTTATCTATAAATCACGGCAGCCTCTCCTTTGTCTCTCGCTCCTCTCAGAGAAATGATGATCCATGCAGCTTCTGAAAAGCCGAACGATGACCTGCCGTATGAAGAGATGAGTGAGGTGCGTGCTCACGTTCTACCACACACCGACTCTCTCGCCCTTCCCTCTGTATTATTGTTATTACATGTGGCTTTTGTTTGTGTGTCGCCCAGGGTGAAAAGATCATCTTTGAATATTTCTCGGACCCAGAGTTTATTGACCAGCTTATAGAGTTTCTCTCTCTGGAGGAACGCAAAGGAAAAGACAGCTTCAACCCGCGACGCTTCTGTCTCTTCAAGGTGCAATTTAAACTCTCAGCCTCAATCGATTTGGCAAACCTTTTACAAAGAAGTGACACAGCACACCACGGCAGGCCAAGGCTGAATTGAACTACGTAGAGCTGGATTCTGTGCCGTCAACTGCTGTGATTCATTGTTCTCCTTCAGACAGCTGACAGCTCACTTGCGTCAAAAGAATGATTGTAATCTGTCTTTCTTCGGTTTGAAAAAAAAAAAAAAAAAAAGAGCTTCGTTCTCCCTGCAGCGAACAAACCTTCATGCTCACGTTTGATTGACAGGGGCTGTTTCGTAACTATGGCGACATGTTCCTGCCATTACTGTGGCCTCACCTGGACCAGCTTGCCAGCGACCCCCATGAGAGCTCCCAGCGCTGCGTGTGTGAGATTACTGCAGGACTAATCAGAGGCAGCAAACTCTGGAGTTTCAGCAAGGTGCCGGAGACACACACACACACACACACACATGAAAAAACACACTGCAACAAATATACACACTGCACTACTTTTTGATAAGAAAAGTCAATATTAATAAAAACTTTCATTATTGTGTGCGTGTGCGCTCAGGTGGACAGGCTGTGGAAGGCTTTGTGCCCTTTGATCAGGACAGCATTAACCAACATCACAGTGGAGACCTACACAGACTGGGGCACCTGCATCGCCACCGCCTGTGTGAGTTTGCTCACATGCATACAAACACACACACACATGCAACATAGCTCGGGGCTCAATAAAGAAAATTGGGAATTCGTCTGTATATTTTCCATCTGAAAAATGTTGACGATCAGATTTTTTTTTTTTTTCAAATCAATAAAACAAACATTCAGGTGAAAATTGGATTTTTGAAAACACCATCTGCAGCACAAGCACACTTTGAATTTTTTTTGTCTCCGGGGATTGTGATGTCAGTCTGTCTGTCTGGCAGACTGAAATATCTCAGCAACTATTAAACTGATTGAAGTGATGAATCCTTAGGAGCCATCATCAGTTTCATCAATTGGCCCAAATGTGCTTAATGAATAAGTACAGACCCTAAGATGTTACCATCAGATTCAGGTGTAAACATTACACCTGCTGATCTCAGAATGTTAGTATTGATATTATTATATAGATCGTTTCATCCCCATGTGTCTCCTCAACATTAGCATAGGATTTTCTACAGTCATGCTCTTCACAGTGTTTACTGTCAACATGTTGTCTGCATCTTGTTGCAGCATGAAAGTAAATTTTTTTATTGATGAGGACATAAGATTTGGTTGAAATCTGACTGATTTGCTCCTGTATTAAACATATTAAACATACAGTACCTATGCTAATCACCCTTGCTGACAAAAAGTCATCGGCAAGGAAATCAGTATTCAAAGTTATGATCATGTAATACAAAAGAAAACAACTTCATTTGACTACTTTTTGGCAACACTTCCTCTGTTTCCACTGGATGTAGAAGTACTGTGAGCAAACAGTACCTCAGTGGTGTATAAATATTGCCCAGCTGGAGTAATACTTCCAAAAATAAGACTCTTTTGTCCTGGCTGCCGTCCAACAGGAGGGCCGGGACCCCAGGAAACTCCACTGGCTGCTGGAGCTGCTGATGGAGAGCCCGCTCAGCGGAGAAGGCGGCTCGTTCAGGGACGCCAGGTTTGTGCATGAATATCCACATGCACAGAGTATGTGTTTATGCCATCTACAGCCTTTCAGAGGTTTCTGATTTCAGCCTGCAGTAGTAACCTGAGCTGACGTATGCTGCGCTGACGTGCCGCAATAACACGGCGACGCCCCCCTCCCTCAATCCCCCTCTCTCTTTGTCTCTGTCAGTTTGCTGTACGTGCTTCAGGGAGGTCTGACCCAGCAGCAGTGGAGAGTTTCTGAACTGCTGCACAGGCTGCTGGCGTACCTGGAGCCCAAACTCACCCAGGTGTATAAGAATGTCAGGGAGCGCATTGGAAGGTACAGAATTAACTCGGCCTTATCGCCACTGGATTGCATAATCACAGTTAAATAGGTTAATCTAATTAGTTTGCGTGCACTGTTTGTTCACTTCTAAGCCTCTTTATCTCCACGTCTGCCTCAACGGCCCCTATTCTGTATTTATGACTCTTTTCCTTTCTGTCTCCTTCCTTACCACCCCCCCTCCTCCTTTCTCTCCAGTGTCCTGACCTATATCTTCATGATAGACGTGGCCCTGCCCAACACCCGGCCCACCTCCTCCCCCCACGTGGCAGAGTTCGTCACCCGGGTCCTAGAGCGGCTCAAGCCCCTCACGTCGGAGCCCGAGATCCACAACCACGTCCACGAGGAGAACACCCAGGAGACGGACGAGCGCACCCAGGCTGTCAAACTGCTCAAGACAGGTCAGAATGTGGATGCAAGCATGTAGACTGTGTGGTGGATGGACATGGTGTAGGCCGGGGGTAGACAGTGGCTGTGGGAAAATATATACACACACACACACACACACACACACCAGGACAGCTTGTTCTCTTGATGAAATAGACTGACACACTGAAGTTAGATGAAACAAGTTAAAACTGTGATCCCTTATTGATTTCACCTTTTAAATCCACTTTAAAAGGTAGCGAAATGGAGATGAAGGGGAATTTCAAGGGTGTGTGTTCAAGCCTTTCAAAAAAAAAAACAGCTATGAAAAGGAGTCTTACTCAATATTTGGGAGGGTGTCTCTAATATTAACATTTGTAGAGGCTACATAGTGCAGCAATTTGTACTAGATTTTATTTTTTGTTTTTGTCTCAAGTATAAGCTAGTCTCCAATAGAAGTTAAAAAAATAAAGTTCACTTTGTTTTTTTTATATTAGATTAAATGGTTGTTCAGATCACTACCTTTAGTCTTATTTAGCTATGCAGATAGTTTCTTCATTCGCCTCTGACATTTACTGCATCCACCAAAATACAACTGAGGTGAAAATTACACTTCCAAAATTCAAAATCAACATGTTTTTCCAATAAGAGTTGACAGCAGAAATCCAAAGCAGAAGACCACTGGATGTGCTGTAAGCGAACCTGTAGCTGCCATTGAGATCACAATTTTGGTATTGGAGTATTGGAGTATGAAATATTTCCCCACAGATTTGTATTGCTGGCAGTGGAGAGAAGGCCTTGAAGCAGCTTTTACACCTTCATGATGTGAAAATAAGAAGTGGTTTTATTTTGCTGCTGGTGGTCAAACAGTAGGTGTTTATTAAAGGATGGAAAAATTATTTGACAATGCAATTCTATAGATTTCATTTTAGATCAAGATCTCTTATTTGGAGCTTATTAAAACATGCTCCTGTTTTGTGTTTTTTTCTCATGGCGGTCTGGCTGAATTTAGATCTCATTCCTTGTCTTCAACTTTTTGTGCATTGTTGCTCTTTCAGTTTCTGTTACTCCTCTGATCTCCATTATTCAGATAAATATCTGGTTATGAAATTATCCAAATCATTAGATGCTAAATCAAGATAGATTGTGTTTTATTAGCAGAGCAATGCAGTAAGGTCACGGCGCCAAGTCTGTTGTTTTTTATTATTTGGCAGCGATCCAAAATCTCCCTGTGTGTGTTTACATGTGGGTGTGTGTGTGTGCAATTTGCAGTGTTGAAATGGTTGATGGCGAGCGCAGGGCGAACTTTCACCACTCCTGTTCAGCAGCAGCTCCAGCTCCTGCCTCTGCTCTTCAAGGTAACAACACACCCGCGTACATACACACACACACACATGCGCACGCAGGTCCCAGCGCAGCATTATTACCCACTCAATCTTACTTGCCCATTAAACTCAATTTCTCTCTTCATTTACTCAAAATGGTGCGTAGCTCTGTGTCTTCCTACCTCTCTCCATCTCTCTCCCTGTTTCTCTCTCCCTGCAGATTGCCCCGGTGGAGATTGATGAGAACTATGATGAGATGAAGCAGGATGCACGCACGTGTCTCTCTCTCATGTCCCAGGGCCTGCTGTATCCTGAGCACATCCCTCTGGTTCTGGCAGCGCTGGAAGAGGTAATACACACACACACACACACACACACACACACACACACACACACACACAGGCTGCCCCACCTGCCTGCTGTCAGTGTTCCGAGTCTAATGCTGCCCAAGGTGTTGCTGGACTAAAAACAACCTGTGCTATTTTAATTTGCTTACTCTGTGATGCTTACGGTGTTTCTGCTCTGGGTAGTGTGTGTGTGTGAGTGGCACCCCTGTTGAGAAGCATCTCTCAGAATATCCAACCATCGCGGCTACACTTACATATTTGATGGTAGACGGGATGAGGAAGTATTGCAGCAACATTTTTTTGATTGCACTCTGACACCCAAAGCTACATTTTTTATCTTGGGGAAACAATATTTTGTGTTGTGTACAAAAGTTGTTTAAAGGTTGAGATTTTGGGAACTGCTCGTCAGTCCATTCTCATGCTGTATGTGTGTAATAATGATAATAATAATAAGAAACTTTAATTATCCTGCAAAGTATCAAAGTGCTTTAGATAGCTGAACAAGAATTTAAATTTTTCAGGACAACATTTCAATTCATCTCATATCATTTTAGTTCATCCTTTTCAACTCTGTTTATATTGTGTATAATTTTCTCATATTCCCATATTCTCTTCAATACCTTCTACCCTGGTTTGAACTGTTAATACTGTGTATTTCATATAGTTTCTAGTTAAATTGATACTTTTACTTTAGTTAGATTGTAAATACTTTTTTATTCTTCTCTTGTTTATATTGTTTATTTACTATTTATCTTGCTGTTGAAACACTGTAAATTCCCCCGTTGTGGGACTAATAAAAGAATATCTTATCTCTTATCTTGATAAGATCAGACAATTAAAAAATACATAGATGAAATGGAATCAAATGCCCAACAGTGATATAAGATAAAAACAGTAACAAGCATGAGTCGTGCAGCCTATTCGCTGACTCAGTCCTGCCAAACCTGGCAACCACCACCTTGATAATCGCCTGTTGGTCCCAGTCTGGACATGCTCACTGAGAACGGAGGATGAACAGTAAACCCATGCAGTAAATATGTGGAAATTGTATTTACAGACAGAGGCCGACTTCAGGCCCAACGCACTTCCGTCTCTCACACTCCCTCTCTCTCTCCCGCCTCTGTAGATGGCAGGCAGCAGGTCATGGCACGCACGCTTCTCCGTCCTGACCTACCTCCAGATCATGGTTTTCTACAACCTGTTTACCCTGCTCAGCCTGCCTGCGGAGGTGCTCCGCATCCGAATGCTGGTGATGCAGTTGCTGCTTGATGAACAGCTCGAGGTAATGTATGCACGAGAAGGCAGCAAACACTGGTTTAATACAGCCATCGCCCCTGTGTAAGGTGTAATTTTCACTGGGTTATAAATGGCCACTTATTGTCCCCTAGTCTCTCCTCACTACATCTTAATCCCTCTTTCCTGTTCGCAGTTATTGCTTAAAAATAACCCTCTACCTCACAGCTCGGCTCTTAATTTATTTCCCTGTTTTGCTGCCTTCTCTTCTTCTGCGCCTACAGGGATGTTGATGGAGCACTATGGCCGCTCTCTGTAGCTGGGCTGTAATCTAAGTGATCTAAAAATAACATGGCGAATCAATTTAATTTCCAAAGTATAATTTGGCAAAGCCTATTCGTTTTGACATTTAATATTGACTAACTGTTCTTATGTTAATTAATTATTCATATTTATTTATTGAATGCAATAAAATTAACTTTACTACCCGGGTAAAGTCTCTTCTAATATTGAGTCACGTCATCTTTTGTGCAACCCGTGTCAGTGCTTTTAAAACCTTATTCAGCTTGTCTCCTTCCATCGATTTGGACATGCAGGTGAAAATCAATAAGCGCCGGGCTTCACCCACATTGTCCGTCTCATGAAAACAGTTGCTTCTCCTTAATATTTTGTAAACTTTGCACAGTGCACAGCTGGTGAATATATGTTGCATCATTGTCTATTTGAATGCGTCAACCGTCACTCAGCCCTTATTCATAATTTATGCAAAGTGATGCAGGAAGGCAGTGATGTTCTGTAAGTGAATTTTACCTCAGCTGAACTCAGCATCTATCCCTCCTCCCCCTACTTCCTCTCCTCTTCCTCCTCCTCCTCTTCTGCTCATCTCTGTCCTGTGTGCCTCATTTTCCCCCCCAATCTCCTTGCACTCGCCTCTTTTAATAAATTGTGTATGCGTTTCTCGCCCTAAAACTGCCTCGTGCTCTCCGCCGCATCCTTTATTTGTCGGTTCTGATCTTCACAGGTCTCTCTTTTTTTTAAATTCTTTCTCTCTCTCCTTGCTGTCCCTCCCTCCCTCCCTCTCCTTCTCCCTGTA
Source organism: Centropyge bicolor (assembly GCA_037975185.1). NCBI lineage: Eukaryota > Metazoa > Chordata > Actinopteri > Pomacanthidae > Centropyge > Centropyge bicolor. The sequence continues at coordinate 3,408,606 of JBBMOC010000031.1, read as the reverse complement.
GGTGAGGGACATGGCAGGCACCACCCTCAGTGGTTTACTGCAGTGCCAGTTCTTCCCTCTGGACTCCAGTCTGCAGACACAGCTCCAGACGCTGAGTCAGACTCGCCTCCCCAAGGCCAGAGGAGAGCTGGCCTCCACAGGTGCACACACACACACACACACACACACACACACACACATTTACGTGCACGTCACAATCACACAGTGAGGCAATCACAGTAATACTTGCCCTATTACCCTTTCTTATCCTAGGGGAATTGTGAACCTTGAAATTCTATGGCCCATTTTAACTCTCGATTTTCGTGTGTGTGTGTGTGTGCGTGTGTGCGCAGACTTGGTGCGGCGCCATGCTGGAGTGCTCGGCCTCAGTGCGTGCATCCTGTCGAGCCCCTACGACGTTCCAGACTGGATGCCTCAGATACTGATGGACCTGAGCAACCATCTCAACGACCCACAGCCTATAGAGGTACACACACGTGCACACTAGTACACACACACTCGCATACAAACATCTAGCTCAACACATTGTGAACTGAAAGAATACAATTTCATTGTCCATTTGAGGAGAAAATTGTGTCTTTGGCCTTACTTCAGGCATGAAGAAGACACACAATGTAATCCGTAGTGCGGAGTTTGAATAATACATAACAGTGATGGGGAGCCAATGATGATGATAATTTACTGCTTCTCCTGTTACAAAGTGAAAGAGATGAGAAAGAAAATACAATGGAATCACTTGAAATATATATTTGCAAGCAGATGAATTACTCAGTGTGTTACAGAAGCTACTGAGAAGAAGAGTTGTTCAAGTTTTGTGCAGAATAATAAAGGTTTCTCCAGGCAGACTAATCTGTAGTAATCAGTTCTGCTTGTCAGGCAGCTACAGGCAGATTCTTACTTCCTTAAAATCTAATCATTTTATTTGAAGGCCGTAATGTAAAATGAATGTACTCGATGTTTAAGTCATGAATACATCCTTGGTTAAAGTGATCATCGGTTTAATTCCTTATTTCTGTGTCCTGTGTTGAACCACGGCAACTTTTCACTCCAAACTTGTTTCGCTTTAAATAATTTCTCACCTTGCGTATTTAAATTGTTATATGTGGCATTTTAACATCAATAAATTACTATTATCTCATTCGTTTTTAATTCATGTAAACAAATGAGACCATTGGTGGAAAGGCCGTCAGCTGGTGTTGGGTCCAGATCTGCAAGTGGCAGCGGCTTGGTTTTACCTTTCAGAACAGAGACTATTTACTTTGCAAGTCATATCCAGCCTTTTATCTGGTTCCACTATCAAACTTGAGGGTAGCTCTCATTGTAGGCAGAGATAGTGGCTTTTTATAAGCTCTTAACTTTCTTCTAACCTCAAAACAAATGAAGCACCAGAAAGAACTATCAACGTTGTCTTTATTGCAGGAGTTTACTGCTGACTTTAATGGAAATGTCCTAATTTTAAGACACGAATGCAGCACTTTAAAATGTACACGTTTCACTTCAGTGATTTAACATTATAGTTCTCCATGAGCAGAAGAGCTCTACTCAATCGTTGACGAGGATGATGTGACTGAGCATTCAGGTTTTGAATTGGAAATATCTAGTCAAAAACATCTTTATGTTACTAAACAAACGTGGCCCCGAATCATATGTTACATCTCATTACTCTCTGAGGTGGGAAGACTCACCGATGTTGACGAGATGTGAGGAGGTATTTGCTGAGTTGGACAAAAAGTGTGGTGGATTAGGATGAGTCAGCCGCATTTAAATCAGTAACAATGCAGCACATTTTGTTTCGATGGGAAGAGAATCTGAATGGAAAGTAGTTACAGGTGTCAAACAAATGTAATGGAGTAATGAAGTACTTCCATCTGAACTGTAGTAAAGTGTAAAGTAGCATATGAAGGTAATGCTCAAGTAAAGTACAAGTATCTAAAATGATACTTAAGCACAGTACTTGAGTAAGTGTACATAGTTACATTCCAATCTGTGGTGTCTTGTGCATGTTTGTCATTGCATACAACGACTCAGCAATGATTATGTATTTTGTCCCCAGATGACGGTGAAGAAGACTCTGTCGGAGTTCAGGAGGACTCACCACGATAACTGGCAGATGCACCGGCAGTGCTTCACCGACGACCAGTTGCTGGTGCTCACGGACCTGCTGGTGTCGCCCTGTTACTACGCCTAGACGGCCAGCTGCCCCGCCAGGTCCTCCCCTGCCGATTGACTGACCGCTACCGTAGAAAACAATTAGACCTTTTACAACTGTTGGGAAGTCGGCTGCTCCGTGCAGCCTGTTAAAATAATGTCTGATGTTGTGGCAGTGGCTGAGAGCCCTGCCTCTGGAACCTCACGTGCCAATGTTGGCCTTCAGTAAACCCAGTAGAAAAGCAGTCCTGGGCAGCACAGTTTCAAATATTTAACTTACTTGGTGTGTTTATTTCGTCTCGCCAAGCAGCTCAACAGCCCCAAAGGTGGCCACTTAACTTTAGAGATAACAACCATTTAGATGTATTTTTATGTTTAATATATTCAACCACTGATTTTATCTGCCAGAAACATCAACATCCCAGATCACTGTTCCTCATTACACTATTTCTATCTACCTACTTGAAAACAAAATTAATAATACGTGAAAAGTTGATTAACTAAATACAAAAAACATGTGATGTTAATATATATATAAAATATACAAAAAAGACATTAATAGTACTAAATACTCCAAACTATAATGGTATTTCTACAATTATAATCTAACACCTATCATGTGATATGATAATGCTTCTAATACTATATAATATATAAAACTAATATTGATAAAAGTATGTAATTGATATAACTGCATATAACACTATAAACACCTATAATAAGTGATAAAATGTACAACATGCTATAATATCATTGTATCATATTCATATGCAAACCACTGTGTTGTATTATCCAATAGCTCAACAGAGACTTTACCGTTGTTTCCTGTTAAATAAATTCACTGCATCATTTGTAAAGAGACGTGTATTTTGTTGCAGAGGAGGAAGAGTGAGTGTGGCGTGCTGCGTGTTTGCCAGGGTTGACTGATCACGTGAAAATACCTGCAGTTTATCTACGTGCATCCCTATCACATAGCTGTGCGCAGCAGATTACGTTCTGAGCTCAAATATACAGTGGATCAGATGATTCTTTCTGCACGGATAGTTTCTAGTTTTGGGCCGAGCGTGTTGTGCAGATGCTGCTAGAGACTGCCTAACCGCTGGGAACTGGACACAACTGTGTGTGTGTGTATGTGTGTGTGTTCAGACAGGATCACACATTGAGCTGTCACTGTTGTTATTCTGCATTATTTTTTCTGTTGCTCTGCTGTTGACTTGTTCACTGTGCTGAGACATATGTTGGTAGAATATGAAGCATTGTAGCTGGTAAGAATGGCTGTACACTGTGTGATGGTGTAATTACACTGGTATGATGATGCTGAAATTTGGTTTTGGTATCAGGAAAACAGATGGAGGGCATTTACCACAGCAGCATTATCCGGTTAGACAATCAACATTGGAAAGAGGTATAATAATGTCTCTGATAAAAGGTGCATGACTGATGATGCCCTTAAACCTAATATTCAAGTTTTGCTCTACAGATTAAAAACTGAATCACTGGTTCTCTGGCAAACCTTGTTCTCCTTTTTAAGAGAATTAAATTAGCCTCATAAAATCAGGGAGGTGGGCTACTGAAACTCTTACTTTAATGAAATGGTAATCTTATATTAAAAATAATGTTCCACACAGAAAGGCAGGATGAACCATAGAAAGATAGGATCAGACTTCAGGTGCACTTTGAGATAGTTGTGACCTGATGGTGGAGCTTTGAGGAAAAGTTAAGGGATCATCAAAATTACAGTTCATCCTGATGGAGGCATGAATGTCTATATCAAATTTTTCAATTAATCTACATGCAAAGTATTGATATTTCAATATTACGATATTTCATGAAAACTTTGAGTTAGAGATAAAGAGGATCACTAAAGGTGGTCAGGTTCATCCTCTGGGGAGCATCAATGCCCGTACAAACTTCTTTACCTGTTGCTTATTTAGTCATACATTAGACTGATTATTAATTACAGTATAAAATAAGCAGCTCGAGAATTTTTAACCTCTCTATAAGTAATTAATAATGAAAATAATTGTCTGTCGCAGTCCTACTTGTAACTAATACTCAGTTACTTTCTAACCATGCGTTCAAGATTAATGTAAATCAGGGCTATTCCACTACTTCCCAGAGCCCAAGGTCACGTCTTCAATTTCTTGTTCTGTGTGATCAACAATCCAAAGCCCAAACATGCTCAATTAGTTTATTAATCAAGAGAGTAATAATCTTTATTTACAGCCTCACTACTGACATTTTAGAATGATCACAACCTGTGACTGCTGTCAAAATATGATTATTGCTGCCTTATCAGCAACATTTTTAAGATACTCATCAGTCACCTGCAAGTACATGCTATCTAGATGCTTTGCATGTTCTCACTATATTACAAGGCACGCTCTGTATTTCTCTATCTCTTTCTCCTCAACCGCCACAGATTATCTCTCATCCAAGGTCAGAGCACAATGCACTGTCCTTTGTCTCAGATCTATTGGATGCCATCTCCTTTAATGAGCAGAACGTTATTCTTCGTCACCTTGTTCAGCATGAGTCCTTGTCTCATGTCACATATATGCTAATAAACATAACATCCACAACCTGATGACAACCCAAATGACAGTTCTTCTTCTGTGTAAATACGAAAATGTGATTTTGTTCACTTTTCCAGTCTTCTAATAAAAACATCCCATTCACAGCCACTATATCACCTTTATGCATTTTTGAATAGAAAATCATTCGGACAAGTTAGGTGTTTATATAAAAGGGTGACTAAAGTGGGCAGAGCAGGATTTAACATCATTTGAATCAAAAGTTGTTTGCTAATGTTGCCAGAGATGATATTGGAAATCGTATCTGATCGAACCACACCCACACAGTCCCAGTGAAGCAGGTTAGCTGAGTTTCCTCATTTTAACTGTTGCTTATTCAGGCTTTAGGCTTTGAATGTGCCAACAAAATGAAAAAAAAAAATTTTCACATGGGCCCTGCATTTCACTTCAGCTGTGAGAGCAGTGCACTCATACTCCGAACCATGTTTTAGTGTAAAAAGGAGACACATGTATCAGTGAACGCAGATATATTCACTCACACAGAATGTATTTATTTGAAACATTCCTCCTTTGTGCTGCTGAATGTTGTACAATCAGTAAATTTACAAGTTGATCTGAAGCATAATTTGTGATCATGTAATGTAGATGCCAGTTACAGTGCATTTATGTATTCACCTTTTTTTTCATATTTTGAAGCAGCTTTTGATACATAGTAATTACAGTGTCTCATTTCTTGGCATCGTAAGACTAACAGAAAAAAAAACAGACTTCATCAACATATTTTCACTCAACAAATATCCTGATTGGCCCCATGTGTACCATAAACCCTGAGATTATTTGACAAATCCAACCTAGTACATATCATTGATCAAGCCTTAATAGTTATCTCAATAACAATCAAACTGTTCGAGTGTGTGAGTTCTAATTGTGTAGTCTTTCTCTCACTAAAGTTTCTAGAGAAAACAGATGTGTGTCAGAGTCCTCAGGTAGGATTGTCCTCACGGCATCAGCCAGCTGAAACAGGTACTCCGTATTTTTGCCACTTGGTCCCGTAGAGCTGATGATCTGGTTGGCTATCTCTTCCAGAGGGGCGGGGCCGAGGTAGTTTGGATTGTCCTGAGAGCCGATGTAGAGCAGCGTCTGGTTGGGCGGGGGAGTGAGCGGTGGACGAGGGTGAAAGGCCACTGTGATGACCTGATAACCACCTTTTTCTCTGTAATCGAGGTAGCTCTTCACTTCCTGCTCCCGGCCCGTCGGCAGTTTGTAGGCGACGCCCCAAACGCAGCCCTGAAGAGAAAGGGTAAAACAAGGACAACAAGGAGTTTGATATGTGTAGGGAAAAAATGCAAAGTCAGATAAAGCTTTGTAGCTTCTACTGGTAACTTGAGCTAAAATGATTGAGCCTGAATGATTTGAGCATAAATGCTAAAAGTTGTCAAATGTGAATATTAGCTGGTCTTCTGTGATAGTAAACTGAATATCTTTGGATATTGGACTGTTGGCAGTGAGATCATAAGTAATTGATAAAGAAAATGATCTACTGTTGCAGCGCTGCTTGTAACTAATACTCAGTTACTTTTACTCCATGTACCATTTGTCTAGCCTAACTATGTGTTTAATATTAACATAATTAATTAGGGCTATTGCCCAGAACCCAAGGGGATGTCTCTAAATTGCTTGTTTTGTCTGAGCAACAATCCAAAGCCGATTTGGCAGAATAATTTTTAGTTACAGCTCCAACACTCACATATTATTGTGATCACAAGCTGTGACTGCTTTTCAAATATGTGAAACACATCAGTAACATCTTTAAGATACTCATCAATCATTTGCAAGCACATGTTTTCTAGATGTTTATCCTGTCCTCCATCTCTTTCTCATCAACTGCAACTAATTATATCTCGTCCAAGGTCAGAGTACAATACACTGTCCTTTGTCTCAGTTCTATAAGATGCCATCTCCTTTACTGTGCGGTGCATTCTTCTCCATCTTGTTCAGCATGAGTCCTTGTCTCATGTAATGCATGCATGTCAAAAAAATAATATCCATAGCCTGATGACAACCCAAATGAGAGTTCCTCAAAGCTTGCACTGTTTCTGTACAGTGCTGTACTGTACTGTTCCATACAGTCTCTCTTAATTATATCCAATAATAAATAACAAGGGAGTGAATTATGACCCTAAGGAAATAATGAGTTGATTTATCGATTAGTTGACAGACAATCTAATACAATTTGATAATCAATTAATCTTTTAGCTCATTTATCAAGCAAAAATGTCAAACACTTTTTGGTCCCAGCTTCTCAGATGTGAGTATGCTCTGCTTCATATTATTGTAAACTGACTAATTTGGGTTTTGGTGGGACAAAGCAAGACATCAAAAGACATCACCTTGGGCTGTGGAAAACAGGAAAGACATTTTTTCCCCCAACATTTTATAGATGAAACAAATGATGCAGAAAGCTATTGGCAAAGTGATAGACAATGAGGTTAATCATTACTTACAGCTGTGTTATTATTATAAAGTAATGTATGGTACGGTAAGTTTAGGAATGGCATGTCTTACCTCGGGATCCTCCACCAGTGTCACGACTCGACCAGGCTGAAAAGGACACAGACAGAGGAACAAGCACTTTGAAACAGGAGCAAAAACATATACAAGCAGGATGTATTGGATGATGATTATGTACAACCCTGATTCCATAAAATTTGAGGTGCTTATTCTGAATTTGATAGCAGCAACATGTTTCAAACAAGTCGGGACAGGAGCAACAAAAGACTGTGAAAGTTGTGGACTGATCCAAAAACACCTGTTTGGATCAGTCCACAGGTAAAAAGGTTCATTGGTAACAGATGATAGGATCATGATTGGATATGAAAGGTTCATCCTGGAAAGACTCAGTTGTTCACAAGTGAGGATGGTGCGAGGGCCACACCTTTGTGAATACATGATTGTATAAAGGAAATTAATAAATGAGCTCAAGAACACTTTGTAAAACTTTGAGTAAACACAGTTTGTTTGCAGATGATTACATTCTATTTTAAGGTAAGTTTTACACAGAGTCCAAGTTCCTTGGAATCAGGGTTGTACAAGTCTTATGATAAAAAATGTACAAGGATACTATATAAATGGTAATAAAACAGTCTACAGTTAGAGTAGACTTTGTTTATGGAAAGGTTATAGAAAAAATACAACCTGCAGTATATACTTGGTAATGTATAGCAATGTATGGCATAAATCTATCATAAATTAAGAAAACATGATGACAGTTGAGAAATACACGAGTTGATGTATGAGGTCTAAGTCTCTTTAAAAGATGATAATGAATTGTGGATAAGCTAAATGTCAACAACCTCCAACTTCTCTTTCCTACAATAACTTAACTTTTGTACTAAACTTTAGAAAATAGTAGTAGCTGTATTACTACATAACAAAATACTGTCAGGCCAACTGTGATGCTTCTGCTGTAAATTAATCAAATTAGTGTAGTTCTTTGTTTAATTTTCATTAACTTACACAATTAAACTAGATATGAAACATAGAGATCTTTCATTTTCTGCTTGTCCCGGTTTGACCTCAAACGCATCACGGCTACACTGCAGCTGCACTAGTCACATTATGAAGAACTAGTTTGGTCCACAGAGGCGTGAACTCACCTTCCCCGGCACTCCCCGGTGGTCGGTGCTACCCTGCCAAAACCGACGGCTGAAGCCTTTGATGTACCCGATCCTTTTCTCCTCATACGGAAAATCCACTTTCCATATCAGTGACCCGTAGCCGAAAACCCACATGATGAGACGTAAAACTAACGGCACGGGAGGACGGTTCGATTCCGGATTAACGGGCGAGTGTCTGTCAATTAGCTGAACTTACACCGACAATCATAACATTATAATGACTGACAGGCACACCTGTGAAAGTGCTGGTAACGTTAATAACACGTCCATTAAGTCTCTGCCCAGCGGCCATCTGTCAAGTCATCGGGGTTACGGAAATACGCCTACTTCCGTCTATCCGCTTTCAGAATAAACAACAATTTCTGATCCCACAGCGCACATTTTGATAATATTAACAATTTACATGAGCTTAAGGCATCAAATTACTATAAAATGTTTTAATTCATAGTATTCTAATTTTGCAGCCCGTGCCGTATCACAATAAACATGCCTTCTGGAACGTCCTGATTTCATTTTGAAAGTCAGCCGCCATTCCCGGTGTCTTGAGCTGCTTCAGTGAAATTTGAAGCAAATGGTCCAAATAAAGCAAACTAATACATCAAACATTAATGATAAACCTTTAAAAAAAAAAAAAAAAAATTTAATCTTTGTGCCCTTTTTAAATCAGCATATGCCCCTGACATCCTGATAACACAAGAGGGCTGTATGCTGATTTAGTTATGTCAACAATATTTTATCTTTTGTTTATGATAATGAACTACATTTTTTTTGTTATGCCTCTTTAAGTTTCTGTTAAAATCGAACAAAATAGAAAAATTCTTGCCAGTCACTAAGACTTATTTTGCATCTGTATTTCTGTCAAAGAATAATAGCATCTTAATTTGGAAAAACAGTGACACATTAATAAATAATAAACGTGTTGATGTGTCCTTGTCCTCTTGTCAAACTAACATCTGTTCAAACACAACTGATCAACCGTTTTCCTCCACCCACTTTGGAAATTTGGCTTTTTTGACCCTGACTTCCTGATAATCAAAGAGGGCTGCATAAAGGTTATATTAACTATACTTTATCCTATGTTGAGAGTGAACTAGATTTTTTTCAACCTCTTCCCCTGTCTGTTAAAACCAGACAAGCCAGACATATTCTTGTTGTTTTCCACCTGTATTTCTGCCATATAAAACAATAATAACATCTTAATTAAAAAACAAACAGCACAAATAAATAATAAATGTGTAGACCTTGAACTCTTGTGGAAAAAAGGCTCTATTAAATCTCAGGAACAATGCTGTTGTTTTTGTTTTTTCTAATCTCAAAGACATATTGATTGTGTGTATGTGACTGCTGTGTCCTATAAGCACCTATATCATCTTATAGGCTACTATTAATATATACACATTAATATATTTTCATGAATGTCTACTTGTATCTTTGCATTTGTTAAAACACAAACTAGGACAGATAACACAGGGAATATGGGCTTCCATCCTGACACCAGGGGGTGCTAAGTTTCTATTTCCCTCAGTGTATCATTGTGTGTTCTCCCAAATAACATGCTCCTCATGTATGCCGTGTGAGCACTGATTCAGAACCAAATAAAGTGGACAGCAACAGCCTGGCCTGTAATGTCAGCTCCGTGAACAGCAGCCGTGCTCATTCCTCCGCCTCGGAGAGAAGCTAGTCAGCAAACCTTTTATGTAACTCACCAGCCTCGAGTTCGGAGAGGCAGATCCGTGGTTGAAAAATCCACAGCTGGGCTGGAAAATACTGCTGTGGAAGCATCTGGCATAAAGGCACCCTTGTTCAAAACCAAACCCGGTGCAGGTGAGCTGGTCACCGGGCGACAGCAGCAGCCTGAAGGTCAGCTCTCAGGTGGCAATGTGTGTAAATGAGTGTGAAGTACACATGAAAATGAACCTGTGGTCAGCAACTCAAAAACATATTCTCCGTGTTTTTTACCCCCTTATGTGTTGCCTAATTACTGTCATAACACTTCCTGTAATTTAAAGCAGCTTGCTCCGTAAATGCAGCACTTTCCAATAGCTCATGTTCCCTACTGTGAAAATAATGAGCTATTTATATTAACTAAAAAAAACCTCTACAGAGCAAACGCAGAAGTGTACTTACAGGCTCATTCCTGCTCCGGGTTTCTCAAACCACATTATTGTTATCTCATTCACATGTGAATCGACACCACAAGAAGTTTCCCATGAGCTCACCTTTTCTGCAGGATTTGTCTTTGACAGGGACACATTTCTTAGGGAAATATTTTCTGCTGTTTCTGGCATTTTTTTTTTTTTATTAGGATGACAAATAAGATGCAACTTCAGGGAAATCTAAACAGTCCCCTGTACGGCCTGTTAAGAAAAGAGGCAGTTTTTCTGATGAGGAATATGTTTTATTTCCTCTGCAGTATGTTCCTTCACTAGGTGAGTTTGGCAAATTGTTATCCCTTGTTTGGAAGATGGAATCAAATCATGTTGGAGAATATATGAAGATAGTCAAAGAGGAACGAGTGTGAACAAAATCTGCTGGAGAACTGTTGTGTTCTTGCATCTACATTTTCTTTTTAGCACTAATCTGTAGCTTTCAACTCTAATACAGACCATAAGCAATTACAATGACTTGATTCCAAATTGAATCCGTTGTAACGATATCAAACCGATAATCAAACAAAATCAAATGAGCCATTATTCCAATTCATCAAATTTCATCAGTGCTGGCATGTAGGTGGCTTTGCCCTCATGTCTTCCTCCATTAGCCTGTTTCTCCCATTCTCCATATATATTACACCAGCTTCATTTTATTCTCAACGGGCTTGTTCGTCTCTGACAAGCACATCCTCTCAGTTTCAGTCTCTGTTCCCTGTGCTCCACCTCTCTTTGTGTTCCTTCTCCAACATCCAGAGCTGGTACTAAAGCTTCCTGTTCTGCAGTCTTCTGTTTATTCATCGAGGAGGTGACCAAGATAGAGATTCACTCCACCAATTTCTTCTTTATTTTACCCATTTTAAAAACTTTGCATTTTACTCAAAAATATCTCATTTGATATTCCTTGAATTTAAATGGGCACTGCACCGTTGCCACCTGTTTTCTGTTATATTCAAATATTTTAACCATAACCACCACAGTTCAACCCTAATCAAGAAGTTAGTACTGTAACCATAAGGATGAAGATTCCCTATTAACCAAAACCATGTTCTTTTCCTGACCTCAAGCAAGATGTTTTGGTGCTAAGACTAACCAGACCTTAACCCTGAGATTGTTCTCGAGGGCAAAATCCAACAACGTATTTTGTCTTTTCACTTAGAAACTGAAAGTGTGGCGTTTCAAATACCAAGCACGGTAGAAAAACCAGGTTATCATAGCTTCTGCTACATCATTTCTGACTGCTCGTTTTTTCAATCTGACTCTTGTAAATCCTCCAAATTTATGAAGGTACAATCCTAAATTGAGCTCCTTTCTGTTTGTTTTCTTGTAGTGTCTGTCTGTGCCCTGAATAGGTTTTCTTGTTGAGACTGAAAATCCAGGAGAATGTCTGTTCTCGCCTCAGACCTCTGTATTTTTTTTTTTTTTTTTTTTTTTGCAGAGGCTTTATTCTCTTTAACCCAGTTACATTGTGCATTGCTGAATGGAGCTTTCAATATCCAGAACTTCTTTTGAGTTTGTTTGTTCCAGCCAAGGTTGAAGTCTACATAAGAGCTTCTCTTCCACGCTAGCCAGCTTAATCAGCTCGCTCAATGTTAGTGCTCAAACTGAACAAACATGCGCTGCCACTGTTGCTTTCTTTCAGTGCATCCTTGTAAAAAGTCAACACGGTCTTCTCCTTAACCTGCTCTTTCCTCTCTGGTTGAGCTTCGAAAAGAGATTCCTTCAGTTAGTAGAATATCTTTTTTTTCGCCGTCCACCTGCAAGTTCGTATAACTAACCTCCAATATTTAGTTGTTCTCCTGCAGCAATTGAGGTCTACAAAACTCATCCAAAGGTCCCTCCATATTGACTCACTCTAGCAGCAGTGGTTGCACACAAAAAAAAAGCTCTTGAACCTCTGACTCCATCTCAGCCGCCATGGTGAGAAATTGGCCAGCTGAGCCATAAAAGTCCACTATATGTAGAGAGCAGAGTTGAGTGGGCCATTTTGGGCTCTGAGGCCTCAGACTGTTTGATCCTGAACTGCTCATATGACTCCTGAGATTTCTCTCACACAGGCTCGGCGAATGCAGCCACATCTATCAGCGCTGTTGCCCGAGAATATGATTCTATTCTGAGTATACCAACTAATAATGATGATGTGAAGGACTGTAAGATAAGAAAGTCATTATTAGCAAGTCAATATTATCTATTTTGGCTCAGCATTTACACTGAGACTGCAAAAACCTCATTTGTAAAAATGTTGGACCAGCACAAGCATTGACTTAGAATAATAGAATCTGAATCATGTTCTCATTGGCATGACTGATATTCTTCCTGTCTTCAAACACTGTAGATGTAATAATTGAAATGGTGATAAAATAGAAACCTTCGCAGATGATAAACGCTGTGTTCTCCTTTGGCTCAGCAGCGACCGAAGCCAAACATTTGGAGTCCATGTGATGACAGAGGCTTCTGTTAATACACATATTTAAAATTTGATCATAAAGATGATGTTTTTACCAAAAACCCTCTGATGACAAAAGCCGTCACTTTTTACGATGACAGGTCTTTTGACTGAGATGCTGACGAAAAAATGAAAAAAGCAGAAAGGATGTAAACTCTTTTATATTTGATTTTCTGCACCACTCAGAAGAGAGAAATATCCATCCATGTTATTTTTCTTTTTTTTCATAAGAGAAGGCTTTTAAACCTAAATTAGATTATTGCTGGTCTTAATTTGTTTTAGAATAATGAACCAGAGGCTACTTTTCCTCATTGACTGTTATCAAATACTAAAACCTCTGTCAGCAGAGCAATTAAACATTGCTCTTTTTTCCTCATTTAATTTCTAAGTTAGATAAATCAAATGTCTAAATTGGGGTCATTGTAACCTTAGTCAATTTTTATTAAGTGTCCAATCATCCAACTTTTTATTTTTATTCCTCCTGCATGTGGTGAGTAACTACAAAGATGTTCTCCTCACTGGGAACTGACATCGCTGAAGGGATTTCAGATATTTTCCCCCAAAATTGGTATAAATAAGGATTAAGTCCAGTAGCTGCAATGGAAACTAATACTCTAAAGCTTCCTCAAGCTTAACCAAAGTCTATAACTTTATCAGCATGTTTGAGTGAGAACCATGAAGTGTTATAGAAGACCAATCAGAAGGGTCTCCCTTTGGTTTTCCTGGCCGCAGGATTGTCCAGTTTAAATCTGTCTTGGGAATAGCAGAATATGTGGCAGACTCCATAACACAATTTGCAGTGACCCACAGGATGTGTGGGAAGTGAAAATGGAAATCTACTTCATTAAAAATAAGTAACTGCGGAGAAGAAGCAGGAGTTATGATACAGATCTGAGCTGGTACAACAAAACCCAGCAAAAACCCTGGATACTTTTAGTTCCCTTTTTTTTTTCTTAATAGAATGTCCTTTTGCTCATTTCGAATTCGAATGACTCAGATGTTCCTTTTAAAGAGAAAAGATGCAGCCATCTAAAAAGAGTTTTTGCTACGTTCAGAACTTGGAACAGGTACACGTGCCCCCTTTTTTGTCTAAGCCCTTGACATTTCATCAGCTTGAGCTGGTGCTACAATATTTGGAGTGATGGCGGTCCTCAAGCTGCAATGACAATTATCACATCTGAGTGGTATCTATGAGACGGCTTGATGGAGATAATGTGACCATGAAATAGGCAGCGTTGGTGTTAACTATTCAACTTTGGGGAAAACAGTAGCCTGCTAACACAATAACAATGCTCAGATCGAATCAAAGTACTGGACAAATTGAAACTTGGTTCTGATTGTCAAATGTCAGGGGGTCACCAAAATTTCACCAAACCAAATTTCATGGGGATCCATCTGATTGATGGATTGAGGCAGTTGGTTCAAAACCACAAATGTGAACCTGAGGTGAATTCAAGGTGAAGTCATCATCAAAGTCTTTAAGATACATCATCTGGGAACCATGCATGACTGTACACAATATTTTGCCAATCCAGGTCGTAGATGTTCAGATATTTCACTTTATAAATGAAAGATTTGACCTGCTGGTGGTGATAGGGGAAAGGTCCTATGGGCACCATGGATATTTGAATCAAATTGCAAGTTGACATTTCCTCATGGTGGCGTTAAAGCCATTAGGATATATCATCTGGAACTTCTTAATGTCTGCACAGAATTTCCTGGCAATAATTTGAGGTAGTTGTTGAGATATTTCAGTCTATTTTACACAATCATGGCTCACTGCACGGCTGAAGGTTGACCCTGTAGAACTTTGGGTAGAAAACAAAGTCTTACCACTGTGCTGGCACAGCTTTTGGATTGGACAGAGAACAGGCTTGAGTCTGAGGATTAAGAGCAGAGATGAGTCAAACCAGAGCTGGTGGACAGCTGGCCTGCATACAAAATGGAGTCAGGGCCAAAGTGGAGTCATAGCCATATCAGAGCAGAGCCGGCGTTGGCGCCAATCTGGCCGAAGAGCCACGGAGGAGATGGAGCTGAGATTGAGCCGGTGACAGAGAAATATTTGAGCAAAGCTGGAGCTGGAGCCCGTTCTGGAGATGAGTAGGAGTTGATGTCAGAGAGGGAGTCTCGCTTTTACAGAGGAAGCAGGAGCTGATGACGAAGAAGACGATGAGTGGAGTCTGAGTTGCGTCAGAGTGGAACCAACCAGATAATTGCTGGAGAGGAGCCAGCATAAAGCTGCTGGAGTCTCTACTGAAGTCAGAGACAGAAGTGGAGTGGGGGAGGAGAACTGAGATGAAGAGGTGGAAGAGACTGGAGAATCGTGAAAGTTTTCTTTCGTTCTTTCTCCGTTTTGATTCCAACTATGTGTTGAATTTAGGCGCTGAGTGTGAAGCTGACGAAGAAAAATTGTGCTGTCAATGAATATGTTCGTCTTGGCAGGTGAAGAGGCCTGATTTGATATGATGAAAGGGAGTCTGTCACTCTGGCTGGAGAGAGAACATTTTGCTCTGGACACTTGACAGACTCGCTGCTGGTAGCCACAGAAAAGAACATTTTCTTCTCTTTCTCTTGCTGTAAATATTGTCATCTGCGCTTGTTATTCTGACCTGCAATCATGCAACTATTTCAAAGCTCAAAATCAGTCATGAATCTAATTTTCAAATGAAATAATTTGCTGTTGGAGATGTCCCTGAGAGGCATCTTGAATGACGGTTTTGTCCTTGTGTCTTGCTCCATGAAAGTCTATCCACTTGCTTATCCCTGAGTGTTCACCAATCTTTTCCTTTCTGGTCTGTTTGTTCAGACCAGACTATAATTTTCTTACCCCAGAAAACGATGTCTTGTGAATGGATGGCCATGAAATTTTTCAAAATCGTTGACTCCTGATTCTGTTGACTTACACCACCATCTCAATGTCTACTATGAATTGGCACAAAATTTTCTACATACAGTTTAATTACTTTCATCCCCGCTTCCTTTCATCTAGCGCCACCATCAGGTCAAAATATACATTTGCCCCGATGTATTTTTCATCCTTACATCCTGTTTTTAGTCTTTTTACTGATGCATCTCAAGGGCTTCATCTCAATAACCCGTTCTCTCTCTGCCTCAGCCTTGTGAAGAGCCTCATCTTTATTTTCTACTTTTTCTTTCCTAGGTCTTAGAGAGAAGATTATGCAAAAGTGATTTCTGAAATAGCAGACCAGAAAATGGTGTATCTAGTAAGTGTACTGTTTATAACACTATAAGACAGACTATCATGAACACAATGAAATGACATTGATATAGCGGTAGAAGGAAAGGAAGGAAATCACAACTCATATTCATAGTACGTTAGATCATTTGTATAGATTTGATTTGAAAAAATCGCCCATTCAAATAAGAGGGTAAATGAAGTATTGTTGCACTTTCAATGTGCATTTTGTGATATGATTCCTTGCAACTGAGCTTATTTTTTTCTAAAGAAGCTTTTGATTTACGCTCTTTTAAAAATGAGTAATTAGCGACTATGATGATGAAAAACAGGTGCAGTTCACTAATCTAACAGTTGAATATCATTCCGGTGGTTTGACATGATGACAACATGCAGGATTGTATATATACACATAGGGCTGCTGCTCCTAGGAATCTTCATATGATGCTTTCTGAGAAACAATACACCTTAAAAAGAACAGTTCAACATCTTGAGAAATGCACTTATTCGCTCCTTTACCGTGATCAGAAGATCAATGCAACTCTAATGTCCATATGTTGAATAAAGCTAAAGCTTACATAAAGACTAGAAGTGGGAAAGAGAGCTTGTTTGGCTCTGTCCAAAGTCCAAAGCATGTCCACCTTCAACATTCACTAATTAACACGTCTCATTTTTTTAATCTGTACAAAAAACTGAAGTGTAGAAACTAGTTGCCTTATCACGTCGGTTAAGATAAAACAAATGGGATAAAAGCATGTTCATTAGTGAGCTTTAGAAGTGCTGGATTTTTATACCGTTCGACAGTCAGTCCCTGTTTCCAGTCTTTATGCCATACTAAACTAGGTGACTGACAGTGTATGACGATGGTATCTTTTCATCTAACTCTTGGCAAGAAAGGGAATAAGTGTATTTCCCAGGGACACAGATGCCTTATATGATGAACAAACGCATCACTAAACCTGACATCCCCCATGTAATATTTCACTCCAAAGTATTTAGTCACATATTGACATTTGCATTACCTGTAAATGAGAATTCATCCATTTTACACCACAGCCTTGGTCCTATTACCGCTTACGGACTCCGTCTCCCTTTCCTTCACCCACCGTCCCCTCTTTTGTTTCATTTTATTGTGACAGTGTGTGTTATAAGTGCCGAAGTGGAGGCGCAAATGGAATGGAACCAGTTTGTAGCTCGCGATGATGAGGTGGCCGTGACTGTGTGATGGGTCAGATTGGAAATTTAGCCAGGCCACCGGGGAAGGTAATTGTTTTCCAGTGATGGCAAGGGTTACATGGGAAAGCCAAAGGAAGAAATATGGAATGAGGAAGGAGAACAAGAGAGGGAGGGTATGAGTAGGTAAGCAACATAAAGAGCCATTCTCTCCTCCTCCTCCTCCTCCTCCTCCTCTTCTGTCATTTGTATCACTCTGTCCCTCCTCCTCCTCTCCTCCCGTTCCTTGTCCTTATCAGATAAGCGAGGACGCCTTCATTCTAAAGGTGCTACTAGACATCTTCAATAACTATGTGTGTGTTCATGTGTGTGCCCGAGTGTGTGTTTGTGTGTGTGTGTGTGTTTGCATGACAGTTATGGGAGCTTGTCATCGCGCTCCTCTAGATCAATGGAGCACAGTTGCCTAGCAACCTGCTGATCGGGAGAAAGGAGGTGGGGGAGAGAGAGGGAGAGAGGCATAAGATTAGAAAAGAGAGAGATGGAGAGGTCTGGAGAGGGAAGGAAGAGAAGGAAGAGAAGTGGGTGAGATCAACAGTAAAGAATGCTGTGGTTGGATGACAGGAAATAAGACCTGAGACAGTGGAGCTTAGTGTGTCCAATCTGTCTTTGTGTGTACTGTGAGAGGAGGACGAGGAGGAAGGAGGTAGTAGGTGGAACGTGGGGTGTGAATGCATGAATTGTGCATATGCGTGCGATAGTGTGCGTGAGTGTGTGCAACAGTCGTTTGGGACTGATGAGTTGATGTTGATACTATCGCGCTGAAATAGAACATCAAAGCTCTACCATTGTGACGCCAGCAGCACACTCTCTCTCATTTAGCTGCTGATTTAATTATCTTTATCTTAAAGGGGAACAAAGTGGTTAAACGCACTGCATTGGGAGGGAGCAGCGGTGGAGATAAACAGCGGGGAATGAAGCGGGGGGGTGGGTGGAGAGGGAAGTTGGAGGGAGATGAATTTGGACAGGAGGAAATGAGGAGAGGGGAGGAGAGCAAGGACGAGGCGAATGAAACGAGAGCGAAAGAGAGATGGATGGAAAGACAGTCTGATGATCAGGTGTTGGTTGGCCTCCAGAGAGATGCGCACATATGCTCCAGATCGTCTATGATATTTACACAGTCTCCCTCTCTCTGCCTGTGACGGCAGGAGGAAGGAGGAGGAGATGAAGGGAGGATGGGGTGTCATTATAGACAAAAAAAAGAGGAGGGAGGGAGGGAGAAACGGAGGAATAGCTGTACATCCCAGAGGTATACTCTGTGACTGAGTTAGAATAACATGTGGAGGCAGAGTGGCTGTTAAACTTTATGGAGGATTGAAAATGGACAATTAGCATCTCAACGATCTCACTGTCACCTGGAACATTCTCCCCGGTTGTCATAGTAACCCTCGTCTCCCTGCTCACACTTCCTGATTCATGCTCCCCCGTCTCCATCGTGGCCGGAGTGCACATGCTTACACCTTCAGACACACAGATGGGGCACTTTGTGTGTGTAATCAATACAAACTGTATTGTGTGTGATCCTGGTCTGGGCTTGTCTTTCATTAGGGGAAATCTTAATGCTACAGACGAACGAATGCATCCAACTGTTTCAGGATGACCTCTTCCTGTTGCAACATGACCAAGTCATTGTACCCGAGACAAGACATTTTCCAAGTTTGCTGCAAAAGAACTGGCTTGAACGTCGCCTTTGGGAAGCAAACTCACACCAGTGCTTGTCGACTGGCCACCACAGCTGAAGTTTCTCACCAGTGGAGGTGGCCGAGACAAAAGTATAGCTCATAGTTTGGGATTATTATGGGAGTATTTCTGTTAGCTTCCTGGGATCCGGGGAGTTTATTTGTTGAGATGAACACTTGGGAATTGAACTGTGGGTTTTCTGTTGTGGAGATCTGACAGCATTTTCTAGTTAAGTTACTAGATAACTAAATAAAAATAAACCTAACTAGCTCATTTTATTTGAAAGTCACACAGTGTCTGCTGAGAAAAATTCTGGTCCTTGGACAAATGTAGTTGAATATGTCACAGTTTTCGACGAGGGTAGATGAGTAAAACGGATTTATACAACACAAAAGAACAGGAAAGGTGGTATGGAGCTGCTTCAGAGGTTGAAGGCTGGTAGATAGGTGCTGAGGCTGGACAGCAGAAACATGCAGACTGTAAAGGGAGAAAAAGGCAACACTGGAGGACAAGGAAACGCTGGAGAACAGGAACACACTGGAAATACAAGAAACAGTGGAGAACCAGAGACAAAGACAGGGAGCATGGAGAGGGGTCATACAAAGGGAGTGAGCTGATCTGGCAGCTTCCAGGTGGAATCAGAGAGCTTTTAAAGCTGCTGTCATTAGGTGGAATGAGGGACAGCTGTGAGAAGGAAACGCCCCAGCTCCTGAAGACCACACCTCCAGCCACTGAAGCAATGTCTGAACAAAGAAACTAAAGCAACAAACACTGGAGTATAAGACCTAATATACACTGAAAACAAACAAGAATAGCCTTGTCTTACACCCAACACCTTCACTCAACCTGCCTGAAGCTCTTATGGCTGAACAGAAATAGGTGAATTAGTGAAAAGTTGCTTACAATCAACCAAACATTTACTTTTGTCCACGATGTTGTACAGCAAGTATTGTACCAACATTTCCATGCCCCTGGTTTTGTAATGAGACGTTCAACAAAAGCAAACATTTTGGCTTTGCACAGGTGTCACTAATAACATTAATGATGCTGCCTTTAAGTCTCCCAGTAAGCTATGACAGCGTGACAGTGACACACTACACCAGGACTCTGAAACTGAAGCAGCTAAAAGGAGTTCATTAATTTTACTCATTCACACCAGTGCTTTTCATGCTGTGACATGTCAAAATGTTTTCCAAGGAAGTGCCTATCATATATGGGTAGAACGTTTGGGCAGTTTACTCGTGATTCGTGTGTGCGTACTGTACAGTATGTGGGTGTATCCACTTTATCTGACTTCGCTCTGTGAGGTCCATGTAGCTTCAGGCGGTGGAGCGTTGGAGTGCTCTCCGTGTGTGCCGTGCAGCTATCCTGACATTTTGGAGGCCAGGAGGTAAAAGGTGAAAGGTAAAAAGGGTCGATGTGTTCCTTGTTACCAGCTCCCCTGTTCATTATCCGCTCTTAAAGTCTGTTCCCCCGCACAGAATTGCTCTGACCCTTGACCCCTTACTGTAGGGCATGGACTGCCAGAGGCTGAGAGTAGCTGTCACACCATGACAACCAGGAGCAGCTTGTAGGTCAAGATTTATGGTCACTGTAGCTCCCCTCCAGTTTAAATCACCAACACGAGGCGTTCTTTTGGCTACAGGCGTTTAATTTGCACATCCATGTCGTCGAGCAAGCCATGAGAGCTGGATAAAACAAAATCATAATAAAGTTTAGAGCAATACGATACTTATCATAGAGGATAACCATTTAAGCAAATAAATGACAAACACAAAATACAGCTCGCTTTATTCGTTACTTCAAAGGATACGAGCTGTTGAATTTACAGATAATTAGCTTGCCAGACGTTTGCTGAAATATATGTAGGCTTTAGAGTATCTGAAAGCAATAAGTGTAATGTATAAACATACAGATAACCTTGCATACCTCGGCTGCGTTAATTCAAGGGGGGTAACAAAGGAAACCTGAAGCTATACGAGTCTTCACTTAATTCACACCTTCATTATTATACAGAAATGTAACTTAAAGCATCATCCTCTGTTGATGTCACATGGTAAAAAGGTGCAACTAATAGTGACCCGACCTCACTATAACACAAGAATATTGGTTCCACAGCAGAAAGATTCCCTTGAGACATACTGTATGTTCTAATGGGTTTGTTCTTAATTGTATCTCTGTGAATTAACAGAAAATTTGTTTTAAAGCATAAATCATTCATTCTTCCCCTCTCAGAATTATTAAATGAATGCCAACTGTGTGACTGACTCTGATGGCAGCTACAGTCATTCTGATGAGTGCAGACACACATGAAGCTCTGCTCATGAACACACACACACACACACACACACACACACACACACACACACACACACACACACAAACGTAACTCAGTGGTGCTGTGAGGGCTAATGAACTATGGATCTTGAGATTTTTGTCCATTTGGCCACACATGTAAGCAAGCCTACTCACTCTCTTACACACACCTCCCCTGTTCTTAGTCAACACACACACACACACACACACACACACACACACACACATATATACACAATCAAACTGGCTTTGTTTGGTTCATGTCGGTCACTCTCCATCTGCTGGTCAGATGATCAATGCTAATGCCTGTTGAGAGTTCTAATGACACACAGATCCATACACAGATGGACTGCACGTTTGCTCTTGTGTGTGCGTGCGTGCGCGCCCGTGCACGCGTGTGGGCGTCCATGTGTGCATGTTTGTGCACATGAGCTAATGTTATTTGTGTTTAGAAATTGCAATCCTTTGATGAGGACAGGTCAGCGCTATTGTTATAAATGAGAGTAAGATTGCAGGGAGGTGACCTCTCCTACCACACACACAGGGACACACACATACACACACATATACACACATGCGCACGTGGCTGTTTGCACTATTGGCAAGTGGAATTAGTAAATGTATGAGCTACACAGAAACTCATTACAACACGATTAGAGACAAACCTCCCATTTAATCTCATTTAGAAAAGGGTGGTTGCCTGTCAAACACACTCACACATACACACACTAACTCACTTATGCGCATGCACAGACACACACACACACACAGTTGTACTTAGACAAAGACCACCCTCTCTATATGAATGACAGCAGGAGTGTCTGTCTGACTCACAAAATGATACCCTCGTAATCTGCCCTCACCACTATGGAAGTACAGTGTAAATCGGCCGTATACATTTTATCCCACTGTTTATATCGTATCAGCATTAAAAACCTGAGATTTCTCCACATGAAGCATTTCAGCTCCTCCCTTCCTCACCCCCCACCTCTGCGCCGTTTGTCACCATTCACAGCACAAACTAGGTAAACCTCGCCGTCTCGAGCTCGACTCCGAACACTGTAGCACAAACTGACATAAATGCAAGCACAAAATATGGACGCACAAGCACAAACACACACACACACACACTCATACCCACTGGATGCTGACAGATGAGTTTTTATTTTTGGCTGTATATTCTCTCTGCTGGCAGTTCAGACACATATTACCCGTGCACAAGCGCTCCTGCACACACGCACACATATATAAAGAAAATATGTATACACACCCCAGACACACACATATACAGTGACCTTCTCTCTGCTGAGTAGGCAAAGAGTCAGGGGTCACTGCCTGCTGTCAGCCTGTCACAGAGAGGAAGGGGAGAGGGGAAGTGAGAATAGGCAGAGGAAGAGTAAACGTGGTCGAAGGAATGTACAGAATGGAGCTCCTCCGCCTCATCATTCAATAAAGACTAATGCAATCAGAGCCGGCCCATATCTGTCACGGTTAATGTTGGCTGATAGAGTCGCAGCAATTTAAAATGCTCATGGTATAATGCATTTCCCTGTGCCTCTTACAGACTGATGATGCATCACATCACGCCTTGATGGCTCTTGTAGAAACAGATAACCTGCTCTGCAGCATGCTGAATGGGGCCTCCATTATGCCTTACCATTTTGCTCGCTTTTATCTTAATCGGCTACAAAGAAGTTTCATTCCGAAAAAAAAAAAATCCATTTAAAAAAACAAAAGTTACCTGAAGTTCACCGCTCAATCTTTCAGAATTATTGCAGATAATTATGTCCTCTTTTATGATTTCGTCAGGCAAAAGCAATGCTCCCACAAGGGCCACAAAGGATATCTGTCACTGAGTATTAATTTATTACTCAGAATCAATGCTTCTTTTTTTTTTTTTAATGTAAATGTATTTTATTTGAGAATATCTTTGCTGCACGTGATCAACTCAACTTGATATTTTCTTAAAACTAGTAATTAAATTCCTGTGTGGTTATTCTTTTTAAAAACCGTTTCCAAAATAATTTGATTCAATAATTTTCCAGTAACAAGTATAGTTTTTATTTCTTTTAGTGCAAAAGTGTTTTTCATTCTGCTGACACACATTTCTTCAAAATCCTTTCAATCATTTCTATTTGCAAGTGGTTGAAATAATCCCATTGTACTGACAGGTTTATACAAGGAAACAATATATTTATGGCTCAACAGACAAACGTTACTTGATAAGATTAAGATTTTTGCAATGTTTTTAGTTCAGAATGAGCATCTCACTGAAACATGCATTATTCCATCATTGCTTAATTTCACATCAGCTTCATGTGAGGGTTTTAAAAAAATTTTTATTAAGACATATCCCTCTAGACTAAAGATGTGTTTTGACCAGAATTTTCCATGGCGCCTTCATTGCGAAGAGAAGAGATGGAAGAACGTTATTATTTGATAATGCCATTTGGTCCAAAAGGTCAGCCTGGCTCGAGGATGGGTGGGGGGAGAGAGAGAGAGAGAAGGGGGAGGAGGGAGAGGAGGAGCAGAGTTTAAGGGGATTTGAGGAGTGGTGGTGGCGGTGGTCAGTCCAATGGGAAACCAGGTGCTGATGTTGAGATAGTTACCATAGTAACTCCTCCTCCTCCTCCTCCTCCTCCCAGTCTTGTTCTTTCCTCTCTAACACTCTCAAAAACATGTGCACAACTGCATGCTCAGACCTCCCCCTTTTTATCCCAGCGCTGGTCTCTGAGGTCAACCCCTTTCGCTTTAATATCTGTTGCTCGAATCAATTTCATGTTCCAGCTATGTGGTCATATGATGTACTGTGACTCCACCATTAAAGCTGCCTCTCCACCAGTCGCCTGCCTTGCTGGAGTAAATAACCAATATCTCACAGCACCAAGCAGCCAGCACGCACTGCACATTTCAGTGGAAACAGACACAGATAAAATGACAACTACTGTACAAAAAAAGGAATGATGTGGGTATGTGTGTGCAGTTGACGGCTGCGCATAGTAAAGTGCTGAATGCTGCTCCATTCATTGTTTCTGTTGAGTGCATCTTGAGTCGGCGGCTCTCGATCAGGTCAGGGTTGTTCTTCTTACAGGAGGCCCTAGCCTTCGGTTGCCAATTTTCTAGCTCTACTACTCCTCCTCCTTCAGCTCCAGCACTCGATGAAGGTGAGTGTTAAAGCAGAGTGAAGCAGATGTGCAGGCTAGTCAGAGACAGACATATACAGATTGAAGGAGAGAGAGAGAGAGAGCAGCAGCAGCAGCTGGCCCAGGGAGCCCAGGGAGAGCACCTCTGAGCTGGGCCCAACACAGCTGGAGTCCCTCCCTGGAAATAAAATCCCTGTTTGTGTGTCGCTGCATGTGTGATCTTATATTAAATTGCAGCTACATTTCAGAATATCTGTACATGTTGCATGATTGTAAATACACTACATGCCCAGATGTATGTCACCTGAATGTAACACCCATATATGATTGCTCAACTGCCTGAAGCAACATGTACCAAGAATCAAAGTGGAAACCTGACCACACATACTGTATTGTACAGCACACACATCATGATGAAACCTCAGTGGGATCTCATACACTATATGGCCAAAAGTATGTAGACACTTGTAATTGTTGAACATCTCATCCCTAAATTATGTGCACTAATCTACAGCTACAACACTGTAGTAAGGCTTTCCACAAGATTTGGGAACCTGTTTGCAGGGGCCACAGGAGTGACTGGTTGACACTTATCTCAATAGTGTTGGATGGGATTGAGGTCAGGGCTCTGCACAGCAAGTTAAGGTATTCTGCAGTTTTGTTATAGAGCTGATTTTGGGCACATTAAAACAGGAAACAATACATTTACATTGCACCATATTGTCTTAAACATTGCATTTTGTAAAATTAACATTTCCCTTACTTTGAACAAAGGGGCCTTGCAAAAAACCAACACAAGTGCAGTGTCCACATTCTTTTGACCATAAGGTGTGTTTGTCCAACCACAGCCATGCTCATGTCTCTTCAGATGAATCAGGTGTGTGTTCTGCATTTGTGGGAGAACCAGAAACAGACAGATTTGTAAATTGAGACCAGCCTTTTTCTCTGTTTCCCTTTCAATCCCCGCACACTTCACTGAATCTCTGTCTCTCCTTTACACTCGCTCCTTTTACACGAGAGAGGTAAAGGCCATCGTGACTGTCACTCACGGGTTTAATCACTCGGATCTAGCCCGGTTTCTCGCCTTATTTTCTGCCTCCGGTAATTGCGTTTCTGGTTTGGTGCGGGCGGCGCGTGAGTGCGCGCTGTCCAAGGTGCTGCAGCAGCGCGCGGCCCCGCCCATCCCCTCTCTCTCCCCCCCCTCTCTCTCTCACACACACACACACATGCGTGCATGCACACACACTCTTTCTCCGCCGAGCATCAGACTGCACCTTTTCCTCCTCAAGAGAAGCGGAGAGAGAGAAGAGAGAGAGAGACATTGAGTCAGAGAGAGAGAGCGAGAGAGAGAGACAGAGGGAGGGAAGGAGAGAGAGAGCGAGAGAGAGAGAGAGAGAGGGAGAGAGAGAGAGAGAGGAGACCAACAGCACCTTGTCGCCTGGAGGTGAAGCCTGTGATAATTTTGTCCCTGTCCGGTAAACCGGCTCCATCCACCACCGGGCGCGCCGGTGCGCTCTCTCCCCTCTTGCGGCTTCGAGAGCCTCCTCAGCCGGGCAGCGAAATCGATGCGCCGCGCTGATGCCACGGAGCCACAGCAGGATGATCGTGAGGTAGGTCGGTTTTCCAGCCTCTGTACGCGTCTGCAATGAGGGACAAAAACAGCTGATGGCTTGCTATTTTATATGAATATATACATAGGCGTCGCCATATACAGGTCGCCTATCAAAATAATCCAGGTGTTTAAAAATGAATTAGGGCGCAGGTGACGAGAAAGAAGCTCGCGCGTAAATAAGGAGAGAGAGAAAAAATGGAGAGGAGCTATGGCCGCAAATCGAGAATCGATAATTCAACCGCATTCATTCACCCCCTCCTCGTCTATCAATAACTATGATGTCGCCTTTCAGAGACGGGAGAAACTATTTGCAGCCTGTTATATGTGTGTGTATTCGAGACGGTGTGTGTTTGCGCGTAAACGGAGATAATGTGATAAAAGCAGCAGCGGGTTTGAGTCATTCGCCGCAGAGCTCAGAGCTGCTCCTGCTCTGTGTCATGGTTTATTCCTTTAGAGGAAAAAAATGACTAAAAAAAACAAACATCTTTTGCTAAAATGTCTCTTTCAAACACTGTCAAGGCTATGAAGTGATTAAAACATACATGCATTATGGTGTTAATCGCAGGTATGCCACCTTATAAAAAGCTCCTGCGGCATGATGGGAGCTCTACTGAGGAGGTGCTGTTTGTGTGTGTGTGTGTTTTAATTATGTGTTCGGCTGAAGTCATCCTTGTGTGTGTGCTGTGTGAAAGTGAAAATCTAGCTTTTGATGTGTTTCTTCACTGTGTTCATATACAGTCTTGATTTGGGCCTGTTTAATGTGTAATGTGGCAATGATGTCAGTGTGTGTGTGTATGAGAGAGAGAGAGAGAGACAGTGTGTGTGTGTGTTTGTGTGTGTGTGTGCAAAATGCATGAGAGAGAGTAATTTGAGAATAATAGCAGGTTGGGCTTGTGTATGCCGTGTGTGTGTGTGTGTGTGTGTGTGTGTGTGTATGTGTATGTGTGTGTGTGACCCTGGTTGATTGTGCCATCTCTGTTCTCTCTGTAGGTCGCTGGAGAGAGTGATGACGTGGCAGTGAGAGACACACATACCTCACTCTCACACACGCACACACACACACACATATTTGCCCACACACACTTTAAGTCTTGCCCTACTAAGACAGGGAAGAGGGGGAGAAAATTCTGCTATGACGGTGTCATTTCTCTCCATTACCAATGTGTGAGCCACACAGCCACACACACACACTCAAACTCCGTGGGGAGTTGCCTTCATGGGGGATAAGGCCCTATCTAGGGCACAAAGATGGAGTTCACATCCTGTTCGTCACGTATCTAACACTCACACAGATGCACACACAAAAACACACACCTGGAATCTCATGTGTCCGATGTGAAGAATGAAAGACTGAATGGCGAGAAGACATTGAACGAGAAGACACAAACACCAGACCAAGGAAAAAGAAGATTCCCCAAGCACGCCGAGAGGACGGCGGGAGTTTCTGTCTGACCCCCACCCCCCCATTGGAGCTGTATCGTGTAGGAGCCTCCTCTTGTAAAGAGCGCCACCAAGACAGCAGGGCGCACCTGAGGCCCCCGTCTTCTACGAAGTGCCCTACAGTTGTCACCATGAGCTGTAGGCTAGAGGGAACACCCCAGCTCTAGCCTCTATCTCCTCCCGTGTGTGTGTGTGTGTGTGAGTGTGAGAGCGAGTGTGTGTATGAGTGTGATGGCGGTGTGTGTTTGGGCGGCAGCCCCCCTGCTCTTCCTGGGGCTGTGCCTATGCAGCGTGGGGGGCCAGGCCCAAGGGGAGGTCCTGGAGTTTGGAGGTGTGTCCAGCCAGTGGGGGCGGTTCCCAGTGTGGAACGCCTGCTGCGAGAGCGTGCTGAGCTTCAGCCTGCGGACTCACAGCCAGGAGGGCCTGCTGCTCTACCTGGACGACGAGGGCTTCTGCGACTTCCTGGAGCTGCTGCTTCTCCACGGCCACCTTCGTCTGCGCTTCTCCATCTTTTGTGCCGAGCCGGCCGAGCTGCAGTCAGGCGTGGCGGTGAGTGACGGGCACTGGCACGCAGTGCATGTCAAGCGGGACTGGAGGAACACCTCGTTGGAGGTGGACGGGCGACTGGAGGGATGGGCGGAAGTGAAGAGCAAGAGGAGAGACATGACAGTATTCAGCCACACCTTCATGGGTGGGGTGACGCCGGAGCTCCACTCCTCGCCCTTGCGCCTCACATCCCCTTCGGTGAGGGAACACCCCGCCTTCCGTGGCTGGATCACGGCGGTGAGCATCAACGGCTCACTGGTGACGCTGGACAGCTCGGAGGGCGTCACGGTAACAGCTGGCTGTGGGCCGGATCACCAGTGCCAGAACGGAGGGGTGTGCAGCGTGGTCAACGACAAGACCATCTGCGACTGCTCCAACACCGGATACCAAGGCAACGACTGCAGCGAAGGTAAGCCCAGAACCATGCTGACCCATCATACACATGTCATCCTTCACATACACACACACACACACACATATAAACACGCAGAGGCAGTTACCTTTATGGATGCATATTTCCAAATTTATACCTCCAGGTCCAAACACCAGGTCCTTCAGTGTAGTGTATCTATTTTTCATTCACACCTTCACAGCTGCCTTCAGTTGGTGTGTATGGACCAGCAGCCTTCACCAACACTGCAACACATGCATACTGATTATGCTTGATATTGATTTTTTTACGGCTGCCAACGATAATGCCAATTTAGTATGTACCTCCAGAGCTCAGAGCTAAGCCCCCTCCCAAGAAGTGCAGTCAGTTTGGTGGAGCTGGAGCTGAGAGCTTGAGACCAGCTGTTCTGAGCTGCACTCAGACTGTCGAGCTCGAGGCTCAGGAGACTTGGAGTCAGATTTCTGAAACTCGCTGAAAAACGTTACCTCGCTGGCAGCGTCAAAGCCCTGATGGGCTCAGTTGGTGTGTTTGGCAAAGCAGAATAACCATATAGATCCATTATGGATGTGGTTCTTGGCTCATGTTGAGAGACTTTAATTGGAACTAGGCTAAGAGGCTGAGAATCAGTGGTTGTTACATGGTTGATATCTGGCTGCCTGTGTTAATGGATTGCATTGATTCTAGATGGCCTTCACAGGTGCCATACTTCAGTGTTGAAATGAAGTGTGCACAATCTATCGCCTGACATTAATTCGAACAGCTTGCAGCCTGTTGAGATGCTCTGTTTGTGTGTGTGTGAGTGTGTAGAGTGTGCGTTTTTTTTGTGTCAGTGTTCTTATGCATTATAAAAGAGGAAATAGTGTCCTGTCAGTAGTACTTTATAAATATGAAGAAGTGTGACAATAAACAGCCTGATATAAAAATAAAACTTTTATGTGGAGGAGGGAAAAGAAAAATGCTGTTTCACAAATGATTTAATATCTCAACTCGGCAAGAACGCCCTCCCTTCATAGTGTCAAACAAGCCTTTGGTCCGCACAAGTGCCAATATACGGGCCACTGTAATGACGGCCATTACAAAAACGAAACAGCTGCTTAATGAACTCAGCTACCTTGTTATGGCCAGAAGTGCAAATGCTTTCATTTCCCCCTGATTAGTTGTGTGTGTCGTCAGATTTGCTTCAGTTCATTCACAGAGCAAATCTGCATCCTTAATCAATAGCGCCTCAACACCTGTCTGCTTTTTTTCCTCCCCATTTTGATGCCAAAGACACTTTTTCCTCAGCTATTGATATTTTAAAGACTCACATGCATGTGCGTGGCCACCGCTTGCCACCAGCCTGACCTCACACCCCACCCGGCACCACTGTAAGCATCACACCTCCCTTTAGCCACCCACCTTATCGCACCCTCGCATTTAGTGGACAGTGGGATGGCCTAGGTTACCATGGAGACAGGACTAATAGGGAGACCTCATGCCGGGAGTGTTTCTCCGTCCGTCCTCGCTCTTCCTCCCTGCCCCCACTCCTCAGCTCCAACCTCCAGTTTCCGAGGCTCAACCTCAGCTCTCGGTGACTCCAGGCGTCATGTCTGCCACACAAATCGACTGCATTCACATGTTTGTGGTGGTGAGTGTGTGTATGCATGTGTGTTTATGTGTGACAGGCATCCTTGAGGCGATAATGTCCTCTTGACCGCTGGGCTTAATTTTCCAGGCAGGTGGGGATGGTAGCTGGTGCGTTCCGCTCTCTGGTTCGACAGAGGAATAATTAATAATTTAAGCAAGGCTGCAACGATTAGTCAATCAATTGATTAGTTGCTTGACAGAAAATTAATTCTGCTTTTTTCAGGCAAAAATGCATTTGCTGGTTCCAGCTACTGACATGCGATAATTTTATGCTTTTCTCTGTATGTGATAGTAAACTGAAAATCTTTTTAGTTTTGGGACTGATGGATGAATAAATCAAGACATCACCCTGAGCTGTGCAAAATCCTAACAGGCATTTTTCACTATTTTGTGACATTTGATAGATAAAACCATTAATCAAGTAAATAATCTGCAGGTTAATCAATCATGAAAATAATGCAGCCTTATGTTTAAGACTCTTGTAAAGTGAAAATGCCAAACGTTCCTCTGCTCCAGCTTCTAATATTTGAGGATATGCTGCTTTTCTCTGTTTTGAATCACTGTAAATATCTTTGGGTTTTTGGTCTCTTAGTCAGAAAAAACAGCAATTTGAATGGGCATTTTAGGCATTTTATAGACTACACACTTAATTAACAATAAATCAAAATAAATGAGAGATTGGTCAATTAGTATTTGCAGCCCTTGTGCTCACTTCTGCATGCAAGGTGTCTTCACGTTCAGGAAGTGACAGGTGAAACTGTGATCAGCTCTCGGCAGAAACTCGGCGCTGTGCAGAGAATTAAGCGTGATCACAGCCAGTCTAATCCAGTCTGCTGTTCTGCTGCTGGTTAGGGCGCAGACAGCACTGACACACACATACCTGCACAATCACATGCAACACAAACATGCAAACACACGGAGAAACACACTCAGGCATTGTGCAAGCTCCATCAGCACCATTAGTCACATCACCACTGAGGTAATAGCGGTGTAGCTCTACAGGCTAAATAGGAGGTGCAGACATTTTACATAAAGGCTCTCACCAGATGCGACACCTGCTTTGGACCGACACTTTGTCGCTCAACAAGAGGCTACTTATACCTTTTAAGGGGCTGTTTTATATTCCTAGAGATGGACTCGCATTTCAGTTGTGAGTGATGCCAAGTGTTGCTGTGGAGAACAAGTGCTAACATAATTTTTTCTCTTGGCAGTAGTGACTAATGTTAGTAATAGTAGTCCCATAAAATGGATCCAGTTAGGAGGTCTGCTTGGATGGATGTGCTGTATGGGTTGAGCAGTACAGTATTTGGTAGTTTTGCTAGAATAAATAATGCTTATAGTCTGCACAGAACAAGGCTAAAGCTTCATCTTAAACATAATAAGGAGCCGTTCTTGGCTTGAATTTTAGTCTTAAATGGAAATTAGGTCCCTTCTAGCTCCCTTTTAAACATTGGTATATATTTTTTCAGAATGGTATTTAAGTCTCTTCTTGGGTTCTCAGATTCTCATTTCAGAGTTTAGGAAGAAATTGCTGCAGGATTTGGAGTGGGATGATTAGATGATAGTGGAAATTGAGAGTATCTTAATGACTGGTTTTAAAAAGGTTACTTCATGTCTTTTCGTCGGTTAGGAACTGGTAATGATATTATGGTAATTCATGGACATGAGTTCAGGAAAGAGATTCAAAGCGCTGTTCCGGTGAACCAGCATCTTTTCAGACAGAAATAAACAGCAGCAAACAAGGGCAGTTAACAAAAATATAAACCTTGGACAGCAGAGTGTAACATCTTCCAGTGCTCGGTTCTTATCTTAGATCTCTGAATCATAGAGCACCTTGTGGAGGGTTTACATTTTTTGATGTGGTATGAAATGCTTCTTTTTTTTTTTTTTTTAAACCTGGCCCCGTGTACTGGTGTTCATTTTGGTCTAACAAGATGCCGGCTCAGTGGGACATCTCCGAACACAGGATTCTCAGGCTGAGCTAATATCCATGCATCAGTTTCGCTACCAATGAATAACTCACACAAACTTATATTATGTCAAAAGAAATCTCTCTTCGGGGGCACTGAGGCACTAAAATTTAAAGATTCTCAGATACAACATCTGAGAGAAATGAAGTGGATGGCAAAGGGAGTAAAAGGAATAAAAGCTCAGGTCAAAATTCCTTTTTGAATAAGGAGAAACTATTGCATTAACAGCATTGAAGGTTTGTAAAATGTTGGTGGAACCATAGTTGTCTCTTTGGAAATGAGGATGAACATTAAGTGCAAGTATTTGAGTCCAGGCTGTGCAGTTGTTTTGTAAGAGTCAGGCGGAGTCGGGCAAAGGTTTATCACTTATATGGTACCTTGAAATTATAGTTATTTTACACAGCAAGCTCGCCGAGGCTGCACAATAAAGCTTTGAGATAAATTATAACCCTCTGAAAATTAGAAAAAACTTCGGTTATGAATCTTTAATACAGAATGAATATGCTCTGCTAGAGGAAAAAAATGGATCTTTAGGACCGTGTTTGAAGGCAGAAATAAGCGATTTGGCTGTGGCAGTGCTGGTTTCCGTACACATTTACAATTACACGATATCTTCAAGGCTCCCTGATGATCCACTTTTGTTCACACTCATAGTTTTGCAGATTTGTGACGAGCTTAGAAACATTTGCAAAGCAATATAGTATCATTATATACAGTCAGCATTTTTTTTTTCTCTCCCTCGAAAGACAATAGATCACATTTTTCATGCAAGAGTGAGGAGAGAGCTATTTATCTGGATTTTATTCCGAAGCGCAACAATATGTCTTTTATGGAGGAAAAATTATTATTTGAAATATTCAAAACATAGTGAAGAGACTTTGGGCAGAGTAGTGCATAAATATAATTACTGTCTGAGCCATTGTGCCCTCCAGTGAAGGCAGAGTGAACCTGGCTTGTTAAGCCTGGCCTGGCTTGCATTGTCCTTGAGGGCAAATCACTGTTAGCATGCTAATGGCTCCACCTGTTTCTGCCATGCTACTAGCACAAGGGCAGAGGCAAGGAAACACTCAGATGTGCACACAGCTCAGAAAAACACTCACACTGTCACCTGCACACAAACATACACACACGCACACACTCAGTCCCAGTATTGAACCATGCATGCACCATGCACCTCGTCTCCCTGCACTTGCTAATCCATCCCTACATGTTACCCTGCTATTTCACATCATTATTACTGCCATAGTCAATGTTAGTGTATGTGTGTCTGTGTGAGTGATCGACAGAGTGTGTGAGCGAGAGTGTGTGAGACTGAATGTGTGTGTGTTGCATGCTATCTGTCGGGGGGCTCTGGGGAGAGGAAGCGGCTGCAAGGTAAGTTCTGGGGTAAACGGCTCTTGAATCCAAACGTACAGGTAGGAGAGTATGTGTTTGCCCACACCCCCTCCACCCTCTGTATCTACAAGTGTGGGTGGGTATGTATGTGTGTGTGCGCTTATGTAAGTGTATTTGCACACATGTGGAGCCATAGAGAGAGATTGTGCATTATTCTAAATACCGCTGTGCGCGCATATATAGACAAACCTCAGTTCTGGCTACCAGTGCAGCATGGTATCCATTGTGACGTTTGCGTGGACTTTGCATGTATGTTAACACAGTGACCCTGGACGGGTGTGCATGTACAGTAAGTAGCCATGGTAATCCAAGGGCTTAGCATGCATGTTAATGAATGTCTGTCTCTCTCTCTCCTCGCTCGGCCGCGACACCTTTCCAGAGCACAGCTACACCCCAGGTAGGTTGCACTATCTATCTATCTATCTATCTATCCATCTATCTATCTATCTATCTATCCATCTATCCATCTATCTATCTATCTATCCATCTATCTATCTATCTATCTTTCTATCTATCTATCTATCTATCTATGTCCTGTTTTCCTGCTCTATCTTTGCTTCTCTATCTTCTCCATGTCCTTAATTTTACTAAGTAATTATTTAAGTACACATTTCTTTCGCTCTGTCGTCATCTTATTTTCACCATCTGACCTCTCGGCACCCATTTATATTTTCTACCCATTTATATCTTTTTCCATGCCAGTCTTGTCCTTTGCATTCTTCTTTCTGGCCTTCATATTTTCATCACATCTTCTATTGTGGAAATAGAGTACAAGGTAGCCAGCGTAAATGTGTGTTGGTCTGTGTGGGTATGTAGGGGTTGGTTGCTGACATCTGGTAAGTTCTACATCCCGTGTGTAATCATCTGAAGTGGCTCTGGCCTCCTCATGGTTACAGAGACATAGGCGCGCACAGATGCCACACTGTATACGACCTAGTTCATAGCTGTGTGCAAACCTCTGTGTGCGTACCTGTTTGTGCGTAGGATCGCTGCCTAGGATGAGTAAGTGTCTTCAAAGCGGGTTCTTTTTTAGACATTTGGAATAATTTAGAGAACACACACACATACACACCACACACATGCACACACACACTTTTACACTTTAGCCTTCACGGCATGTCATTGACAAACTCCTGTATCACAAAAACACATATATGCACACACACACACACACACACACACACACACACACACACACACACACACACACACACACAGGCACACTGACACTTCACGCCCCATGAACCTTTGCTGTGCTGACTGTGCTCTTGTCTTCCTTTAAGGTCTGGCACACCTGATGATTGGCGACCAAGGTATGGCCTCCTCTTACCTCACTTCCTGTTGTCCTCTGCTATACCATCACCCCCTTTCTCCTCACTCCCACACTCACAACTCCCTGTATCCCCCCTCCCCCCCTCCACTTCATCACCACCTGGCGCGGGAGGAAGTTGTCTCTCTAGGCACTGAACTAAGGTCAGTTTCTTTCCTGTAATTGAGATTTCTTCATTTTAAAATGGTCCCATTTGGTCTCATCAAAAATTTCAGTTTTAATTTAAACTGAAATGGATGACTTGGGCTTTTGCAGCGGGACAATTAAATAATAATGAATGAAATATGGCCTTAAAGATTTCTTTCTGGCGTGATTTTTTAAAGCGAGTGATGAGCCTGAGAGCAACTTCTGCTGTGATATATTCTATAATCATGGCTGCTGATGTGGGAGGGGGGTAATGGGAGGGTGTAGACGGCTGCGGCTTGACGGCGCTTGGCTGGGTTAGATTCGGCTCCACGTCATGGAAACGGAGCTAAGGGCCGAGTGACCGACTGACTCCATGGATGGTTTGAATTCGTCTTTACTCTTCCACCTCATTTCATTTTCTCTCATCTGTGTGTAAGAGTGTGATGGAAGGGATGGGAGCGTCGAATGTGTGCGTGTGCACGATGTATACACATGTGTGCATGCGTGCCTTTACATCACGATCTGAATCAATGACTGTGGCAGTTTTCACAGGAACACTCATCCACATTCATCTGTGGCTTTTCATCGGCTTCCAGCATGTCTTGCTCTGCCGCTGCTGGTCCTCACATGGGCTCCTGCTCACACATTGGTGAGCACATGTGATTCTGAACAGATGTTCCCGTATGAAAGCAATGCTGTGATACCTCAACCCCAAAGATGTCCAGTGTTTTTGAACACAGCCCAAAAACAAGTGCCAATGCTCTGCCTTTTGAAAAGTGTCCACTGATGAACAAAACTCACAATGCCACCTCTCTCTTCTTGCCCTCTTTCTCCTTTTTTCCTCCTTTTGTTCCTGCCCTCTTTCTCACTGTTTGGGACACCACCCTCTGTGAATTGTAGGAAAGCTCAGAGGTACCTCCCCCTGATTTTCTCATGTGTATGGCTAATGGGCTGTTCTGGATGGTTTTGAAGTTGAATGCATTGGCAGGCTCTTGTATGTATGGTAATGCAGACTTTTCGAGCCGTTCGGCCTCAAGTTCTCATTTGCGGTTGCCGTCAAATTGGAATGTTTCATTTTTGGGTAAGGTAAGCTGTTGATGCATGTGTGTGCGAGCGTGTGTGTGCGTGCATGTGTGTGACTGAATGGGAGCCGCGGCCTACGGTGCTTTTGAAAATCTGAAGGTAGGTGCCGCTGGATCGGCCGGCTCTGCATGACGCTGATGAATACACTGATTGACCCACATGAAGACAAGCCTGACCGTGACAGGCTGATCTGCGTCTATTGTGCTCTTTGATTGGATGAGAGAGGACATGATGACGGCTGTCTCCCATTGTGACAGGGCTGCCGTGTATTCAGCGAAATGTGCTATTTAATGAAATGTTCGTCCGAGCTGGTGGATAGAAATATCTTGAATAGAGCGCAAATTATGTCTTCAACCATCTATCACAGTGAGATATCTCTATTCTGACAAGTATATTTCTATCGGAACATTTGTGCAATGTTTTGATTGCCGAGTGAGCTCCTAGTGCCGGAGTTTCTGCTTTAAAATGTCTGCCATGAATCACCCAGGTGGCAGTGAAAATTTAATTGCTTCATCTGGCTTATGCTCAGCATTTTAAATCACCTACTTAAGGACCGACATGTATTAACATATGTTTCCAGCATTATTACACAATGTATTCAGTGTATTTGTGTATAGTGGGTGCCCTCACTATTACGGATGTTTGGATTGTGATAGGCCGAAAGTAGAACTGTGGCTGATTTTTTTTTTCTTCTTCCTTTTATTTTTTTGAAACCTTTGAAGTCTTTTTCAAAAACTGTACACATGAAAAAGCTATGTGTGTGTGTGCGTGCATGTGTTGGCGCGAGTGTGTTTTCGCTCTGCATACTGAGATGTAAAGGCTGTCAAATGGTGCAGACGAAGCCTAGCTTAGGTTAGCTCAGCGTAAAGAGGCTTTTTGAGGAGCCCGCAAAGCTGAAATGAGTTTCTTTGAGGGGGCGGATTGGGCGAGGGGAGGGGTGTCTTAGAAAGATATATAGCATGTGCGTCTGCTTGTGTGTGTGTCTGCGCTGGAGGAATTGAGAAAAAGCGACTGTGCCTGTGAGAGAAGAGCTAAAGGAATGAATGATAGAGGGAGTAGAGAGGGAAGGAGGAAGCGAGGGAGAGATAAAGTGAGTCGTCTTCTCTCCTGTGATGTAGAGCAACTGCCTGTATCTGCAAAGGGACAGCGGTGCTCCCGTCTGCCCTCCCAGCCCAGTCATTCTCCGAGGGACATCAGCCCTGATGGGGAGCCCTGGACCTTTCCCCTCCTCCATAAAACACAGCTATCATTCTCCCTGGAAACGATACCCACAGATCACTAATCACTTTGAGTGGGTGAAAATGCACGAATTGTGGAGGGAAGAAAGAAAAGAGGGAGCCAAATTGGATTTTCATAAGTATCGAGCAGCCAAAGGAAGAGGGGGAAATGGATTTTTTTTCTTTCTTTTTTTTTTTTTTTTAAAGTATTGAGCAGCAATAATCTGGATGGAAAATGTGCTTAAAGCCAAGTAGCAGATTTTGCCCTTTCTTTTCTCTCTGTCTGGCCGAGAATAGACCGTGAAGGGTTCTGGGTGAATGAGTGATTGTAGGTTCTGAATAGGACCGAGGAGTGGCTCTTGGACGTAATTGGCAGCGATGCTCGTTTATGATATTTATATATTTTAGCTTTGAAGCGGGTTGTCCGGTTAATAATGGTGGTTTGTCTGCATGTCCAAGTGTTCTCGATATCAATCCAACAATCTGTGCGCGGCATAAACAAGTGGTCAGCCTCGCTTGAAGTGACCTTTACACACGCGCTTACGTGAACGGACGGACAAACAGACACACACTCACACACAATAACCTTTAGAGAGTGCCCGCTGAGTAGGTGAGTGAGTGTGTGTGTTCAGTGTAAATATGCATGAGTAAGGCTGCCTGCACATATTCTTCACGGTCAGTGGATGGAGGCAGGAGAGGGAACGAGGTGTGTGTGTCTGTACGCTTGTGTGTGTGTGTGTGTGAGAGCGTGCATGTTTTTGTGTGAGCGCATGAGTGCATGTTCAGGGGAGGTGGATTGTGAGTCATCACTTGTGACTCATAAAGCGTCGGCAATCAAAGCGGCTCATTTTAACACATTGTCTTATGGCGAAAACACACAGATGGACGCATACACACACACACACACATGATCAGTGTCACACTCGTTGGAATTCTCTGTAAATTGTCTCTTTTGTTTTTGTCCCTCCGCCTCTCTCTCACTGACTCCCGGACATACACATGTGCCTGCTTTTTCTCACAAACACACACACACACACACACTCACACTCACGCGCACACTTACGCAGAGGATGAGCTCCGTGCTGACTCCACCATATGTGGGGTTGGGAGTGGTAGCAGACGCCAAGACAAGAGGAACCAGTCAGTACCAGCAAAGTACAGCATGTCTCCTACCTCTTACTCATCATCATCTAACAATCCTAATAATAAATCACACGAGGACTGATTATTCCTTATTAGAATACAGACCAAATTAAACTAAATCATCTCACTCAGGTGTTGTTTTTAAGTAGTCGTGTTCAAATAATTTGTTGATTGTTAATTAACCAATATTAATCAGAAACAGTTTTACTAAATTAGTTTCTTCTTGAGCTGAAATTCAAAACATCTCTCATCTCAAATGTAAGGATTTCCTGCTTTTTTTATTTCTTATCATCCAAGGCTGCAATTAATGATCATTTTCTCAATTCGAATACTCATTTTGTTTATTAAATGCCAGAAAATAGTGAAAAACACTGTGTAAAATTTCTCACAACCCGTGTTGATATCGTCAGCTGCCTTGTCAAAAAAAAACAAATTATTCAACTTAGTATCGTGCATGACAAGGAGGAGCATCAGATACTCACGTTTGAGAAATGGTTCGACTGAGTAATTGATTAATTGACTCACTGTTGCAGCTCTAATATCACTAAAAAATAAATTATCTTTTGATTTGGGCCTGTTGGTCCATTGCTGCTAATCTGAAGATGCTACCTTAGGCTCTAGCCACACATGATATATTATGACATTTTATAGACATATATGATTAATCAATTAATCAGTTGAGGCCTTATGTTTGTGCCTGCAGGTTGATTGATTGACGGTCCCAAGAGAATTTTTGTTGCACCTTTAAAATCACCAAAATATTTAATTGGCACTCACCCTGATTATAAAATCTGCAAAATCATTTAACCCTTGAAGCAAATACTGTAACATACTGTATAAGTGTCTGTAAAACAGATTTGTCAGACACACAGTAGCCGTTGTAAGGCTTACATAATTTAGCAAGACGGGCAAGTGAGCAGTACCCAAGTCGAGGTGAGAGAGAGGCGCTTGGTGTTAAGAGGCAAGTGTCTGGCGATTGGCCGCCTGCCTGACGGACTCGCATGAATTTGGCTCCTGACGGCCGTGAAAAAAAAAAAACCTGTTAAAACTAAGTTGTGCCCGCTTTGACCATCAGCAGCGATAAAGCAATTGCAACAAAGTTTTTATTGCCAAATGAACATTTTTTTCTAGATGTACCCTCTCCTCTAATGGGACTAATACTGCCTCTACTCTCTGCTAATAACACCCATTACAGTACTGTACTACAGTGCTCATTAATGCTTAACACCCATGCAGTTCTTGTAATGAAAGTCACAGCACCAAACACAGAACTCTTCCCTCACATTATCAGGGAGATGCAGACTTACTGAATCCACCATGGGAAATGTGCAGCAATCCCACTAGTAAATGTATACATTTATTGGTAATTGTATGCAATTACCGTCCCGTTAGCAAGTCTTCCACATTAACATTTTCGCACATTCACCGCAACGCTAATAGGGAACACACAAAGCCGATGCACCCTGTAATCGCCTAAAAATAAAGACATCAAACGGACTCCCCGTTTACAGAGGATGAAGGGGAAAGATAGAGCGGAGGCTGGCTGCGTGGCTGTGTGTGTGTGAGGGAGGGCGGGAGGAGGGGTGGGCGGGATGGGGTGAAGGAGTGTAGAAAAGTGATGTGAGGAGAGATAGGAGCGCGTTCAGAAAGTGGGAAAAGAGGGTTGGAAAGAGAAGGTCGGAGACGCAGAGGGAGACAGGAAGGGAGATAAGACGGCAGCGTTTCTCAGCAGGGGCGCTGCATCTCTCCTTGGGCTCCCCGACTTGACACAGTCTCACATCAGCCGGGATGGTATTCATCAGCGATGCAGATACCTCATCCAACACAAACACACACACTCCCTTTTTTTAGAAAGAAAGGGAAAGAAACAGGCTATAGTCGGCGCTCCAATTGTCTCCTACCTGTTCTAGTCGTTTCCATTGTGTCTGGGCGGGTGCTCAGGGTAGTGGCCCAATTGGCGATTCACTCCAGTACCCCATCTGGCATTTGAAGTTCATTTCTTTGCTGTTTGCCAAAACAAGAACAAACACATGAACAAGCGTACGCGCACTTGCACTCACAGGCATTTTGCACGCACACACACACACACACACGCACACACACACACAACAAACACTCATTTACTCGTGGTACTTGTCTGGCATAACTACAACAAGTGAAATAGCCACAGCATTCATTAAAAACCAATTACATTACCTTTATGAAAAGAGGTCTTTATGCTCTTGTTATTTGTTAACAACCTGCTGTAAGGGGTTTCATTAGCTGTGTGTGTGTGACACCGCAGTATGTGTGTGGACCTACATGCAGGCGAATCTGAGCATCGTCACTCGTCTGTGTGGGTATATTTAACTTCATTGTTTCAGTTAGCCTGGATGCACATATGCACAGATGTAAATTTCTCACAGAGCTTTTTCTTTGGTCTTCTCTCTGTATATGTGCCATGATGTATGTATGTGTGTGTGTGTGCATTCCTGCATGTGTGTGTGTGTGTGTTGAACATGGATGAAACTGACTCTGATCTTATCCATCTTAAGACAAATACACTGTTCTGCCTGCAGACATTGTCATGGAAACAAGCTGGTTTCCCTGGGTACCAGAGAGAAGGCCAAATTGAAGCTACAGACCGAGCGAGCGAGAGATGAGCGTAGATAAAAGAAACAAAAAGAGAGGAGAAAAAAAAGACTAGATATAATGCCAGGAAGTCTGCTTTTCATAGTTATTTTTTTTCTTGGAATAAAATTCAAATGGATCGACAGTAGAAGACATTTAGTTAAGTTTTATTTGTGTCTCAAGGAAATTATTTTGGAAAATCACTTAAAAAAAGAGCATGGCTGCCCAAAGTGGGGTCCACAGGCCACAAGTTTCCCCACCATGAGATCCAGTTTTTCAAATGTTTCCAGCTTCTTTGAGAGGTTAAAAAAGAGCTTTTTAGATATTTAATGCCTCTAATTATTAATTATTTTTTTCTAATCTGAGCACAGAGTGACGCCATGTTGCATCTTTGCTTTTGGCTCTCCAAGGGAAAAAGTTTGAGCCCCATTGGACCATAGACCAATGTGCTCAAAATCTTAGCTTTAATATGTTTTACTATTAATGGAACCAACATGTTTTAATTGTTTTAGATGCCACATTGGACTATTTTATTGATCAAAGAGTTTATTCACTATAAGGCTGCAACTAATCATTCTTTTCAGTACTGATGTTTTTTGAATTAGTCAATCAGAGCTCAGTCTGAAATGAACAACCTTCATCATTGTTTGAGACATTTTTCAAATAAAAATGCACAACATTTCATAGCTCCACCTTCTTTAAAGTGAGAATTTGCTGCTTCAGCATTATAATAGCTTGAATAACTTTTCAGGCTGTTTGTCAGACAAAAAAATTAATGGCATCACCCAAGGCTTTGAGAAACTGTACGTTCTGTTTTCTAGATACAACAATTCATCAATTAAACAAGAACACAATCTGCATATGAAAAATGTCATTACATGCAGCCTTTTTTTATAAATTGTTTCATCAAAATAGTGATAAATAACCATCAGGACTCCAGTCCACTGAGACATCTTCAAACTGAAGGATATTCGATTTACAATGCTAAAAAAAAAAACAGAGAAAAGCAGCATTTACGGCGTCAAAATTGTTGATGAATTTTCTGTCAGCTAATCGATTCATCGCCTCTGCGCTAGTTCTACTTCTGGAGCAGTAACTCCTTTTGCCGGAGCCGGTGTCAAATTTTTAAAACAGTATATCTCATCTTGGAAATGAATGCCTTCAATTTAACAACAACAACAACAAAAAAGGAATAAGAGCTCAACGTTGCAGACCACCAATCTGTCACTTGTGTCCTGACAGTAATATCCTCCTCTACAGTATTGCTCCCTTGGCAGTGATGTGATAGCCCAATTGGTTTCAAAGCCAGATGCTGTATATCACTGGATAGAGATGGAAACAGCAGTCGTAGCCTTTAGTGAACTTGGCTGTATGGATTTTCACACTTTAACTTAATATGGAGACTATGCATATGTTAGCATACATTTACATACATTTACCACACTGGTCATCTATCTGTATACTGTATGAGTGCATAGTTAATCCACCTGTCTGTTATTAAGGAGGGACGCCTTCATGCAGGATGTTTGAGTTTGTGTGTGTGCGTGTGCATTTGCGTGTGTGGACAGTCTGAGAGGAGCTGATAGCAGAACTGCATGGTGGGCTAAAAACGAGGTGCAGGGGAATTGCAGTGTGCTATCTCCAGAATGACAGGGCTGCCATGATTGAGGCTTGCTACACTAGGATTTAGATACACCAGCATTTTTCTCTTTTTCGTTCTCTCTGGCCATCCATCCCTCGCTCTCTGCCACTCCCTTTCCTTGTCTCTCTTTCTATCCCTCTTTCGGGTCCTCTCTTCCATTTTGCGTTACCCATCTCAATGAGTCCCTCCGTCTCCCCTCTTTCATTCCTTCTTCGTTCAAATTCCCCTTATGCGTCTTCCCCCCTTTTCTCTCTACCCTGCATCTTTTCCACCCTGCTCCCTCTATCAGGTGCTGTATAATGTAGGCTCCCCTGATGTGCTCCCAGCCTCCATCCGCCATTTTGATTCAGTACAGCTGTCCATGATAATGTACTGTTCACTCAATCACTCTTTCTCTCTCTCTCGCCCTCCTTCTTCATCTCTCTTCCTCTCTCTCTGAAACACACGTGCACAAACCGACACACGAGTTTGCCGTAACGCGAGCTTGCAATGGAAATGACAAATTAGTGTGTTGAGGAGGAGGAGACCCATGAGAAGGGACAAAGCCATATGAGAAACACACACACACACACACACACTCGCCATGTGCACACAAACACACAGATAAATGCAAGCGATGTGTGTTTGATCGTTGGAGGGGCGTTACAGTCGCAGCTGGTCCCAGTAGCAGCAACCATCAGATCAGTTATTCACTCTCTCTCTCTCTCTCTCTCTCTCTCCTTCCTGCCTCCCCACAGACTGCTTTATTCATTAGAGTGGTAGTTTAATGATCGCCATCAAAGTCTAATGCCAATCACCTTCCATCTTTACATTTTTTCCTATTCCCACTCTGCCTATAGCTTCCATACATGTTAATATCCCATACTGAGTCCTTGCATATTTCTCACAGCTTCCTACTTTCATCCTTTCCTCGGTGCTCTCCTGTCCTTATTTCCTTTCCTTTAATAGCTTCTTTTAATCATATCTCAATGAGAGCAAGATCTGTCTTTCATGGGAGAGCTGAATAGAGTTATTATTCTCACTTAAACTGTTGATCATTTTTTCTGTTTGGTCAATTAATTGTTTAGACGTCATCTTTAGATTGCTTATTTCCCAAAATCCAAAATATTTCACATATATAAACAAGACAAAAGTAGCATACCCTCATATTTCAGGAGCTTGAGCTGAGAAGTGTTTGGCATTTTCACTTGAGCGATGGCTTAAGCAATCGATTGATTACTGAGGTAGCTGTCAATTAATCTTCTGTTGAACTGCCAATCAATGAATCGACTGATCGTTCTGGAGTCAGGCCTTACACACAACGACACAAAAAACATCTGAATATAAAGCTCTAAAATCTCCAAAGCAGAGTAAATGTCTTAGATGTTGTTTTGACATTATATGACTCACTGATCGTTTTTATGAAAGAGTCATGAGAGCAAAGAAAAACATTTATAATCAGGCCTTACAGACCATCACACAAAAACCAGCATATAAAAACAATGGTTGCAGTTAAAGAAATATAAAATCAGACAACTAAATATCAAGCGGGTCATAATCAAGAAACAACTTCAGGAGTCGTAAAAGGATCATATATTAATAAGGCTTTAAAATCTCCTCAGCAGATGAAAATAACCCAGCTTGAGAGATTTCTTTTTCCTTTCCATTACTTACCAACTTTATTCAATCACGTAGTGTAATTAAGATCAAGGTGACCTGAGTACAATGAAAAACATTTACAGCCTTTTCATACAACCAGCCCACAAGAAACCATCACTTAAACAACTAATCGAAAGAAAATGACAGGAGTTACGTAAAACACAAGATGACAGCGATTTTAAAAAAGTGCGTCGAGAGATTTCCTTTCCCTTTTCATCTGCGTTCTTCCACCTTCTTTCCCCGCGTTCGTTCGTCCTCCCGCTCGCCCGCTTTGATCGACAGTGCTCTCCACAGGA
The DNA here is from genome assembly GCA_037975185.1 of Centropyge bicolor. Classification (NCBI taxonomy): domain Eukaryota; kingdom Metazoa; phylum Chordata; class Actinopteri; family Pomacanthidae; genus Centropyge; species Centropyge bicolor. The sequence goes on along the minus strand of JBBMOC010000031.1, from coordinate 3,364,021 downwards.
TGAAGTGTGACATGTGGTGTGTATGTCAGTGTCTGTCTCACTGTTTACTCTGAGCTAATACTGACTCACTCCATTAATCTGAGCTACAACAGATCCACTCCAGCTCTGCCCACTTGAGAGCGTGCGCGTCCCTGCACGTGTTGCGTTTTTTTTTTTCTTCTTTTTTTTTTCCCCATCAGGCGACGATGAACGCATGCATGCGCGACACATGTTCTTCATTGTGTTTGTGTCACCCATATGCATTTTCCGGCCTGATTTGTGTGCGTGGCGGGCCGGAGCTTCCCGATCGATGCAGAGATGCTTTATGTGCTCCTGTCTGATCTAATGACATGTCTGTAAATTAGCAACAGAATGGTGGAGCGCCACACTGAAACCTAATGGCACCTCTGTAAATTACTGCTAGAATGCTGCTGGACGGCTGCGTGTGTTCTCATTGTGAACAACTTGGCTGCCTTCCCCACTCCGCCACCTCATCTACATTTATCTACGTGTCTGCTTGTGTGTGTGTCAGTGCGCTTGTGTGATTGTGTTAGCATTTGTGGCTGTTCTTTCTGTGTGTGTGTGTGTGTGCCTCCCTCCCTCCTCCTCGCTCTCGCTCCTCTCAGTAAAGACTAGCCCGAGGCCCTGAGTTGGTAATAGCTTTTCTGACAGCAATACACCAATATTTACAGAGACCAGCACCCACCCACAACCCTGCACATTTCATGCACGCTAAAAAAAAAAAAAAAAGCATATACTTGTCCGTGCACATACACATTCACGTGCTGGAAGTTGCACACACTTTTTTTCTTTTTGTGGCATGCTCACACACACACACTCTCTCTCTCTTAATTAACATGCCGGGAGGGAAGGAATCACACACTTGGGGGAACTCACACGCATGCTGGCAAACAACTTGTTGTTTCTCACTCACATATTGGCATTCACACTTCTGTTTTTTTTTTTTTTTTCGTTTTTTTTTTCATGCAACAAAAGCAAAGAAAGACAATTTGCCACAATTGCTCTTTGAAATGTGATATGTTCTCACTTTTTCCTTCTCATTATTCTCTCTGTGTTATATTCACTCAAGTGCGGCCGATTCATTTCAACACTCTTCTCTGTGCTTCTCACTACCTTAATAACTTATTACACTTCAGCCTATTCATTACGTTTCCAACCCCCCCCACCCCCACCCGCCTCAACACCACCACCCTCCTTCCTCTCCAGCGGTTCCTCACCAAGTGTCTGTCTCGCTCCGGCCTGACCTAGTGCGTGTTAAATTCCCCTCTGTTCTCCTCATTATGGTGAACTACGAGTTGGTGGTTATGCCAGAGGCTCCAGAGGAAAAGAGGCCAACGAGATGTGCGGAGAGGAATGGTGGCGTGAAGCTTGAAGGGAGGTGTGAGAGATATAAGGATGGTGGTGAGGAGAATGCTAGAGTGGATGCGGAGGAAGGGTGATGCTTGGGGGGGGGGGATGGGTGTGAAGGAGACAGATAATGTCACCCCTGCTTGCCAGCACAATAGTATCATCATTTTTTGCACGCAGATGTGTGTGTAGGTGTGCATATTTGTTCCTCTGCTTGCTTGCGTATATGGCTGTGCACTTCTGTATGAGTAGGTGTGAGAGAGTAGATAAGAGAGTGTGAGCTTAAGGATGATGGATTGCAAAACCTTGGTCTAGTGTCCTTGGGGGTCACTAAGGGTGTGCAAGGTAAGTTGCCATTGGCTGCTTGTTATTCTGAATTGTAATTGGCCAATCCTGCCTGCTTTGACTGCCACCACGCTTACAGGCTCCATCCTCACCGTCAGTTCGTGCCATCCTTCTCGAAACCTTTCTAACCTCTGCTGCTGCCGCGCACACACACACACACGCGCGCGCAGACACACACATCCTGGCGTTTGATGAACCTCACGAAATGAGCCATGTTGTCAAACAAGACCACATCACTTCAGACTGCCAGCACAGCTGTTCTCTCAAAAGAGAGGATGGCAGGTTTCATAACAAGTTTGGAATGCTACAGACTCACGACTGTCTCTCTCGCATCCACACTGTTTAATCTCCAACCCACATGAGTGATCAAAGCTTGTTTACACACCACTCCATGGTACGATTAGAGGTATGGAAGGAAGTGTTTCTTCCAAGTGCTGGCATCAGTGAGGCTTTGCTTGACAGTAACAACATTTTCAGCATCTTAAACAATATGTTTTGTACTGCACATCCGAATCAAATTTAACCAGGCCCAGCAGAGCTTTGTTTTTACTCGGCTGGCTCTGATGAACACCCACCATTTTATCATCTTTGAGCATATTGTGAAGAGGAGTGTGGGAAGAAGCGACATAGCTCGAATTTTGTTCTAATCATTATGATAATGTTCAACAAGAGTGTAATGCTGCCACACTTCTTTCTTCTTCCTCCCTGTTCCCTTCTTCCTCTTCCTCTTCCTCCTCTCTCTTTCTAGCTCGCGAGGAGTACGTTGCCACCTTCAAGGGCTCTGAGTACTTCTGCTACGACCTGTCGCCCAACCCCATCCAGTCCAGCAGCGATGAAATCACGCTCTCCTTCAAGACGCTGCAGCGCAACGGCCTCATGCTGCACACCGGCAAGTCGGCCGACTACGTCAACCTGGCACTGAAGAACGGTGCCGTGTCGCTCGTCATCAACCTCGGCTCCGGGGCCTTCGAGGCCTTGGTGGAGCCCGTCAACGGCAAGTTCAACGACAACGCCTGGCACGACGTCAAGGTCACCCGCAACCTGAGACAGGTAACCAGACAGCAAGGGGGTGGAAGAGTGAGCGGCCGAGCAAGCGAGAGAGGAGAGGAGATGTAAAATTAGTCACTGATAAACCTTGAAGAAGATTTGAAGGGTCATAGGAAGGGACAAATATGAAGGCAAGTCGTAGATTATTAAATGGATGGAAGCATGCCTGGATTATTAGTTAGTGATAAAAAAAAAAACGATTAACAGAAAATAAATTTACAACAAATTTGATTAATCCTTATTTATCAAGCAAAAATGCCAAACATTTGCTTGTTTCACTTTCTGAAATGTGAACTTTTCCTTGTTTCTTAACATTGTGAATTGAATTTTTTTTTTTTTTTTTTTCGGTTTTGGACAGTTGGTTGGACCAAACAAGAATTTTGAAGGTGTCACCTTGGGCTCTGGCAAACTGTGATGGGCATTTTGAGTATTTTCTGACATTTAAAAAAAAAGACATGATTCATTTGTTTTTATTTTTTGAGAAATAATCGACAGATGAATCAAAAAAATATTTTGATTGTCAGTTGCAGTGTTTGATTTTAATTGCCTGTTCAATAGTCTGTATGTGACTCTGGTGAACCACAGTGACTGCTGCAGATGTTTCGGGGGCAGTGGGCAGCAGAAAAGACTATAGTCCGCAGCGAGAAACTAATCAATGTAGAAGCTACGGTCAGTGGTCTGTTGTCCAACTGCAGTGATGCTGTGGTAGGAAGAAAATACCTGAGGTTTTGGTCTTAGTTTACAGTGGGTTAACCACCAGACCAGCACTGCTTTCAGCTCTAGGTGAGTGCTTTTTCAATTGTGGGTGTGTATGTATGAATGAGTGTGTGGGCGAGTGAAAGAAAGAGAGAGAGAGAGTGGACTAAAGAACAATGAGGGGTCACTCGCACTCAGGTGCTTGTAACCCACCTGTGCCCTGCCTCTACCGTTTGCCTGTTTGTACTACTAACTTGACTACTAACTTTACTAACCTGCTAGTGAAACTAACCACCATCCATGGAATGATTCATTCTACTAACCTAACCTGTGCCCTTCTCCTAGCGAAACCACTCCAACCAACCTACTAACCTCACCAAGAGGCCTTCTAGCTTTCCTTTTTTTGTTCCCGAAGTTGTTCTGTTCACAGTTTTTTGCTTTCCTTTCTCCCCCTCTCCTACAAAGCATTCAGGCATTGGACACGCTATGGTAAACAAACTCCATTGTTCGGTAGATATCATTCTAATTGTTTCTTAGTTTGGGTTTGCCCCGTGTCTATTTCCTTTTGAACCATAGACATCAAAACTAAACCAATAAAAGGATAAACGCGGTTGGTAATCTTTTACGCTTAAAAAGCCCCCGTACCCCCCCCCCCCCCCCCTCCTTGCCAACCACTTTTTTTCGTTAAATCCTTTCCCCCCGTTTCTCTACAGTTTTTTTCACCCCATCACTCTGTGACTGACATGTAGGCGTGTACTGATTGGCTCATCCCTCACCTGCACGCAAATGGCGAGCCCCCCCCCCCCCCCCCCCGGCGTGGCTCAGAAACCCTTCCCCTCTCTGATTGGTCCATAAATTGGAAAGAGAGGTCCCTCCTTCCCCCTCTTTTTTCTTTCTTTTTCTTCCTTTGATTTTTCGCCCTCCACTCTGCCACTGCATGTTCTCCATGGTGCCTCTGATTCATCCTGTCCTCCGTTTGTCGTTTTTTTTTTTTTCCTTTTAATCGACTGTGTCCTCTTTGCCAGTGGTTGCATGCAGAGAGAGGAACAGGCCGCATGTTTATATATTTATGTGCGTGTGTACGTGTGGAATGAGCCGTAACCCATCTAACACCTGTGCGTGCGTGTACATCAATATGTGTGTGTTCGTCCATGTGTCATCTCATTGAGAATCGCTGATCTAACAAAACCCCCCAGACCACAAACTAACTAACTAACTAACACCATCATCACAACTCACCCTAACAACACAATAACATAACATCTTCACAACTACTAACAGCATTGAAACCATTAACCCTAACCTCAGTAACCCAACACAGCTTGGCCTGACACAAGTAACACCACTGTGGCTGTCAGCAGTGCAACAACTAACAACTACTAACAAGTAAATAGTACTAACACCTGTAAAGCACGAAGAAGCCTGTGGAGACATTACTAACACCTGCCTGGCCGGGCAAGTTTGCCTGGCAATGATAAGCACCATCAGTGAGAGGGAACATATTGTATTATGGGTATATGTTAGAAATGTTAGTGTAGAATATATGGCTGATAACATACCATAACTGTGACTGACATGTGACAAGGCTTTCAAAGCAGTGCAAGTTAAAAGCCCCAATACAGGCTATTATACAGCAGAGTGAGGTGATTAAATGATAAGAACATTGGGGTCAGTGTCACCATAGATGGAGCATGAAGGAAAGTTGTTGATAGTATAATATATGTGAATCGGATGGTATATTCTACTATATAATGCAGCTTAGAGTCTGTGCTGGAGACATAATCAGGAATTTTTAATGTAAAAGTTGAACTAGTGTGCATAGAAGACAAGGCTAGCCTTTTATTGCAGTGCTGTAAAAGTCGTGTTGGTTTAGTCTGTTTTATAGTCAGTACAATGCAGTGAAAGAACTGCCTTTGTGGTTTGGATGTGGAGAGTCACAATCCACGGATGGTGGCCCTGAAGCTTCAGGTATCAATAAATCTGCATTAATCACCCACAGGATCTAGTCGTCATTCTGTACAACGGACTCACTGCTGTTGACAGGCAGAGGCGCACAGTCGGATTCCAGTCAGTGTACAAGTGGTAGATGGGGCTACAGGGTGTGTTCAGAAGTGTAGGCAGAGTGAGTGAGTGTACAGCAACATAATGTCAGTAATACCAACGAAGGCAAGAGGCAGCAATCCTCAGTTACTGCACACAGTTAGGACTGATCCTTCCACACCAGATCAAAGTCCCAACAGCACAACCTGCCAATTCCCCAAACCAATCCGGCCTTCTCCCCAGCAGAATGCATACACATTGGTTACCAGAATAACGGGGGCTAATTTGGCTGGTCAGCGCCTAGCTAGCGCTTAGCGCTGCCTTTGGTGTGAGTATATAGCGTGTCCTTTCCCTGTGCTTTGTTGTGTAGGTGACGATCTCTGTGGACGGCATCCTGACCACCACGGGCTACACCCAGGAGGACTACACCATGCTGGGCTCTGACGACTTCTTCTACGTGGGAGGGAGCCCCAGCACCGCTGACCTGCCCGGCTCTCCAGTCAGCAATAACTTCATGGGCTGTCTCAAAGAGGTGCGGTGCATGCATGATGCACAAAGAAAACACTTGTATGTACGCACACTGGTGCCAGGCAGTATTGTGGGAAAAAATGGCATGATAGATAAATTTTCTTAGAACTCTGCACACATCTGCAAAACATCTTCAACAACTAATTTTGTTAGTTTTTAACTACAGTTTGGTCAGAATTCATTTAGACAGAATTTAGACTGAATGAGCTGCTGATATAATCTCCACATGATCATTTCTTCTCAATATGATTCCGCTGAAAGACGATGAATGATGATATGTAATTATTGCCTGGTTCACAGGCTCAAGCTGCACATATGTCTGTTTGCTCTCAGGTTTGAAGAAAAACACATCTTCTTTTTCTCTCACTTTTTTTCTTTCTCTCTTCTTTTCCCTTTCTGTCACGCATCACGCAAACATTTTACACACATTATCTTATAAAGCACACACACACACACACACACACACACAGAGAAATGCTTCCATTTGGCAGACTCACACAAACAGTCCCAGACACACACACCCTCCCCAGCATCAGAGAGAATCAGTGATGAGTGTCGTTGAGGGAGTAGATACAGCACTAAGCACTAACATGCTAATTAGCTACGCCACAGAGACGCTCCATCCATCCGCTGTGCTTGAAATGGGCCACAACACTGCAACAACAAAAACTCACATGACACACTGATAGAAAAAAAAAACACACACTAATACACTTGCATATACACAGAGACACAATTTTAGCATGTGGACACAGATGTGATGTGTGCATGCGCAGACAGGAGCAGGAATGCACGAACAAAGGCAGAAAAACACACACAGACAAAGAAAAAATAGCCATACACAAATAATCATACATATGCATACGCAGCACTTTACACAACAAAACTCCCAAATACATCCTCACACCACTTATATACACACCATGTCTGAGTCTCACTTTCATTCACACAGACTCACACAGAGGCATAAACAAACAACCAAACAAGCCGACAGATGATGTGCCAAACAGAGAGCTATCTGTATCGCTGGTGAATGCGCTCTGTGTTGCTTCATTAAGACTGATGGTGTTTAAACGAGGCTGCCGCTGTCAAAGTGAACCCTCCACTGGCACATTTACATATTTAATACGATGATATGATAATCCGTGCGAGCAAATTAAGATGTATGCAGTGAATCACGCGCATGAACGATCGCGGCTGTAACAATTTTGTGCATCTGATGTGGCACAATCCTACACACACACACACACACACATGTTAACACCCTTTTGCACACGTGCAGCACTTATATTCAAGAATCACCCTCATCGCCCTGCACACACACGCAAAAGCACATAACGCACAAAACGTTAAAAAAACGAGGGTTAAAAGTCGATGCAGAGGAGCAATTTTTTGCGACGTTGCCGAGTTGCTCACAGGTCATAGGAGGAGGTCTGGATTAATAAAGCAGAGCCTGTGTGTGCCCGTCTCTCTCGACATCAAAATGCTCAGCACAAGCACACTCTTTACACTCACGCTGCTCAGTCAGAGAGCGTACTGTGTCAGGGAGAGGAGAGAGAGAAACAGAAAAGGGAAGAGAGAAAGAGCAGGGGAAAAAAAGCGATCATGCAAGTGGCAGGGACAAATGGGAGTTATCAAGAGATGAGGCTGGAGTGGCTCGCTCGTCTTAAGGTTGTCACTTTCATATAAAAATACCAAAACACTTGAATTAAAAAAAAAAGTTTTGCGGGTTCAAAGATTCATGGATGTCTGGTCATATTTAAAGTGTCTTGTCTTCTCTTTGTCTCTTTAATATAGTGTTAAGTTTATTTGCTATTTTCTATTTAGTCTTAGTCTGGTTTAGTTTGCTCTTATCTTAGTTAAGGGAACCCTCAGTAATTTTTTTAGTCCATGAAATCTGTTGACATTTTAGTCTTTTCAGTCATCAGATTCTATTTAACATTTCAGTCAATCTCATCGAGACAAAACCATTCATTTTTGTCGTTTTAGTCAAATGTATTTCCCATTAGAGTTTATCTTATTGTCTAATGAAAAATACTGGTTGAATGATTAAGAAGGTAGCTTTGCAGAAACTGTCTTGTCTTGTGGTCTGTATCAACTTAAGGAATACATCCAGATTCAGTTCGATGCCAAATCCATTTTTCTAGTAATGTGAAGGACAAATAAACACAGCATTTAGATGTCACATGCCAAAATAGCTCATTTAGCGAGTTATCTGCTCAGCTGTTAGAAGCACACTACGCTCTTGTTTATGACTGCAAGGTGTTTGGCTTTAAGCGAGTTTGAGACCGAAGCTCCTACTGCTGCTTTAAATAAACTTGCAATCTAGTTCAAGCATCTGTGTTTAATGACTTTGGCGCCTTCTTGTCATCGTCTCGTCTTAGTCACGGGGAAAAAAAAAACAGGTTGTTGACGAACATATTTAGTCATAGTTTTTGTTAACGAAATCAACACTACTTCTGAAAAGGTTAATCATTGCTTGTTTGTGCTAATGACACTATGGGTAAATAAAGAAAAAAAACACATTAGACTAATTCTAGACAACAACAGAGGTATATGAAAGGAATCCAAGGTTACATCCAGCGACCCAAAGTGAAGAAGAAATGCTTCTTTTTCTTTAATCCAAAGGTGAATTAATGTTTAATTCTTTTTAATTCTCCCTTCAATCCCTGAAGGTGGTGTACAAGAACAATGACGTCCGATTGGAGCTGTCTCGACTGGCTAAACAGGGAGACCCAAAGATGAAGGTATGCACATGTACAACTTGAGCCAGACAACAGTCTTACACACAGAACACAGACATCGTTTTGTACCACAATCTCCTGTCAGGCCCTGCAAGGCTTATAGCGTAGGAATTTTAATTAAATGGGATTATGGGATTAATAGGATTTTAATGCTCGGACCCCTAAATATTTACTCGTCTTCCACCTTCCACAGGTAAGTGGGGTGGTGTCCTTCAAGTGCGAGAGTGTAGCCACGCTGGACCCCGTGACCTTCGACACCCCCGAGTCTTTTGTGGCGCTGAGCAAGTGGACAGCGAAGAAGGCGGGATCGATCTCGTTCGACTTCAGGACCACGGAGCCCAATGGGTTGATGCTTTTCAGCCACGGCAAACCTCGACAGCTGCAACGCAAGGACCCACGCACGCCTCCTACAGTCAAGGTGAAAATATGCATATATACATAATAACAGTAGCGTCTCTTTAAGGCTGCATTTCCTATACACATTGGTGCTTTGAGCTAATTGCTGAAAAATGTTCATGTCATTAGTTTTGTAGGTTTGTGGTCATAAACAATGTGTGCAGCTAATGGCAGTGACGGATAAAAGTTAAGGGATCACAAAAGTCATTAGGATACATCACTTAAAATCCAAGTCTATTGTCAGTAATGATGCCTTCAATCATCATCTCCTATACAGAATTTGTCCTTGAGGTAGTACTCCAAAATCATAACTCCAAGCAATTTAGAAATCCCCATTCCCCAAAAGTCCAGATCCGTGTAGTTAAAATATATAGGTTTACTAATCTCCACTAATGGAGCCTAATTACCTTATTGTAACTTGCAGCTATCATTTGCATTTTCACTGCCGGCCATCAACGTCCCTGCTTTTTACAGAATGCTGATGCTGTGTCTCTTGGACTTACAGGTGGATTTTTTTGCCATCGAAATGCTGGACGGGCACCTGTACTTGCTGCTGGACATGGGCTCAGGAACCACCAAAACCAAGGCCATCGACAGAAAGGTCAACGACGGAGAGTGGTATCACGTGGACTTCCAGAGGGACGGACGCTCAGGTACAGTTACAGTTCTCTCAGCTCTGACGCTAACCTTGACCACGGAGGCTGAGAAGGAGGAGGTGGAGGATAATGAGTAGACAAGATTGTGCTTGTTATAGTAAGCACCAGCCATCTGCCTGCTGTCTGTCTTTAACCTATTATTGAGTCTGATTCCAAGGGTGCTGTATACAGAGATGCAAACTGATCACCTTTTGGCCACAGTCACAGTTTTGAACTGAAAATAGGTCACTTGTGAGATTCATGTTGATCAGGATCAGGGGCAATCAATGCAACTTTGGCTCATAAGAACCCACATAAGAATAATTAGTAATGTATACTTTATACCGACATGACCTATAGGTAGGGATTTTCTAAGAAGAGGAGGTAAAAATTAGTTTCAAAAAAATTACTCTTACTTAGTAAATACTACATTTCTGAAGTATCCCCAACGTAGTCAGTGAAGGGTGGGCTCATGTATTTTGATGCTTTTAATTTAATCTCTCTGATGTTATGGGCTGCTGTTTCAGAAAAGACTCTTACTGGTAGTGTTTGGCCTGAGTCTTCAATATTTAATAAATCTGTGAATCAAATATCTAAATCTGTCTCAGTGTAGGCAAAGTGGAAACATGTCACAATGCAATGAGATACTTAGTGGAAAGTGAAGCACTGCTTTTTTGATTTCGTTGATTACCATCTCCCAAAATGCAATGAAAGACAGGAATAATAATAATAGATAAAAACTATTACGTGATTGTCCAACACCCGTTTTGTTGTCTTCTTTTGTCTTGCACTGGCTTTAGGGACGAGTTGGTCTTTTCTATATGTCTTCTGTATTTAACCTGCTGATTCAGTGCATGTGTAAATAATTAATTAAGTTAAACAAATCTTTCAATTTTCTCTTTCTCTTGCTGGAATGATGCATTTAATCGTTAAGGATTGACTCATTTTTTTTCCTGAGGCTTTGTTTTTTTCTCTCTCCACACCGCGTTCTCACCTTTTTAACCTTTAACTTGTTTGCAGCCCTGTGCATAGACCATTTGTAACACAGTCGATATACAGTAGCGCCGTCGAATTTATTGTAATGTGTTGGTATAATTACCAAAACACTGAGGCTATAATTAAAGCAATTGATTGCCTCTTTCTCGTGTTACTGGTTGTGCCATTAACGTAAAGCTATAGCCACATTTGCCATTAAACCGTGAAACCGATGCCTCCTTCACGGGTACATAAAACACATGAATGTTGCATCCCTGTCTTATATATATTTTATATTCAGCACTTTGAACACAGAACCTGAGCCAAATTGCTGAAACCATATATACACTTACAGGATGTTTTTCAGACTGATAACAGTATAGTTTGCATGTCAGTGTTAATTGTAGCCTAAACCAAATGGGGGTCTTGTTTGTTTACCGTAACTGCATTAATGTGTAAAAACAAATGTATTAATGATTTATTGGTGACAAAATGTTGGGCACTTTTAAAACAACATCCTGTGTAATTTTTCCATCACTTCTGATTATAGCGGGGATAAGTGGTTGTGGTGATGATGAGGAGGAGCAGGAGGACAGAGAGGGGGAAGGATGACGATGATAAAAAAGATGATGGTAGTCATAACGGTGGCGGTGGTGACAGAGATGATTGTGATGAGGATGTTCACATTGAAGGTCGTGGCCATTACCGAAGTTGTTTTGATGTCTAAACGCAGGAACCATCTCGGTGAACAGTGTACGAACAGCGTACACGGCTCCGGGAGACAGTGAGATCCTGGACCTGGATGACACTCTGTACCTCGGAGGACTGCCTGAGGACCGCGCCGGACTCATCTTCCCTACAGAGGTCTGTGTGTTGTGATGTGTGGCTACGGCCTCACGAACTAATTTTGATATTAGAGCAGCAACAGAACATTAACCATTAGCTATTTTGATCATCAATTCATCATTTAAATTATTTTAGAAGCAAAATTTGATGGTTCCAGCTTCTCAAATGTTTGTTAGTTCATTTGCTTACAGTATAGAAAAATGAGTATTTCGGGGTTTTGGACTGTCGGTCGAGAAAAACAAAGAAATGATGTCACCTTGATGTTTCATAGACAGAACAACAATTAATTGGCTGAAATGATTGAAAATAATTAATTAATTAATTAATAACAAAAATAATCATTCCGTTCAAGAGCAACAAGTTTTGTGAACTTTTGTTATGAACAGTAGCTACACTGAAACAAAACAGTGTAACTACTTATGGACAAACGCTCCAAAAGCCCGGAAGTGTTTTTAACTTTCTTTAATTTTAAATAGTAAGTAATCTTAAGAATAAGGTCAAGTGAGAAATAAGCTATATCTATATCTGAAATATCTTTTTTTTCAAAGCCAAAAAAAAGTCCTTCCACTCACCACTCAACAACGCTGTCCTCTTCCTCAGGTGTGGACGGCTCTGTTGAACTACGGTTACGTGGGCTGCATCAGAGACCTGTTTGTGGACGGGCAGAGCAAAGACATCCGGAGGCTGGCAGAGGCCCAGAGGGCGGTGGGAGTGAAGCCCTCGTGCTCCAGAGAGCCGCCCAAACAGTGTCTGTCCAACCCGTGTCAGCACAACGGCATCTGCAGGGAGGGCTGGAACCGCTACGTCTGCGACTGCTCCGGGACGGGATACCTGGGACGCTCCTGTGAGAGAGGTGAGAAAGTGGCAGGTCGGAGAGGAAGAGGACCAGAATAACACTTCAACCGGACTTCTTTTGGCAGCCTGCGTTGTAACTGGCACAAATGCTTAAGTCACATTTTCACAAAAGAGATGAGTAAGCTGGCTAATTACAGTCACCAAACAGCAACATTTTGTGAAAAATTAATAATATGTCATGAAGCAAAACACAGTCATAATGACAGCTTTGTCATTTGCTTTTTGGCTTGAGAACACTGACTAATGCCAAAGGGATGAGTGACAGAAGACAGATGGTGTGGGGTGGAGAGTCTGAAGTTTTTAACGTCAGAAATAACTCCATCAAGCACTGAAAATATATTATGATCATCAGTTATATTGGGCAATAAATTTTTTATTCATTATACCTTTAAGTTATGCTTTTTCCCTCCTTTTGAAGTCCTAACAGATTACACCAGTTTGATAGTGCTTACATTGATGTGCACTGAAAAGGTACCCTCATAAAGATTTATAGCAGATAAAAAATGAGGCTAAATTATTTAAATAAAAAGGTTTGCAAAGTTGAGTTTAGGTAAGTTTACCCTCCATTACATGTCTTATGATGGAGAAGAGCAAGGATGGCAGGTTGAAACCAGGTATTATAGAAGTATGTGGATAGACAATATTTTTCAGAGAAAAAAAAAAAACAATAGTGCAGCTTTTCTATCTTTGGCTGTATCTTCAAAAAACACAAATTTTTTTGCTTGAAGGTGAGTAGTAAGGTGGATGCAGGGAAAGCAGAGGATCAAACAGGGGTGAGAGAGAAGAGGTGGTAGGAAGCAGAGCTGCAGACAGGACTATTGGACTGCTATGGATGTAGAGCCTGGGAATCGATGGGAGAGGAAATGTGCAGAAAGCAGGGAGCAGGAGCTGTGACAGAGGAGGCTGGAACCACCGGGCTGGAACCGCCATGTGACAGCAGGTGAGGAGATGAGGAGGAATGGGAGAGGGGAGTAGAAAATCTGACAGAGAGAGAGAGAGAGAGAGAGAGAGAGAGAGTTATGAGAACAGGTATGAATTCAGGCCGAGGGAGAAATGGAAAGTAGGAGAGATTGGCAGAGGGACTGATACAGGCCTGTTGAAAGAAGCGAGATGGAGTCAGACAAGGAGAAGAGAAGAAATGTTGTTTGTGCCACAACTGCTGACGCGTCTCAAGTGATGATTGTACTATCATCTAACAGGAGATATAGACTCACAAAGACACACACACACACACACACACACACACACTTTCTGAAAGGCGTTGATATGAAAATGTTTTATTTCTGAGGACAAACATCCGCAGTGTGTGTTTATCGCAGCTATGCACCCTCTCTCTCTCTCTCTCTCTCTCTCTCTCTCTCTCTCTCTCTCTCTCTCTCTTTCTCTTTCTCATGGCTCTGTCTTGCTTTCCTCTACATCTTTCTTCATCCCTCTCCGTGTGCATTGAGGGGTCACTAACTGGTGGTTCAGTGGATTAAAGGAAGCACAGATGGAGAAGCAGATGGAGAGAGTGATTGGCCGTGTTTACGCCTTCTACCTGCGGTTTCCTCCTCCCTTTTTTTTTCCCTCCCTCATTCTCTCACTCTCTCCTTTGTTCCCCCCCCCCCTCCACCCTCTCCTCTCTCTTCTTTAATGAACAAAGATGGTGGCCACGCTCGAGCTCCTAAGATGAATTTTTATTCTGCAAAGAGCGGTCACACACATGTTTCAGGCGGCACATTTTGCACATCTCTAAACACGTTTTCAGTTCTTTTCCTCCTGCGCGCTTGTTGCTGTTCACACTGGTGGGTTACTTTTTTTTTTTTTTGTGCTGTCCTGATTTCTCTATGGAAGCTCGTTCCTGCCAGGAAAAGAAAAAAAATAGATTAAATGTTAGGAGTTACTAAAGTTCCACCATAGTCTGTCAAGGGGTAAAAAGTTGAATCTCTATTTTTCAACATTAAGAGCAGATTCTGTACTAATTTTTCAAACTAATTTATCAAAACAATTCAAATTTTCGACTCTTATTAAATACAATTTCTAAGTCGATCTGCAGTCGACCCTAACACACACTTGTTTTAACAGAAGTTCATAGTGCTCTCAAAGACGTTTTTTGAGCCAATGTGAAAATAACATTACTCCTCTTGAATTAATATTATGATAAGAAGTGTCAAAATTACAAATTACCAAGTGAGTAATAGTGAGAGGTGAGTGATGAGCTAATGAATCAAAATGGCCGAATATGAAGCCCGAATGTGTTTTATGTCAAATTTATGACTAAAACAAACTAAGCTGAAATGAGAAATCAAGTTAAAATTGTGGCATTTATCAAAATTTGGACTCTTTCAATCAAGATTTTCCCACTTAATTAAGATTACGAGATAGCAAAGGGCAACGTATGATGTGGCCATATGCTGCCATAAATACTCATTAGTGCACCAAGAAATGCGCCATTCACTCTTGTTTGAGTGACATTTGCTCAACGGTGACCAGCTGTTTTAGGAAATTACTGAGACCTTTAAAAAAATTGAAACTAATTTTGAAAGATTTATGTCCTGAGGAGGAACCAGTGGACTCTGGGCCACAGGAGAGTAATGAGAGGAACTAACACATTGTTGGTTTCAGTCATTTCGTCACACATCTGTAGCGTCTGGCACATCTGGTTTGTGCGTCCGCTGATGTGACGGCATGCAGCTGACACATTGCTTCTTCCTCTCCTGGCATAAATAAGCTTCCATACTTCCTTCTAGCCAACCCTCCCTCCTCTATTTGCCTGGTAGTGAGTCAGGTGCCGTGGTGGGGAAAATTTAGTCAGCTGTCTCCCTTATCAGAAATGTGTGCACGTGTGTGTGTGTGTGTGTTCAAGTGTGCTTGGGTTGGTGTGTGCGTGGCTGTTAGTTATGTTATCTGTGATATAACAGGCCAACCACCTCCTTTTTTCCTCAAGTTAATGAGGGTTCATTTGCATTTTAGCCAAGAGCTTTTCTCCCCCCCACCCCCCCTCTTTCTCTCTGTCTTGCTCTGTCCCTATTTTCTCTCCCCCTGCTCTCACTTTACTAAACCCTCCTCTGTTCACACTTAAATTCACTCACTTATTCTGACATGCACGCACACACACACACACATACACACACTATCTCTCTCTTTCCCTCCTTCTCAGCTCATCAGTATTCATGAGGCCTCCCTCTCTTCCTGTTCTCTTGTTTTTGCCTCGGCTCCAACCGTCTCCCACAGAAACAGGGAGAGCGAAAGGGAGAACGAAAAGAAAAAAAAACGCGAAGGAGGAATGGAATGGAGAGATATAAGAAGAAGGAGGAGAGGCAGAGATAAAGACGCAGAGACATGGAGAGTGTGTTTAGCTGTGTATGTAATTGGCCAATAAAAAACAGGGTCCTCGGAGGTAAACAGTTTAGCGGTCGGGGATTGGCCCCAGCAGGTAGCAGGGAGAGAAGATTATGAATATGTAAATGAGTATGCAAAAGACATTAAAGCGGGATCACCTGAGCTTGTTACATTATGACTCCAGGGTCTGGGATGTCAGCGACGGTGGCTAACACACTCATCGCCATGCATGCTGATTTAACCGGATAATAGGGCCAGCCAACCAGCTGCGGCTATTTTTACATCCCCTTTTGTGTGAGGGAGTGATGATGAATTAAGGGTGGAAAGTGATGGAGTAATTTTCGTAGGGAGCAGGTTTTGAGTTTCACCATGACGTGGCGGGGGGGAACGAGGGAGTGCAGCCACTCCGCATGCATACTTTGTCATGTTTAAATGTGATTCACTCGACGTCAAATCGCCTTTGTCTCTGCCCACTTCGTGTGTTTTCTCCTTGTCAATCTCTTCTGCTTTTTTTTCCCCACCCACCTCCCTCTCCTCCACCATCATCTCCGTCTTCCTCCGCCTGTCTTTCACTCCTTCCCTCTCTCTCTCTCTTTCATTCCCTCCCCTTGTCGATCTCTCTCTCTACAGATGCGACTATCCTGTCGTACGACGGCAGTAAGTTTATGAAGGTGCAGCTGCCTGTGGCGATGCACACCGAGGCGGAGGACGTCTCGCTACGCTTTCGCTCCCAGCGGGCCTATGGTGTTCTCATGGCAACTACATCCCGTAACTCCGCAGACACCCTTCGTCTGGAGCTGGATGGGGGCCGCGTCCGACTCACTGTCAACTTAGGTACACACATGCACACAAACATGTAGATTCTCACACGTTTCTTTAATTACCTGTCAGGGGAATGCAGCTTATCCTGGCCTCTTGGCTGTTTCTTGCATAGGAATGTCATCAAACGTTGATTAATAACATGTTGTCCCTGAACACTAAACTCTTCATACTCAGTATATTCAAGATCGCAGGTTTTGACACTGTAATGCATTTTGATTGATTTCATGGTGTACATACAACTTGTCTTGTCTTTGAACACACACATACACAATTGAAGGTTAGTGGTATTGTTTCTGTGTCGAACAGAGGGTCAAGCCTCAAGCTGCATTCTCTGCTCACTCCCAGTGGACCTGTGCATCCCCAACACCTTCAACAACCTGCACAAACACACACACAAACACACACTCATACTCTATGCTCCACACACAACTGCAGGAAAAGTACAACTTTCTTTTTACTACGTTTCTCCTCAACACATTTTTTAAACTCTTTCACATGAATTCAAGTAAACTCACATGCTAACACACACATAGACTTAACAGAGGGGTGCATGTGTTGGTCTCTGGTTGTCTGCAGCCGCGTCTTTTCTGTGGTTGACGCCACACGACACACCAAGGCATCATGGGTAAAAAAAAAAAATCTGTATACGATGTACAATAACGGGGCTGAATCTTCCGACCATTTACGGAGATTTGTGCTCTGGATGGGCGACAGAAATTATGGGATGTGTTCGATGTCATCAGACAAAGTGACACACATGACCCATCTCAGTCTCCTGGTGCTTTTGATTGGTGACTGAAAGCGTCGCTCAGGCCAGAGCAGCCAATGAGCACACTGCTCATGCTGGGACACGCAAACTCTCCTCAACATGTAAATGTTCAACAAATCCACCAATCTTAATCCAGATTTGACTCTTTATTGGCTAAAAAAAACCAAACTGCATTTTGAATTGCAGACTGTTGTAAGCTAATGCACGATCCAGTTTGGTCCTGCCACAAAGGAGAGTGTGTGTTTTCTCAGCAGCGTGTGTGTGTGCGTGTTTGTATATATGCGTGCAGGGTGTGTCGATGTGTGTGTCCCCAGGGCGTGGAGAGTATGTGTATGTGTGCAGCATTAACCCTCTGCTCTGCTCTCCCTCCAGACTGTATCAGGATAAACTGTACAGCCAGTAAGTGATCCTCCATCTCACCTAACCCCTCCCCCCCTCCTCTTCCTCCTCAGTATGTGTGTGTGTGCAGTAGTGTGTGTGTGTGTGTGTTTCTCAATGTGTCTGTCTGACTGATTTTTCACTCTCTCTGTCTTGTCAGTCCATCTGTGTGTAATCCCTCATTCAACATGTCTTTTGTAGCGTGTGCATATATGTGTGTGTGTGTGTGTGTGTGTGTGTTTGGACAGGAGAGGTGCACATATGCGTGTTTGTGTCTGCATGTTCAGCTACACCACAGGAGTGGTGCGATTTTTGCTGAGGGCCAGGGTTTTCCAGGTCGGCCATTTTAGCAGAGAAGGATAGACGGAAGAGAGGACGGTGGGGGTTGAAGGGAGGAGGGAGAAAAGAAAGAGGAGAAGAAAGAGGACACAATCTGAGCGCAAGGTGCTCAGGTAAAATTAGGTGCGTTGGGGAGTGTGAGCTAAAGAGAAGAGAAGAGTGGTAACTGGTGGATGAATGCAACTCAGAGCTGCAGGGTAATTACTTCTCCTTCATGCTGGAGACAAAAGAGGCGTTATCCCTCTGTTTCTCTCTGTCGCACCTTCATCCCGATGCTTTCTTTGTTTGCTTGTTATGTCTCTCCTAACTGTACATGAGGGATTGTTTTGAGTAGTGTCTCAGTCAATGTGAGTGTGTGTCTGTGCATTCTGTATTCTTTTCATTGCTCGTCTATGTGTGTGTGTGTATGTGTGTGTGTGTTTCTCTTCATGCTGCTGTGAGTGGAGCTGAATCCCTGATGAAGTTTAATTCCCTCACGTGGAGTTTCTCTCTGTCACGACCATGGAGAAAGCAAGAGAGAGAGAGAGCGCGCGAGAGAGAGACGAATGCTCCGTGGCGGCGAAGAGGTGGTGAAATGGACGACTGCAGTTGCCATAGAAACCCTGCTAGCCACACAGCGCTGTTGCTATCCCGCATGCCTGTCGGCCAATTTTAGACCGGTTGTCTCAATGAACATTTCAGTAGGCAGCCACTTTTCTGGCACACCGTGTGCATACAATAAATTATACATCTTATATTCAAGGGGAAGAAAAAAATTTATTTAACAGCCAGGCGCCACTGAAATAGTCCACTCAGCAGCCAAATAAAAGCCTCGGCATGGGAGAGATTGAGGCTTATCCGGCAGAAAAGCCATTTGTTATTTAGAGCTAATGAAATATGAAACGCTTTTTGTCATTTTGTTTTCATTATCCTGCTCTTATAATCTCCAGTAGCTTGTCATTTGGTTTGAATTGTATTTCCACTGCAAGAGAGCAGTCCCTTTTGTCTTTCTGTTTGAATTGTCTCGCCTCGTTGTCTTTCGCTTTAACAGCACAGAGCGCAGACTGTCTGCTGACCGCCACGGCCGTCGCTCGTAGCTCGACATTAAACCGAGCTCACCATGCTGCTGAACGCACTGTTAGCACTGACCCAAAATAGGTCCTCGTGCGTGTGTGTGCGAGACTCTATCTGTGTGGTTATTGGTGTGTATCTGTGCCTCTCCCTGTTCCCAGGTTGACACAGATCACTGCCTCACTCTCACATCAGTCTGCTCATTCTTTGAGTATTTGGTTACATATGCAAACACACACACTCAAAAACTCACACATACATACACATTTTCTCTCCTTCACTCAGTGTTAGGCAGTGATCCATGGTAACAGGATGAGATGCTCATGCCCAGAGCACAGCTGAGTCTCCTCAGGGGAACCCTGTGTCCTCTCTGAACGCACAACACACTCTTTTAGCTTTGCAAACACACACACATGCATTTCACACTGCCATATCCATTTTTGATTGACTTCTCATATTCCTTTAATTACGTTTGCGTGCCGGCATTCCAGTGTGTCTTTCTCTTTCTCGACCTCACTACCTGTGTGTGTGTGTGTGTGTGTGTCTGCCTGCGTGCCTCCATGAGTGATGTAGACATGCTTGACATTTTCTGCAGCAGAATCCGTTCGGGTCAGTTTACTTCTCACCTCCCCCATCATTACCTCCTATAGGTCACCGTAAGCAGACTCACTCAAACCAACAGGGCTTAGAGGTGGAAGGGAAGTGTGTGTGTGTGTGTGTGTGTGTGTGTGTTGTGTTGAAGGTTGGTGGGGTGCTTGTAGCGAGTGGGAGGAAGGGGACACTGAGGTTTTGGGAACAGTCCGTCTGTCAAACATGTGCAGTCGACTATGTGAAGATAGGAGCCGGTAGATGGGCAGAGAGAGAGACATCATGAGAGGACAGCTCAGCTTCTTTCATTCTGCTGCACATCAGCACCTTGGAGAGCTCTCTGCTCTTATCCTGTGTGTCTAGTGCCACCATGAGGCTGCCTGCGGTATTGCGCCCCTTGTGGAAAATCAAAGACATGATCCTGCATGTAGATTCAGGCTAATATATGTTTTATGCGCGTTGGCGGAGAGGGTTGTGTAGCAGTTTAGGAGTCAGGGGGGTGTGAATGTGCTGTCTGTGCATGTGTGGGTAGTAGGTGGTCATCATGGCGGTGTGATCTGTCCACAGATGGATTGTCTCCGCGTGGGCCTGTTGTGACTCACAGTCTCCATCTTAGGCACCCATGGCATCCATTTATGTTAATCTTTCTGTCTGTCTGTGTCACATCATCTGTCTCGCTGGCGTATCTGCAAAGAGACCTGTCTGTCTATCTGTGGAGAGGGTGTGTTGACACTGAGGTGTTTGTCTCCCCAGGATATGTATGGTTCCTCCTTCCCTCTGCTATCTCCCTCCATTTCCTCCCTCTCTGTCCTTAAATTTTAATTCAACCTGCCTGGATTCTTCTTCTTCTTTTTCTGTCTCTGTCTCTGGATCTCTGTCTCTCTCTCCCTCTCTCTATCTGTCTCTCTCCACCTCTCTGTGCATTATGTTAATGGTGCTCTGGGCTATGTGTAGGTAAAGGCCCAGAGACCATCTTTGCGGGGTCGGGCCTCAATGATAATGAGTGGCACACAGTGAGGGTAGTCCGGCGTGGCAAGAGCCTCAAACTCACCGTGGACGACCTGCAGCCTGTCGAAGGTAACCACAGCGGCATTACTGTTACCTCTTTCACCATAAAATGACTCTCTAAACTCCACCCAGGTCATGAGTCTGAGTCTAGACATTTGCTCATATTGTGCATAAAAATGTTTTATATCATAAATTGCTTTTTTTATTTAATGCTATAAGACCAACATTGAGGGTTTTATTTCTTTTTTAGAGAACATCTGTACCTGTGTAAGTGAAAATAATTATTTTGAATCGTGGCTGTGATCATAACTGTACACCTCTACTCTAGTATTTGCATTAGTTATAGAGTTTCTGATCTATTATTAGCAGTCTGTCACTGTTAGTTTGAGTGTTGATATAAGCATTAGGATTAGTATTAGTGTTAGTATTGAAAAGTTCCACTTGAAACCCAACTTTCCGTAGCCCTCACCTCTGAAGTTTACCCCCGCCACCAGGTCAGATGGCGGGCGACCACACCCAGTTGGAGTTCCACAATGTGGAGACGGGTATCGTGACGGAGAAGCGCTTCATGCCTGCCGTGCCCTCCAACTTCATCGGCCACCTCCAGGGCCTGGCACTGAACGGCATGCCCTACATCGACCTGTGCAAGAACGGCGACATCGACTACTGCGAGCTCAACGCCGTCATCGGCTACAAGAGCATCGTGGCTGACCCCGTCACCTTCCGCTCGCGCTCCAGTTTCGTCACGCTGCCCACACTGCAGGCCTACTACTCCATGCATCTCTTCATGCAGTTCAAGACAACGTCCCCCGACGGCCTTATTCTCTACAACAGGGGAGACGGCAACGACTTCATAGTGATAGAGCTGGTGAAAGGGTGAGCTGGACCAAGCACAGTGTGTGGTTTTCACACTACATGAGTCACTGTGATGTCCTCATGTAAAATTTAAAATCACACATATAAAAGGGAAATTAATTAATATGAACTTTAAATGGGTTTATGGGACTATCTGTCTTGCAGAAATGCATGTGCTAAGCTTTGCCATTTTTACTGGGGATTTGCAGTTAACTTTGTCCTTAATGAGCAAAAAAGGAGAAAATTCTTGACTATGAGGCTGAAATATCAAATTTGAAAAATGTACAAGTCAAGCAGCTCTTTTTCTGTTCTTGTAATTACATTTCTTCAAGACAGATTATAATGCCCTGAAGTCTATGACCCTGTGTTGTTCTTCATCATGAATACAATTAATTTGCCTTTTCTCTCCTCAATGTTTTACACCCCTCCTCTCTCCTTTCCTTGTTCCCTTTCTAGCTACCTACACTACATCTCTGATCTGGGCAATGGGGCACACCTGATCAAAGGCAACTCGAACAGTCCTCTAAATGACAACCACTGGCACAACGTGCACATATCCCGAGACACTAACAATCTCCACACAGTCAAGATTGACACCAAAGTCACCACGCAGACCACCATGGGCGCCAAGAACCTCGACCTGAAGGGTATGTACAAAACAATATAAGCAGTGATACCTCGATTACAGCAGCTACTATAGAGGAAAGTTTTAATTAGTTAAAACTTGAATTAGTTCTGGAACAGTTAGTCGGTTAAAATATTGTTTTGGTTGAAGTCAGACTATTGACCCCACTCTCATGTCTGGATGATAAATATGAAGCTGCCATCATCTCTAGAGTAATTATCAGTAATTAACATGTTACATGTTGTTTGCTTCATCCCTCAAAAACCAAAGTGCAAAAATGGCAACTTCCTGTTTGATGGGGAGTTGTGTCAGAGACTCTGGATAGGTGAACTTTTAGAGATGCTGGTTGATGGATTTTGTTGCCTTCGGACAGACTTGCTGTTTTCAATGTTTGTGCTTATTTACCTTACAGACATGAGAGTGATGTCAGTTTTCTAATATATACATAGTGAATATGTGTATCTCCCAAATTGCAAAACTATTACTCTGGTCATCCAAGGAGAGCTGAATCTAGGGCAACTGCACTTGAGCGTAATTACTTGAAAACGTTTCATCACTTGCAGGAAATCCAAGGTTTTTAACATTTTTAAGCATTTCCAGCCAAGACCAATTGCTTTTGATTCTACCCTCATTGGATAACCAGGACCTGGATGCCATCTATTCCATTTAGTCAGTCAGAAATTTGGTGGGCAACAATCCACGTAATTTGTAATATTGTTGGGGAAAAGAACGGCAAATATTTACAGGGTGACCAATTAAAACCTTTGGCGGACAGAACATGACATTTTCCACTATTTTTAACCTTTTATGAACAAAAAAAAATCAATTCATTGACAAAATAATGGCTAGACCAATCAATGATGAAAGCAGTTGCAGCCCTGACACTGATACAGCCCGCTGCTGTAATTGGTTCACGAAGCTGCCATTCACTGTGTTGCTCCTCACCAGGTGACCTGTACATCGGGGGCGTCTCCAAAGAGATGTACCGAGAACTGCCTAAGCTGGTCCACTCCCGCGAGGGGTTTCAGGGCTGCCTGGCAACAGTTGATCTGAATGGCCGGCTCCCTGACCTTTTGGCTGATGCCTTGGCAACCATGGGACAAGTGGAGAGAGGCTGTGAAGGTGAGGTGCAGACACACAGACGACGCCCCAGTAGATCTGTCCTGGTCCCATGTCCCTACTGCTTTTTCTTTCAGTTCTCATTTAACTCATGCTCTCTCTTGTTAGGATAACCCACTAACCCAACTTTTGGTCTATTAGATGTAAATTTGACTCTCTTTCTTCTCATCTCCTCCTCAGTCTTTCTGCACATTGTGTTTTCACTCTTTCAGCAGTTCACAGGCATCTGTGTGCATTGACTAACCATCTAACTTAATTTGCTTGTTTGCTTTTTTGTTTGGCCGACAAAAGTTACATTGATGAAAGCTGACTTGCAAGGTATATCGCTTTGTGTGAGCATGTGTGACACGTGTATGAGGGTGGGAAAATGTGTGTGTGAGAGCGTATGAGTAAGAGTGTGTGTGTGCGTGTGTGTGTGCGTGTGTTGAAACTACCCAGTGGTGTCCAGTGTTGTGTGGATCCCAGCGATCCAGAGTCAAAGGTCAAAGGTGACCTGTCCTCTCCTAGCCACCATAGTGACTTCATCACAGTAGTGACATCACCACCGCTTGACTTGAGTTGACCACAGCTCCACCACCCGGGATGCCAAGCAGCATGCTCTCTAACCCTTCCTACTGACTCCCAACCTAAACTTCAATACTCCATTTGTGAATCATTTCACACCCTTTCCTCCTCGCCTCGCGTTAGAAGTGCAAAGAAGGAGAACTCAGTTTAGAGCTTTGACATTCTCCTCCTGTGTGCTTTCGGCATGAGGCAGCGAGCGAACGGTGACAGACTGCTGAAGAAAGAGTATTGAGATGAAGGCCTTTAAACATAACTCTGCCCTCTTATGTTTAACTCCTCCTCATGTCCTTGCCCCACTCATCTAGCCTCACCACCTGCATGCTCTCCACATTTGGCTCTTTTCACCTTGTAACACAGATTCCAGTCTAGTTCCACTTCAGTTTATATGGATAACCTAACATCTCCTGTTAGTGTAAATCTAAAGAATGGGAGCCTATCCACAATATCTCACAGTTTTTTTCTACTAATACCACTAATCATAACACCATTGCAGCACAACAGTCTGTTGTGTTGCTTCAAGAAAATGTGGTCTAAAAACAACCATACTGTACTGGCATATTGTTGTGAATGCTCTGGGCTCCAGACAAAATCAAAAAAGTGTCTCTGTTTATCTTCTCCTAACTTTTGCACCCTCCCATCCCCCCCCACCACGTCTCTCACTGCAGGTCCCAGCACTACATGTCAAGAAGACTCCTGCTCAAATCAGGGAGTTTGTTTGCAGCAGTGGGAGGGCTTCACCTGTGACTGCAGCATGACCTCATATGCTGGGCCACTGTGCAACGATGGTGAGTCTCAGGCCGAGGTAGATGAGGCTAACATGTCAGGTTTTCATGGTGTTGACAGTTGCAGTAAGATATTATTTTGATGTTTAAATCCAAAAAATACATGCAAGTCTGATCCCTCATCAGGTTTATACAGTGTCCTTTAGTCTTGTCAAAGCTTAATCCTCTCCCTAAATATCTCAAAACTGCAGAGAACAAACTCAGTTTAACTTTAATCCTGGTGTAAAACTGCAGGCCTAGAACTGATGCACTTGGATGATCAAAGCATTTTTATGTGCATTTTATAAGAGCCGCCACGTGAGGGCACTGTCATCTGTTGATTCTGAGGTGGCACAAAAATACTACCTGCTCAATGTTATTATCCTAATCTGGTCTCTCTCTCTCTCTCTTTCTAACATGTAATAATGTCCTGTTTACATTTTCTAGCTTTTGTCACTAAATTGTCCTCAGCAGCCTAACAGGCAAGATGGTTGATGATTATTTAGTCACCCTACAGTGAGTCAAATCATTGTATGCTGTTATTTGTATGAGTCAGTTATTACAGTCAGCCTCCTGCAGTAATGTCGAGAAGTAGTTTGGGAAATACTTTTTTTTTCAGCATGTAGGAGGAACAAGCAAAACAAAATGTGGAAAGCCAGTCAACTGTGACATTTCAGAGTTTTATCATTATTTTTCCAATATGCCCTTTTTGTCTTAAGCATTTAGTAAAAAAAAAAAAAAAGCCCAGGTGCCATCTGCAATAGGGAACCTCTGATGATAGATAGCGCTGTTTATGGCATATAGACATGCCTGCAATTACATTTTTTATCTGTGTGGGCCAGCTGGGACCACTTATATCTTTGGCCGTGATGGAGGTGTGGTGGTTTACACGTGGCCTCCTAATGAACGTCCCAGCACCAGGGCAGACCGGCTTGCCCTTGGGTTCAGCACCCAACAGAAACACGCCATTCTGCTCCGGGTGGACAGCGCATCTGGTCTGGGAGACTACCTTCAGCTGCAGATAGTAAGTACTTATTAAGCTTACATGTTGCTCTAACTGGAGGTATTCATTCCTTCTATGCACGTACTGATCAGATATGCTTCATTTATTTATTGTGTTTAGCACAGCGATTCAGGAAATACACATTCACACTTGCAGTTAGGGGGTTGTGCCCATTCATGTGCCATCAGGTAGTAGACGAGTGAGCCCTGTGTCTGAATGAATGCCAGCAGCCGGTGCACACTCATCCTGACACTGTTTCAGACTGAGCGGTATCCCACAATTCAGCACAATCTACTGCATAACACCAGTCCAGTGGTTGGCAGTGATGCACGCTTCAATGAGTTCATCACATGTTGAATTCAGCGTGAATATAATGCAAATCTTAGAGGACCTGCACAGACGGCTATTATTCAAAAATCTGTTCTTCTTGATGAATTGATAAGAATAATTTTGCATATCTGATATTAAGTTAATATTTAATATCATATGTTTTTGTGAAAGCATTAGACAGAAATAGTCCTGCCTTAAAAAGGTTAGCAGACAGAAAACATTCAAAATAATATCATATTATGTCTCTTTTATAAACAGTAGTTATAAATATTCTGATTGTATCCATTATACTGTGGCTGATCCTACTTATTGGTCCATAATCTGGAAATTAAACAAACCCAAAGATTCTGAGCTCCATTTAGCCGTGTATTTGTATTTGCGTCTTATTAATTAATCATTGGTCTTGAATTCATCACACAAGCAGGCGCCTCACCCCTGGAATACAAGTGTGGGTATTTGGACAGACTCATTATCTTAGTATCAGAGACTGGGCTTTTATGACAACATAAAGAAGTTAAATAAGTACTCCACCGATTTAGCATTGCACTCATGTGCACACACAGTTTTTTAAAAAAGATCTTCATCCTTGTCAAAACCTGGAGCCTACTTCGCCCATAATGCAACTCCCAGACAGTTCAGTCCAGACTATGTTAGCAGCAGGTAATGTAGCCTGAAGCTCTTAGCCTAAGGCATGGCTACTGAGGTGTGGTAAGCTTCCTTCTTTCTACCTCCACACCAGATTGTTTTTTCTTGTGCCAGAACCACTGTGATGAGGTGAGGCTTGTGAATCCTCCTCCAGAGCCATCAAAAACTTTTCCCTTCAACACAAATTCTTTGGCAACAAGCGCAATAAAGATTCAAAATATGAGAGAAATTTTATCCTTGCCTGACAATTACAGTCCTCATGAAGCGTTTATATCTCCTCCTCTTCCTCCTCAGGACAAAGGCAACATTAGAGTAGTGTTTAATGTTGGCACTGATGACATCAACATCGAGGAGAGCTCCAAGTTTGTCAATGATGGGAAGTACCACATAATACGGTTCACCCGCAGCGGAGGCAATGCAACCCTCCAACTGGACGACCTGCCAGTCATTGAGCGTTATCCCTCAGGTAGGCCCTGCCCCGCCCACAGAAGCCCAACCCACCGACCCACCACAGCACTGCCTGTCCTGGGACAGAGCTCACTACACCTTAGTCCAAATCGACTCACCTCCTGATTGATGAATCACATCAGTGTTCCTATCAATGTTTATATTCAAACACTGAGGTTGAGAAATATAATTGCAGCTTTTTTTGTTTTATGTTATTGTGTTTGAAATGAAACATGTGTGATCTGATATGAAACATGACTTCTTTTTAAACCATAAAATGAGATAGTTATTACAATAGCTTGTACACTAGCCAGCTATGTCATGTTAGGCCTGTTAAATAGTGTTAAAGGTAATTTATGAAAATATTCAATTCAGGTGTCAGTTGTTTTTTCTCACCATAAAAGAAAATAATAACAGTTGGTGCATTTCTGGACAAACAATAATTTAAAAACATGTCATATTGTGAGTTAAATGTTTA
This sequence comes from Centropyge bicolor, assembly GCA_037975185.1. Taxonomy (NCBI): domain Eukaryota; kingdom Metazoa; phylum Chordata; class Actinopteri; family Pomacanthidae; genus Centropyge; species Centropyge bicolor. The sequence goes on along the minus strand of JBBMOC010000031.1, from coordinate 3,336,465 downwards.
ACTAGAGAGAAAAAATAAGAAAAAGAAAAAGTGTAAAAGTGTATTTTGTTGAATATAGTCTTTGTTTTTATATTTGTTGTTTTTTCATATTTAAAGTGGTAATCTTAGCTAGTAGTCTTTAACACAATGAGATCCAGACTTTAGTTAGCTGATATAGCTAAAATGCTAAATGTTAGTTGTTGTGAGGTGTGTGTGAGGGTTCTTCCTGTATGTAACTCTAAACTCAGTCAGTCATATAGACAGTATGTGGCAGCTGTAACATTATTTCCCTGTGCTCTTGCAGATGTTAACCCCTGAAATGTCTCTTTAAATTAAACCCAATGAACAGAGAGTAAGAGTCCGCTCACTGGAAACATAGTGAATTCAGCTCCTCTTCTCTTAGCACATCAAGCTTACCTTAACGCAGTGACATGCCAACAATGAGCAGACCATTACTTTCTTTTCATTGCTGTTCTTTTTGTATCCAGCTCCTGTACCACGTTTGGATGTGCGTAATTACTACTGTGTTTTCATCTCTAAATTAAAGGCAACATTGATAACGAGCGCCTGGCCATCGCCAGACAGCGAATCCCCTATCGGCTCGGTCGAGTAGTTGACGATTGGCTACTCGACAAAGGTAAAAACCCTGATTAAAATTCCTTAAAACTTTGAGCTTAAAAAATACAATTTGAAGACAGTTGAATATACTTTATTGTGCACCATCAACTAACATCTAAAAATCTAAATCCATAACTAAGTATTTAAAAGTTGGGCAGCTGTAGTGTGTAATACTGTGTAAACTGTAGTGCCTGTGAACGTATCTTGTTAGTGTGTATCTGATAATATCAGGTTAAAGGGACGATGGAGAGATTTAAATGTGAATAAATCAGAAAATAGAAAAGAAGTACTGATAAAAGATGCTTTATTAAGACTGGTAAATAATTTTGTTTATTATCAAATTGTAAACGATAAAGCATTCACTAAAGTTGAAAAACAATTTTGTAATCAAATTAAAATACATGCAAAGTATTGTGACATGTAAGAATTATGTAAATTTGAAATGACTAATAGAGCAATGCTTTTGTTGAAAAAATGTAAAAGTTTTCCTCCTAAACTTCAGCAGAGCTCCTTAAATTAGCCTCTAGTCCCTTTAACAGTGAGCAGTGCTAGAGCTTATAACCTGTGCATGCTTCATAGGGCTGTTACAACAGTTCTCTAGATCTCTGTCTCTCTGTCTGCCTGTCTGTTGCTCCTTCAAATACAATGTCGTGCTGCACAGCCATCACAGCAACCATCTGTCAGCCCCGTCTTCTCAGGGCCCTCTGACTCCTCTCATCTGCTGCCTCTTCCTCCTCCTTCTGTTCTTTGCCTCTTCATCCTCCTCCTCTTCCTCCTAGACTTCTCGCTCTCTTCACCCCCCCCCCTTCTTTTTCTTCTCCTCTATTTTCCGTTCTTATCTCTCTCAGTCTCAGCCCTCTCCACGGTTCTCCACGGCTTCGATTTGCTCTGCCATGCTTAATCTATCCCATCCTCTCACCATGGCTTGGGGGTGGTGAATTGTGTAACACTCAAACACTCTTGTGCGTGTATGTATGCACGTATGTGACCACTGGTATGTATGTGTGTGTGACTGTATTTGCGTGTGTCCGTCCACCTTCCTTCCTGGGGTGCCTCTGTGTGTGTGTGTGTGTGTGTGTATGCACGGGCGTGTGTCCATGTAGGTCGCCAGCTGACCATCTTCAACAGCCAGACGACGGTGCGTGTGGGCGGAGGCGAGCGAGGCGCAGGTATGTTCCAGGGTCAGCTGTCTGGCCTCTACTACAACGGCCTACGCATCCTCAACATGGCCGCGGAGGGGCACCCGCACATCAGAGTGGAAGGCAGCGCGCGGCTGGTGGGCGACATGCCGTCCTCCTCCATCACCCCGCAGTCCAGCGCTGCGGCCGGAGGCAACCGCTCTGACTCCGCTCCCTCCATAAGCGACATCACAACCACCACGGCCACCAACAGGAAACAGGGCGCCACGCAGCACACGCAGGTCAGAGCACAATTTGGAGTTTTTTCTGTGGCAGCTTGAGTGTATAGGAAACTCTCTAAATCCCTGCTGTGTGTGGTCATACAAAGATTTACTTGTGTTACCTCAGATATCATGTTCATGCATGTCCTATCACCCCACTGCCATCATCCTTTGGTGTGACAATGGGTAATTAAAAAGTGTTAATTTGCTTTGATAAGTTCCTCAATCACTAAGAGGATTAGCAAGCACACAGCCCACTAATCAAGGACTAGAGGATAGCAAGATATGTCAGGAGGAGTGGGACTGTTTTAAACTGCACTCAAGGCAAGGCGAGTTTATTTATGTCGTTCTTTTGCTACACAAAGGAAAGTCAGACTGTTTTACATAAGAACATTAAAGGAGAGCCCAGAAGACGTTAAAAACAGAAAGCAGAATTACTTGCAAAACATTTTTAAATAAATCAAAAAGATGAGTTGAAGGGTGGATAGTAATGAATGCTCGAGATTCAGTCAATGGCAGAGCAGAATATTAAAGTTGTTTTTATGCTGAAACATCAAATTTTCAAACCTTGATTTGAAAGTCTTACATCAGTTTACTCCAGCTCTTTGGAGCAGAGTAACTAAATAATGCTTTAATCACTCATGTACAAATCTGAAAAATGATCTGAAAAGTCTACTTTCACTGTAATGCCCGAATGTCTCATCTGATAAAAGCAACTATCATAACTATAAAATGACCTTTCACCGATGTTTTTCTTCTTTCTGATAAGTGTTTACTACTATTTGCTCTGTAACATCACCTATATCAAAACTTGCATGCGAATCAAAGATACCTCAAAGAAAACACAGCCATGAATAGAAAGCTCACATATAATTTTTCTGCTCCGGCACATGAATGGATTAGATGGCAAATTCCTCACTAAGTGGTCCCTGCCCACTAAATTATAGGAGGAGAAATCTTTGTGTTAATGGAGGCCATAATAGCTTTTCCACAATATGCGTCTAGTAAACTGATGCAAATGGGTCTCAACAATAGAAACGCATAAGTGTTATTGAGGCATATTTATAGTGGATGCGGCTGCAGAGTCGATGCTAATGTCAGAGGATACGTGGTCAGCAGGTACTCTTTTGCTCTATTGTTCACATCACTACCGAGATGCTGTCAGGCTCTTTGTGGGCGTCTGTGTGTGCTGCAGTTCTTCTCTCGTGTTATAAAACTGTGCCCGTCTGCCGCACTGAGAAAGATTTTTTTTTTCTTTTTTTTCCCAATGATACAAGTTGCCATGGAGATAGTGAGCCCCATCCAGACTCCCATAGAGAATAGCTCCTCTGTGTATAAACCGCCAGCTGTTTCAGACATAAATAATAGAACGCAGAGGGCTGTGAGCTAAGCCTCAGGCATCAATAATGGATATGAGAGCTGGATGGATGGCGCTGCAGAGTGACAGCGTTGTCACAGGGGCTTGTTTTCACACTCTCCATCCCTCCCTGTTTATGTGCTTTAAATGAACTATTCCCGCTCTTGTGATAGGCTGATGTCAGTGCTAAATCCAGGATGCAGAGTTGTGCACTGGAGTCAATATCACTGTATGAGAACTAGGTCAGACCCACTATATGCTCAACATGCTGCAGTGTGTGTGCGTGTGTGTGTGTGTGTGTTTGCCAGTTTGTGCAAGTCCAATCACTCCAGCCGGCCCACAAACTGTGTGTGTGTGTGTCTTGTTTAAGAAGAATCTACAGCATCTCCATTGAGGCTGTCTAGTGTTGCCTGGCAACCAACCTGGCCTCAACCAGTGCACACACACACACAGACACACACAGACACATACACACACACACATTCAGGTGGATTGAGAACAATAGGCTTGAATTGCAGCACATTGCATCAGAGGAGGGGCAGCGAGAGACGTCTTCCAAAGGTGGTTCGGGTCCAAGTAACTTATCGATTTCACGCACACGCCCAAATGTGTGTGTGTGTGTGCGTGTTGAAGTGGATCTGCCTAAGTTGCCCCACGGGTTTACTCCTGCCGCCAGTACTTTGTGCAGTACGAATGTGTTATGTGCCTCCTCCTGAAGTCCACAGTTTATTGAGTTCCTTTTTTTGTGTGTTGAAAAGTGGAAGGGATTAATAATGCATGACAGCTGAGCACCAGCTAGGAGAAGAGAGGGAGAGATTGTGTGAGAGTGTGTGTGAGTGTTTATGCTAGAGGCTGCTGTGAGTCACAGAGCTTGAGTTTGGTTTTGATGTTTGGTGTGTGTGTGTGTGTGTGTGTGTGTGTGTGTGTTTACGTGTGTGTGTGTGTTTGTGTTCAGGTGTATGTGTGTACCTGTGTTTGATGCAAAGACTGATAGAAGAAACCCGAGGCTCAGAGCGGCGCCCGATTGGCTCTTAGGAATCAGCTGACCCAGTCACTTCCACAAGCCCTGTGAACATCTCTCTCATTCGCTCCCGTCCTCCGTCCCTGTCTGTCTTTCCCCTTGCTATCTTCTTCTATCTTTCACATCTTTCTCTCCCTCTTTCTCTTTCCTGTCCTTGCTATCCATCTTCTGGAGATACTTTCTCTCTCCTCCCTCGCTCACTTTTCTCTTCCTTTCTTCTCACTCTCCTTTGCTCTCTCTCCCTCCATATCTTTCCATATTTACCCGTCACTCCCCTCCCTTCTCTCCTCTCCTCCCTCCCTCCCTCCCTCCCTCTCTCTCTCTCTCTCTCTCTCTCTCTCTCTCTGTGGTTGAGCTCCAGTGATAGGCTGTTAATGCAGGCGGTGTATGAGTCTATCTCACCATCTGCAGTAGTGGAGCTAGCTTCTCTCTCTCCTCTCGTCAGGATCTATTCATCAGCCTGCCAACTTCAGCCCTGATTTGGTGTGCGCCTGTGTGTCTGCGAAGATGTGTCTAAATAGAAATAGAGCAATGGAGCACGTTTGGCTATTGTAGAGCTTGTGTATGTACATGTGCGCTTGATTTCCAGTTGTGAAAGTAGCAGACAAGCTGTTGAATCTTCTGCAGGAGTGTGTGAGGACACAGTGCAGCTACTATGTGTGAACTAGGCAGTCAGGGAGGCATGGACGGTCGTTGGCACTGTTCGGCTGCTCAGGTAGAGATTTTGCTCTTTCAGCATGCGGATATCCTTCTCATCGTGCTCTTTCACTTCCTTTCTTTTTTCCCTCCTGTACTTCTTTTTCTCCCCCCCCCTCCTGTCATTGTGCATCTGTGTCTGTCATTATGTCAGCATGCTCTGTTGATAGACTCTGAAAAGATGGGGACAAAGAGGGAGGGACAGAAGGAGGGTGGTTGGAGGGGCGGAGGTTTCTTGGGCATACACCTCTTCAGTGGATCTTCTATAAACTTCTGGGGCTTCATTCATCGATGTGATTTAAGTTGTGTCTGGCATGTTCTCTAGTTTTCCTCGTGTTCATTGTCTCCCATGTGATAGGTGGATCAATAGTCCAATTGACACCTTCCCCGGCTGAACGGGGCGGTCAGCTGACGGGGGAGATGTCACAGATCAGAGGAGGGGCCTCGGGAATTTTACTCGTCTGCTTTTGTTTTGGGCCAAAATCGGGATTCAAAACAGGTTCCCGCAGAGGGCACATAGGTGTCTGTGGATCAATAATCAATGGCGGTGGCTCGGCATTGATCAGTTTCAGTCAGGGGTGATGTGTTTCCTACTGGCTGATTGGTTCTGGTGCTATTTGGATCCTGGCAAAGGCACAGAGGTTTATTGACTGGCCGGATTCCAGAGGCTAAGCTCACCCTAGCAGCATTTGACAGCCCAGTGGGCAGAACTGATTGGAAAGGCAGTGGAGGAAAGAGACAGAGTCAAGCATCAATAACTTAATGTATGTTTCAGGCCAAGCTAAACCACAGTAGACTTGTCAGGACCGAGACCACACAGTACAAGGCCAGTGTGGGCTTTTTCAGATGAATAGACTAAGTGATTCTCTAACCTTATGTAATCTATGTTCTTACATAGACAAAGAGGCAGGGAAATAGAGAAACCAAGGACAGAGAGGAAGCTTAATGAATTTCTGTTTGAAATAGCGCCTGTAGGTTTCAGCTAAGACATCATCGACCACTTAGTACTTTGATTTGGTTCAGATTCTGTTCTGGTCTGGTTGTAATCTGCCTCTAGAGCTCTGCTCTTTTATAGCTCTGCCGCTCTCTCCTTTATTCTGTGGGTTACTAACATCTACTGCAATGCATCACAATCCAATTTTAATTTAGTGCTGGCACTGAGCGCCCAGTGTGGTTTAAACACACACACACACACACACATACACACGTTCATATCTCTCATGCCGAAGCGCCACGGAGGGTTTGTTTAACAGTAGTTCATGAATATGCGGATCACATTAGCACAGTGTTAAGTAAAGACCGCAGCACTTTGAAGTCCTCCTCCTCCTATCCTGCCTTCTTTTCTCTCTCTTTCTCCCCAGTTGCTTTCTCCTAAAATTCCCTTTATCCATCTATCTTTTACTCCTTTTCTCCCCTCGTTTTTTCCGCCCTCTTCTCCTCACACACTCGGACTGGAATGGCAAATCAATGCACAGGTCCCCACTGAGGGTGCACACTCCTTTTTTTTTCCTCCCTTTTTTTTTTTTTTTATTCCCCATCATTTTTAACAGCCTGAACTTAGAGTTGCCATGGCAACAAGAGGAGCAGGGATGGAGAGGAAAAAGGGCTCCTTTCCCATAGAGAGGGAGCGAGGCACGGAGAAAGAGCAGTTGTTGGAGATGTTAGTTGGTTTGAAGCAGGTTAGAGGTTGAGCATAAGTGGGCTATTGACACGGTGCTTATGGAGAGGTGTTAAATGAAGGAGAGTTAAATGAACCGTCAAGTGTTTAGGTGGAATATTTAACAAAAACTAGGGGGGGAAAAAGTGGTTTTATTCCTCTCTTTAGCGTCACACTGCGCATTCTGTAACACATATGAGCCAATATCAGCTGTAGAGAGCAGAATAAAGGAGGTGTGAGAGGCCAAAGGAGGAAAATAAGAGGGGGAGGGTCAAGAGAGTAGGAGATGATAACTGGCTGTCCCCTTGTGGTTTTAAACAGGATTCAGTGTTTCTCTCCTCCCTCCTCCTTTCTTCTGCTCTCCTTGCTACTCTAGTTTTGGCCGTCTGCCATTGCTGGGGGCCGTAGCAGGCAAAAGTGTTTGTGGCAAACTGGAGAGCAGGTGGGCGATGGATTGGTGCTGCCTGCTCACACATGTAGAAAATAAACAGAAGGGGTGTGGAGCACAGGCTGTTTTTTTTCTTGGTGATGTCGTGGATTATGAGTTTGTGTCTGTATATGTGCGTTTACACTTTCCTGGATCTCTCTCTTTTTTCTCTCTACACAGTCGGCAGACGACCTGCTGGTGGCGTCGGCTGAGTGTCCCAGCGACGATGAAGACATTGACCTCTGTGACCCCAGCTCAGGTGAGATGCCCCCTGCAAATACCCACATCACACTGACTTTTCGGCTTTTTCATGTTTCCTCCACACGCTGTTTTTTCCTACGGCTTTGTTGCTCGCTATAATGAATTTTTCATTTCCACTTAGGTTTCTGCCTCCAGGCATTACCTAACACTCTCCATCCACTCCACCATCTCCGTCTCCATCCTTTCCTTTGCTTCCCCTCACCTCCCCTCACTCCTTGTTATTCATCCTGTCTTTTTATATCTGTTTCATTCCTTCTTGTCTTCCTCCACTTCCCTCTCTCACCTCATCTCCATCCTGCCCAGAGAATTCATATGCAAATCATTTCACCAACAATCTTTTAATATGGTGTCATTTATCACCATCTTGCAGCCCTCGCTGCCTGTGTATGTCATAAAGTGTCAAATGTATGTAATAAAAATTGATGTAATGTGCACCTGCGCTCTGGCCCTCCTCTCAACATGGTGTAATGTAATCTGTTTACACATTATGTGATAATATGGAAACAGCTTTGGCTCTAAGCTGCAGCCTTTCCTTGCCTGCATGTGGAATTATGCAAAACGCATGTCAAATAATTCATCCCGATGAAGCATTGCATCTTCTGGCTCCAGCTCTCCACCCATTGGCATGTAATACAAATTAATAATGTATGCCGTAAACTGGAATTTAACATCACACCCCTTTTCCCCTTACAGCCCGTCCTCCCGTGACGGAGATCAAGGTGTTCCCAGGTCCATCTGAGGTGGTGCGGGAGAGCAGCAGCACCACGGGCATGGTGGTGGGCATCGTGGCGGCCGCGGCCCTCTGCATCCTCATCCTCCTCTACGCCATGTACAAGTACCGCAACCGCGACGAGGGCTCCTACCACGTGGACGAGAGCCGCAACTACATCAGCAACTCGGCCACGCAGCCCAACGGCAGCACCAAGGACAAGCCGCTGGGCATCGCCAAGATCTCCAAGAACAAGAAGAACAAAGACAAGGAGTACTACGTCTGAGGCGGAAGACGTCCGACACACAGACATATACGCATACACCTTTATATATAACGGTATATGTACATAAATAGATATATTCTAAAAAAAGATACACACATACACACTGACATACACATGCTGATGTTAATGTTTACTCTCCAATAATGACACATGCACACACGCTGGCAAGCACAAACATATACACATCCAAGCACACACACACACAAAGCACAAACATACAGACACAAACACAGACTGGCCCGAGGGCATGGACCCTTATTGTACAGTATTTACCAATGAGCAGAGCCTCTGAGAGAGGCTCGTTTTATGAACATAAACACCATTCCAAATGATTTAAAGAAGCACCAGTTCAACTCCCAGTTAAGAACCATTTCGGGGCCAGCAAGCTACAAAGACCAGTCACTCCCCTGCCACAGTAGGACCTCTCCTGTTGGACTCAGAGAGGTCAAGGAAGACTTTCAGCGAAGCACATGGCAGACTGAGTGTGTTGAGCGAGAGGGCAGAGCACCAGAACAAAGATGATTTAAAAACACCAAGAAAAGCACTAAGTGTCTCTTCCAAGCTTCTTGGCCTTCCTCCCTGTTAGCAGACGGGACTCGATGAAGCACTGAGGACGCCGAAGAAACAAGCACACCGACGGTCCAAGTCTAAGCCCAAGCAACGGGACAGAAAATCAGGGTGTAGCCACAGAGGCGGTGAATTCTGAGTGAATAGGCAGAGGCAGGGCTGGTGCCGCTAACATAACGAATGGGCTGCAGAGCTGATGTTTTACAGCAGCCTGTAAATCACAAAGGTGGAATCAGCGGAAAACCGAGAGATATTTTCCTGGACAGGATACTTGAGACTTCAGATGCTACCTACAGACACCAGTCGGGTGTGACTGCGGTGTCACACCAACACACACATACACACACACGCAGCACACAAGCACACACACGAAAATAAAAAACAATCACACATGCAGACATACAGATACCTGCAATGCTAAAGACCCACCATTTCTTCATAAGACTGAAGACTATACAAGAAGACAATGGTGAAAATGACCATTATGATAATTGTTATGGCAATGATACTGATGACTATGAAGAACATTTGGGCAGTATAGACTCTTTGGGGAAGGGAGGGGGGGGTCTTATTGCACGTGAATTATCTTACTCCGTGTGATTTATACCGCGTTGAAACTCCAGAGGTTACACCGTGACGCACCGCCATCATAAACTTACCACCTTGGCTTGAAGTATTCCTAAATACACACTTCAAATGGTTTTCAGTCTGTGGGATTCAACAATGATTTAATCTCCGAATCGACTCTCGGTTCAAAATCCTCATTGACAAAGCGTGACCATCTCGAGTGTGCTGCATGCCTGAGTCTCTGAGCCGTGCTGTGAAGTGGTGGCGTGTCCCACGAAGTCCAGAGCTGGCAGGTTTGTTTGTTTGTGGGGGGAGGAGGAGGTGGAGGAGGACGGGGGGTGTTGCGGGTTGCAGTGTGACTCCAGTGCAACGCCCGGATGTGTGCGCCCACCACAGGCCACGCCCTGTTTTCTAGCCTGATGTCTTATAGGCCACACCCACTATACCTGCTCTAACCAACCACCTTTTATAGCAAAAACCAGCCGAGGAAAAGAATCAAAAACAGATCAAAGTAAATGTTACCATGTGTTGCTAATAGATAGAAAAGTCCAGTTCATGATGCCATTGGCTCTATGACAACTTGAGTTGCTTTGATTTCATTGGCTCTCCCTTTTCTCTCTCTTTCTCTTTGCGTCCTTTTGTCTTCATGCTATTGGTTGACTGATTTATCGATACTCATGGTGTGACCGACGCAGGACAGACAGTTTTCCGAATGGGCTACAGTATAAATTATCTGTTTATGGACTTTTGCGGTGTCTGAGCCCTCTGCAGCTGAAGAATTGTAGCTCTCACGATATATCAATACAAACAGTGCCATGACATGAACAAGCCCCTCGAGTTCTTCCAAGCAACGTAACCAACCAGTCAGATGCATGCAACATGACCAGGGCGAGAAAGGACACGACAAGGACTGTGTGTGAGATTTCAAAGTATAATGTCAAAATTAACTTAACATATTCCCTTATTCTCTCCATCCCTAACTGGCCTTTCTGACCTCCTTTTCCTCCCTTCTCTTGTTTTCCCCTCGTTTAGTATGTTTCCCAATCTGCCCTCCCAGGTGTCTATCGCTTTCTTTTCCCTCTATCTCTGTTGTGTTGCCATCTGAAACAAAAGGAGGTGTCTCAACCAATGGGATTCTACATCTAGGTGTTCATTAACCATGTTTATTTTCTATATGTACAATTTTTCTACAGTATTTACTTTTATTTTTATTGTTACGGTTCTTTGATGAACATAAAGTGGAAATTTATTATGAAAAATAGTTTTGAAGATTAACGAGTAAATAAAATATTACCCAAGTGAACCGGAGTGTGTTTGTGTGTTGGTTTCTGCTCGCGTCTGCCTGCAGACAACAATACTGTGTCTGTCTCACATCGCCCACGACGTGACAGCAGATCAGTGTGTAATTAAGACAAACTCATAACAACTCATATTGTGTTTGGCAGAAGAGAGTAATGGTTCAAAATTCAACAGCTAGCCTGGCTATGTCCAGACTAAAATCACCTCTAAGCCGAGTTCGGACTACACAATATTTTTGTCTGTTACGATGCCGATCGTCGAGTCATAGACCTGTCCGATGATGATCATGATTATCACCAGGAGGGAGGTGACCTTTCACCCAGGAGACCAAAGAAGAAATCAAACGTTGACTTGTTTTAACGTGCATCCATACGTTAACGGACAGAACGGATTTAGGTCAAATAACTGTGATAGTGTCACAATAATAACCAAGTTTCTTTCTCTTACCCTGATGAAGGAGGTCGCCTGATACTAGCTCTTGTAATTCAGTGCAATCTCTAATTCAGCATTTCTTTCATTCGTCTTTCTGAAAAACTACAGTACTCTACAGTATTTACTTTTTTTTTAGAAAGTTAAACAATGATCAATGAAAATTTACAAAAATGGAATTGTGGGAACTTGAAGTCATCTTAACTTGGTTTCATTCATATACAAAAAAAACTGACCAAAGCTCTCTTCAAAAGTTAATTTCCTACTTATTTTAGTTGTGAACCCTACTGTGTAAAAATGCCTCCTCTCTGTCTGAACTAACCATGACCCCTCCTCTGGCCCATGCACTCGCCTCTGGGGTCTGAAGCTTAGGGGGGCGGGGTTTGTGAAAGGCAGCTTATCTGAGCATATGAAGACACATGACGTTATAATATTGAGACTCTGTTCTTAAGCTGGATTTGTGGTTTTTAGCGTTGATACAAATGTGGGAATTTTGTCCAGACAAAACATGACCTTTGATTTTTTTTTTTTTTCATTATTTGACAATATTTCATAGACCAACAAATTAATCACTTAATTGGAAAATTAAACAATAGATTAATCAGTAATAATCATTAGTCGTGGTCTTGCTTCCATATGGGCACAGTTTAAATATAGAATATAAGCTAAATTATAAATAGAAATATAGAGAAAAAAGTGCAAAACCCAATGAAAGCGAAAATAAAATAAAATGCTTTTTGTGTGACAGTGTTTGTGTCTGAGTTGCACATTTTGAGGACAGAAGAGTTTGGGGTTTTTTGCACACAATTAAATCATGTTTTGTAGATAAGTTATTATAAAAACTAATTTAAGTTCAGCAGGCAAAAATCTGTTGCATGTTTGCATGTCCTTAACAGGCACACACAAGAGTGGTCTCATTATAACCCTGTAACAGAAAGCGTGTATTTCCTGACGTATCCCTCCAACTGTCTGCTTCTAACAAACGTTTCAGACGGCCCCACGTTCATCTTATTCCCTCTCACCTCTCGCTTCATCAAAGTAAGGAAAGCAGCACCTTTTCTTCCGAGTCCTGTTCTGTCTAAGTGGGACAGTAGACACACATAAATACCCCCTCACGCACACACCGAACACGGCTTTGAAATATGACTCAGTGCAGTGAGCGGTATGAGTCTCTGCAGAGTTGCTGTTTGCCAGATGAAAGATCCGTGAGACTGCAGCGTGGAGCCTCCATCCTCAGGTGAGAGCAGCTACAAGGACTCACTATTTCAATAAACACCTCCCAAGTCTGTCTCCTTACCGCTGCTTCTCCTTCTTTTGCTTTTGCTGAGCAGTCTGAACAAAAGGATTGTCAGGCTGTAGCCATCTGCCACTGTGCCGTCCTTGACCACAGTCAGCGAGCACAGAGAGAAAGACGCAGTCCTGCTATAATTATAGTGTAAATACGATGTATCAGCTGCCTCCTGTTAACATGCACCTCCAACATTTACATATAGAGATAGAGCAAATCCACTCCAGCAGCCTTGTCACGTTCATTACACACCAGAAAGTAAAACTTGTGCGGATGAAATCTGGAGAGACAGATTTAGATCCTGTTTACTAGTGGAATAAAAATGTTTAAAAATGAGTTTATCCTCTACAGTATTTTAGGACATCTCACACATTGTCAGTCTTGTGTGATGACTCTAGGAACCAAAGTTTGTTTACAAGTTTTCGAGAGCACTATGTTGCAGAGGAAGCTGCACGAGATCTGATAAGCTGCCTCAAATGATGTCACTTGAGGCAGCATCGGTTGGAGCTACTGCAAGTTTTTACTATACCATACTTATACTATACTTGCTGGTGCAGTACATACAATATGGCACTGGTTACCCACTGTTTACACCTGTTACACTTGTGGATATGTCTGTGGTCAACTCTTCATCTCTGCATGAGGCTTAGCCAACATTTACACATAGATAACATTTACAGTGGCTGTGGTCCATGAAAGTGACCCTGAGCCATCTCAGTGAATGGAAATGCACGATGGCAGCACCTTGGCATAGACCTGCCATTAACGATAGGACTATTAGATACAGCTGTGTTTGACAAGTCAGAAATATCCACTTGATTTCATTCATTTATCTTGTTGAGCAAGGAGAGTGTCTGTTTGCAGAGTTATATAGTCAATATTTTTATCCACACCTCCCCTGCACAGATGCAGAACATTCAGCAGGGCATTAATCTACAAATCCACATCATGCATCAGCGCGCACACACACACACACACCATGGACCTTCCTTTTCGTCAGTCCTTCATTTCCACTCCTTTGTGCACCTGCATTTGCCAGACTCTGTCTATCTTCCTCTCTTTCTCTCACTCCTTCTGTTTCTGTCTTGATTTGTGTGTAACTGTGGGAGAGTGTGTGTGTGTGTTTTGTGTGTGTGAGAGAGAGAGAGAGAGAGAGAGAGTGTGTGTGTTTGTGTGTGTGTGCGTGGTCATGTCAGGAGCTCAAGGCTGCATTTTTCTTCCTGTTTTGGATTAAATCATAAAAAGCTCTGTTCCTCTACATGACGTTCCCACAGTACATCTCACACACATGTATAAATACCAGAGGCAACAATATTTGTGGACGGAAGCTGAAGATGCATACAGAAGAAAATGACAAAAAAAAAAAGATTGTTACATAAGTGTGTGTGTGTGTGTGTGTGTGTGTGTGTGTGTGTGTGTGTGTGTGTGTGTGTGTGTGCAGGCATGTACATGTGAAGAAAGCAGTGTCCTTGCAAGCTGGCTGTCCTGCTGACATGTGGGGAGTAGAAAGAAATATTATGTCCAACGCTATCAAACTGTTCTCATCTTTCAACACCAGTATGAGACTGGAGACAAAACAGATTCACGCCTGTTCCCCATAATTTTTTCATCAGTTTGTTGGCATGATTTGCAAGCCAATAACAAGCAGCCAGAAATAAATAACTCTCTATTGTCTTATTTACTCCCAAACTGTGAATGATCATGAACCCCAAAGAAACAATAAGCTATGAATATATGAATCTTATAGATATAATATACAGTTTTTTTTTTTAATTAACTGTCACTTAAAAGTTATGGATGTCATGATCCTGTTTTTTTGCCCATGACCGTTTTCTGCCTTGACTCATGTTTTCTCTCTGCCTGCAGGCTGCACGGGTAGGGGAGGGGCCGGCGCTCCTCAGGAGTGAGGCCCACCTGGCGCACCTGGCTGCAATCAGGTGATTAGTGCGGCAACTTAAGCCTGTTTCCTATTGTGTTCCAGTGCCAGATGATTCCTAGCTCTAGCCTCGGCAGCCTGCGTGCGTCTCACTCCTGGAAAGCCCTCTCGCCCTGATCCCGTGCTCTTTGTTTTACACGTGTTTGCCACCAGTGTGTTTTTGTTCCTGGTCAGTCTCAGTTTCTCTTTAGCTTAGCTTTGTCCCCGCTGTGGTGATTTGTGTTCTGAACACATCAATAAATACTATTGGGAAGGATTATGAAAATAAAGCTTGTCCACCAATCAGGTCACTAAGCCTAACCCTAACCACTGACCCAGAAATCACTATTTTCTAAAATGGGAACACTGCTTTTCTTCCCAATTGCACCAGCTGTCCCCAATTAACCCCTTGAGCCTGAGGGCCCCCCAATTGGGAGACCCTAGAGCGTAAGACAAAGAAATAGTGTGAAACAATGCACTTATCATGAGAGAATATAGTAATAAATGCTGCACATCAAATTAAACAGCAGAACCTAGGCTACAAGAACATATAAGCCATTTTTACATGCACCAAACACAGCTCAAACGCCAGCTAAATTAATTATCAAATATAGAAATTAATATAGCGCCACCAAGAAATATGGCGTCACCACTCACCATATTTCTGGCTATAGCGCTGTGGTACTTCATGCAAAACGGACAAACAACCCCTCAAACGAAAGCAGACAGTCCACAGATTCAAACCATATCCATCAAAGCTCTCCAAAAACCAAAGCAACAGCCACAAACAACAGCAAAAACCGATTTGAAAAAAAAAACGCTTTGTCAAACTGTAGTCGTAAAATTTCTCTTACCTTAGCTGTTTCGCCATGAAAAGTTTGTTTATCGGTAAATCCACATTACAGGTTAGCAGTTAGCGCTACTTCCTTAGCCACAATGAAAACAACCCGGATGTGTCTGGGAAGGCTTCCTTTACATACGGAGGGGGGGCACGGGATTGGCTGGGGCGCAAGGCAAGCTGGTGCACTAGTTGCCTTCTGGGGCTTCTAATTGGCTAATGGTGCTGTCAATCTCTGACTATCCCTGTATTCTATTGGCTCCTACCAGCTCCAACTAGTCTTATGGACTTTACGCACAGGGCGCATGTGCAGAATACGGCCTTTGTTTTGAATAATACGAAGCTTTTTTTGTGAGCAACTTTGTTCCTAGAATACCGGGAAATAAGTAAATTCACGTAGCACAGCGAATTTCACGCATGGCATCAGGCTAACCATGATGTCACAAGCTGTGCTAAGATGTGAGCTGGCCTGCACTGTCTGCACTAAAACCTCTCTAGTTTTGTTCTGCTTCACTTTATCAGAGTCAAACTTTGCAGAGACAATGCTCACATATTGTGCTATGATTTGATAGAGGTTTAGAGCTGCAGCTGGATCAATCTATTATCCTAAAAGTGCTTTTTTTTTTCAGCCGAACCTGAACTTTTTCATTTGTTTTTTGAAACTTTTCATCATTCTGTGTGCCATCTTCATTTACTCTTAACCAGTAATGTATATACTGATATTTACACATCTGAACAAAACTTACAAGTGTTCCCTTTATTATGACACAAGAATTATTCAAATAGACCTTGTGGTTGCAGAGATGCACTCATTTTATTATGGGTATGTAATTTTCGAGCAGAGGCCTGAAAAATAGCTTAGGGCTCAAGGGGTTAACTGCTCTTGATTCTGATGTGTGTTCCCAAAAGCAGCATTAGTCTGTCAGACACACACACACACACAACCCAGCAGAGACCTCCTACATCCTCATACACCCATAAAGCTTTTCACACGCCCCCGTCGCTCACCACAGCATGGCAGAAAGCTCCAAAGCACCTCTTGCTTCTTCTCTCATCGACCTGGTGCTGAACCCAGACTGGACAGACGGACAAAAGCAGTCATAAGAGATGTGGACTGTGGGCTGCGGTGGAAGGCCTGCGTGCATGTAAACAAACACAGACAGGGGAAAGAAAGAGACAATATAAGAAACAGGAGAAGAAGAGCAACAAGGACATTTTAAAAGTGGAAATCTAAACTATAACAATCTGGACTGTGGACAGACAATGATGATGGCCGTGCCTCTCATAATGTTCATGATGGTAAAGACGTCAGCAGCCTCGGCGCCCGGCTCTGACATGGACATCAGACCCACAGTTGTGACCATCTCCGGGGTCACACAGATTCCCTCCAACATCTCCAGCGGCACCTTATGCCTGTGAGTACACACAAACACACATACAAGTGGATGCACGCTCATATGTGTGAATGTCACTGCAGTGATAGTGGATGTTTATATTTTACTTGCTGCCTTTAGAGAAAATGTTGGAAATTCCTAAAATACTGATACTACACATTTTGTGGTATTACAGGTTATAATAATGTACCCTCCTCTGGTCTGTACAGAGAACCACAGGATTAGCTTTTATGGAGCTTTATGTGACATCTTTGCCAACCTTTCACAACAAGAGAGCGACGACTACAACGTGCTCTCACCAGTTCTTCTACTCCGCTTCTACTTTTTCAATCTCAGTTCCTCAACTGAAATGTAGCTTGGCCAACTATACCTGCTGTGAAAGTGATGGTGTCTGTGTCCTGGTTTTTTTCTTTTTTCTTATTGTTGTAGTTGTATGATTGCTGCAGGGTTGGGTTTTTTGTTGTTTGTATTCATTTGAATTCATTTGGGATATTGAATGGGAACTCCAGGAAGTTCATAGTGTACTTTCATAAAGTTGTGGGAGTTGCAAGAAGTTGTTTTTTTAAGGCACAATTTGAAAAAACTAATGCCAAGAAATCCTGGCTTTCATGCTTTAGCATAGATCAAGCTCCAGTAACCCACAGTCAGTCACACAGTCAATATCATTTTTTGTTGGACCACCCACATCTTTGAAAATCCACATCTCCTGCTTTCTGTTGCATTTGTTGCCTGCAGTCCTGCTGATATCATTCAGGATGATTTTTTTCAGACATTAGAAAGCTGCCTGTAGAGCCACAGAATACATTATACAGATGTTTTCAGCATCTGAGTCCCGGTGAGTAACGTGACTTTCATGTGCAAAATCGATGTAGTGTCCCTCTACTCAACTACAACAAGTGACATAGGTCAACATTACAATATATGAAATAGTATTTCCCCATTCACCATTTTACATCAATGCATATTCAGGGGGTATGTGATGTATACAAAATCTCATATTATTTGCATGCTCAGTCTTTTAGACCTCTCATTTAGATCATTTCTCTATAGTCCTCGCTCATCTCCTCTTGGCTGAATTTTGCACTGAACATGCCAATTCTGGTTTTATTAAACATGCATTTGTTCAGGGAATGTATGCAAATACTCCCAGTACAACAGCAGCTATCTACAGCTAGTAAGCAGTCACAGGTTAAAGATGCCCTGTGGAGGCTTTCTTGCAAACAAACAGAAGTGATGTTATATTTAGTTACATTCAGTGTTGCTCACAAAAACACACTGTTTGTGCTTTGAAGTTTAACAAATGTGTTAAATGAATTTTCTTCCTTTTTAAAAAATCTTTTAAATTGTGTATTGTTTACATCCATGTTTACTGGCTCGTGGTCTACTTCATTGCATTTGTGCATCATCACCAACTGTCCAGCAGAATAGGGTGAAACTAGTGCATTGTGTTGTCTGTGTACTTGCACAACTGTCCACCAGCAACAGTTAGAGGATAAATTATAAAAGTGAGTGACAGTGTCAGACTCAGCAATGTCACTCACAGTAGCTCACGCAAAGAAAAGAGATGCACATAGTTAAAAGTACATACAATATCTGTACACATAATATTCTCATCCCATCATTGCTTGTGAACAACCTCAGTCTTTCCAGGATGAACCTTTCATACCCAATCATGATCCTATCACCTGTTACCAATGAACCTGTTTACCTGTGGAATGATCCAAACAGGTGTTTCTGGATCAGTCCACAACTTTCAGTCTTTTGTTGCTTTAGCTTCCAAAGGCTTTGACTGAAGGTGCTGCAATAACACCTGAACAGCTTTCAGGTGTTTCTGACTGACACAGAGCTGGATGGAATGAACACTGGCTTGTTGTTTTGGCAAACTTTTTGAAGGAATGTCAAGGCCAGGAGGGGGGAGGGGGGGTGGGATTGGTGGCAATGGGGGTCAGCATAAAGATTATGATCGCATGAAGCTTGTATGCAAACATACACAAGAACAGAGCGCAGACATAGTCCACATAATCTTACTCAAAAAGTGCACAAATAAATACTCACACACTCAGACAGACAAGGATGTGCTTTGTGGCAGAAGCAGCAGCGATTCCCAAGAGATGGACTGTGGACTCCCAGGCAGCGATGTGTGTGTTCTCATCTGTTCTGCTCCATTCGAAGGTCAAGGCTCAGGAACAGTGGGGATATTTACGAGTACGAAGCCATGGATGGTCATTTCAGATCATCTACAACAAGCAGATGCAAAATAGGCTGGGGATCTTTCATAGATATTCAGTAGACACAACAGTTTGAGTCTGCTCGAAAAGAAAATCCCCAAAATGAGCAAGTCGTGGCCTCATTGACCTCACAGTAACACACAACAAAATCAAGCACTAATGATGGATTTTTCATCTGCGGTTTCATTCCTCCTGTCTCTGGGAGGTGATGTGATGTGAGCGTCTGCTTCTGCATCAACAGGAACGTTAAGCAGACGAAGATGGCAGTGATTCCCCAGGGCGCCCTCAGCCGCCTGCAGCACCTCAGGAAACTGTAAGCGAGTGTGTCTGTTGTTCGTGTTTATTCTTTGATGTGGAACATAATGAACTGAGGAGGTCAAAACACTCAAGATATGGATCATCCAAACAGAGAAGTGCGGAGGAGGATGAAGAGTCTGTGTTCAGACCTCATCGTCAAATGTCTCTTTAGATTTAGTCTTATTCCTCCTAAATTAAAAAAGGAATTTGGTGGTAATACAATAACACAGTGCACAAAGCTGAGTATCAAAATCATCCCTTATATTCATAGTGTTTCCACATGAGTATAACTATATAGAGTATCCCTGAAACTAATGGAAGACGAGAGCTCAAAAGTCCTGCATTATATTTTGGCTACAAACTTGTATCCATCTTTTATTCTGTGCATAATAGCATAGTATGTAAATGTACAGTAGAATTATTATTATCTGTTTCTGCATCCAGTGTCCAAAAACACGCCGAGAATTAGGAGACAGAAATATGATTGTTTTTATCATCGATTAATGTGTCGCTTGTTTTTTTCAGTCTCACTTTAGGCCATGGAAGGAAATGTGAAAAATGCCCTTCACCGTTGTCAACAAAACATTCAAATATATTCACTTAAGAATCATGTAAAACATAGAAAAACAGAAAACCATCACACTGGAGACACTAGAACCAAAGAATGTTTTTCATTATTGCTTAAAAAATGATTATAATAGAAATTGCTGCAGATTCATTTTATGTCAGTTTGCTAATTGATAAATCAAATTCAGCTCTAAAATCAAGCTTCTGCTCACTCAGATCTAAAGGAGGTGTTTGATAATAAAGCCAAACTTTAGCAATCACAGACTCAAAATGTCCAATCAGAAAAACATTGAAAAAGATATCAGGAAGCAAACATAGTTTTGACATCTTGACAACTTTATTTCTTGAATCTTCTTTTCTCCATATTCAAAGTTTTGGGCCTTCTTGCATGGAGACCTTCTCTGAATTACTGTAAGATTAACAACTACTGTTTCTCCTCCAACCTCAGCAACATATATGAGAACAACCTGCTGGTGAGCATCGGTGTGTTTGCCTTCGCCGGCCTCCCTCGCCTCACCAACATGTGAGTACGCAGTTGTCTGAAAGCCGCTGCTCATGACGTGTTTTAGCCAACCTGCTTGTGTGTTTAGTCTTTGTTATGGAACAAGAAGAGCTGCGAGCTCTGAGAAAGCTCAGCACCCAAACAGCTGAGGAGTAAAGTTTGCAGGATGGTGGAGACAAAATATGTGAAAGAATAAGAGTGAAAGAACTTTTTTGAATATGGCATATTCTTGTATATTTGTGCTTCCCTTAGCATCATCTCTGAGAACATTGCATTAGAGAGCATAGAAGCTTTCGCCTTCTCCGACCTCCCTGAACTCACTGAGATGTAAGTATGAGTGGCAGGATAATGGCAGCGGTGAAGCCCTGTAATTGTAAGTCATTTGTATTAATGAGTTCACGACTGTGTGTGGTTTCTTTCAGAATCATAACAAAGTCAAAACACCTGAGACACATCCACGCAGACGCGTTCAAGAACATTGTGAAACTACAGTATCTGTGAGTACGCAGGCAGAGCGCGGAGGGGAGGAATGCTCTCTTATTCAATTTGTGTTTTTTAAACTGATTGTGACTCCGAAATGGGTCACGGGAGACAGGCCTACTTCTGACAGGCCCCCACACGACCAGAGACATCATTTTTTAATCAGCTCGGCTCCCCTGGAAGAAAAATCAAGTGTCAAACTTCAGCTCATGAAAAGAAGCTAACCATCATTTCAGCAATGTTAAATCTATTTGTTGGGAAAGACAGTTTTTATAAATATATATAACAGACTGTGTTACTGTATGTCTGTCCCAGTATTTCTGATTTTATATGATTAAATGTTCCCAAAGAACTTTTCTTCAATCTGTTTTCATTATTTCAATTTGTAAAAAAAAAATTTAAAAAAAAAAAGGTTAAAAAGGTTGACAGTTACTGCTCTTGGAGATTGGATAGAAAGATGATTATAAATAAAAACCGAAACTAAAGCCAGTCAATGTCATGTCGGGATTCTTCTCTAGCTTGAATAAGAGAACTCTGTTATGTAGAGAGAAGAAAAATGACAGCTCTGAAAAATATGGTTTGATATCCAAAATCTTGCTTTTCAAAAATATGTATTCAACTTTTTTCCGCTAGCACCAAACTAGCTTTTATAGCTAGCACCAAACTAAAATTAATTTGGTGCAGAATATTCATGGTCCCCAGAGGATGAGTCTATATTAATGGATCCTCTGACTGTTCATCTAGCACCAGCATCAAGGTTGGCCAATACGTTGATTTATAACCAAATACCCCTGAAATTAATGTCATTCCCATCAGCCCCAGCTGTTCTGAGATGCTGCAAATGGGCAATATTGTAAACAAAATATGATAAACCTCACTCAGCCACTTGTCATCCTGTTTTGAAATAATCAAGTTTGCACATTGAAAACCTGTTTTGTCTCAGTTCTGAAAAATCAGTGTTTCACAGACAGTTCAAATTTTCAGCGATACTGAAACTCGTTACATGTTTTTGCCAAAAAAAGGACAGTTGTTTGGAACGAGGAGTCCTTAAATGTCTGATTTATCTCCCTACCACCTGAGTGTCTCTCTGAATTGTCTTGGAAACTCTTCCACTTGTTAATTTTTATCTGGGTCAACGCAATGAATGCTACATTGTCTGATTTTATCACTGACTCACTGCACAGAGTGTCTGTTCTTCAGAGGTCTCAGTGTGAAAGTAGTAACATTTGGTGCTTAATCTGCACATCGCAGGACCATCTCCAACACCGAGCTGAGGATTTTTCCAGACTTCACCAAGATCCACTCTGCAGCCCCCAGCTTTCTGTTGTAAGTCTCAACACAGTATACAACATACTATACAAATGCATGCTGAAACGCACACCCACACCATTATTCCCACGTGTGTTTGAGCACGGGCTATTGGATGCACACACAATTAAAAAGGCCCTGAAGAAATCGCACCATTAAACATGTAACACTGCAGTTTAAACCTACGCACTGAGTAGTCCTTACTGAGCAGGAGATCAGGAATACAAACCACCTCCAGCCTTTAAAAATCCATCTTCAATCTGTGTATTTATCAGCTTCAAAAAGGGAAGCAGGTTAACTAGGAATTGTTGCATAGATTCCTAATATTTTGCTGTTTCTCCTCTTGAAAATCGACCTGCTCTTTACTTCTCATTATTTGTCATCTTTTTGATCTGTGTGCTGTCTCAGTGACTTGGAAGAGAACAGCCACATCCAGGTAGTCCCCGCCAATGCTTTCAGAGGCCTCTGCACTCAAACGATCGGCGAGATGTAAGAGATTCATCGCTTTTTTAGAAACATGCGCTCCACCCTCACACAGCTCCGAGTGGGCTTCACATGCGCAATGATGAATGTTCCCTGAAATGCTCCCTGCCCTCAGTACCGAGCTCTGCTTTCTCCTGCCTCTCTCCCTTTTCTGCATTTCTAACACTCCTGCAGCTATATATCGCCTCTTTATATTTTTTCTCCACTGTCCCCTTTTAAGCCGTAGATGCTGCTGAAAATCCTATGCAGGTTGATACAAAGGTTTATTTTACCAGGCTCAGTAAATCAGACAATTTGTCTGTCATTATTGTTTCTCGTTTTCAAGATTTTTGAAAAAATAAAACTCACTTGAAAAAATAAAAGGCATCATTAATAGTACAGTAAATCTTCAAGTACTACTACTACTACATACTACTACAAGTCCATATGCACATGTGCAATTTTCCATTTCTTTACAACTTTACTTGAGTATATCAAACCTATGTGACTTCTTTTTTTTTTTTTACTTCTACTCTGCTATATTTGAAAAGTGAATATTCTACTTTTTACTCCACTTTTTACTTTATATTTTACATTTAAGAAAGTCATCATCTTATAAAATATGATGCAATTATATAGCTCAGACTAGCTCACAGACTATAAAACATTAAAATGCATCAGTAATAATAATCCAATTTTGCAATATATATATATCATAACAAAACACTGGCAGGCATAGTTCTATATTATATTTCTCAAAAATGCCTTTAAGTAACATTTTGAACTGGACTCTAAATTATAATGGAGTAATTTAAAATTGCTGTATTACTATTTTCACTTTAATATATCTTCCACCACTGCCAAATCTATCCAACAAATACAGCTCGCCTGCAGCTTCCAAGGTCCAGACCTGTCTGCTTAAGAAGCTGAAAAAAGGAAGAAGGAGGAGAGGTCTTGCATAATAATAAATACAATTCGTTTAGTGTGTTCTGTGTATTTGCGCAGCTTCAGAGAACAAAAGAACTGCACACGCTAAAATTAGCTTTAATAGTTCAGAAAAGTTTACCGTCGGGATTGTTCTGTGTCGCAGCCACATGACTGTAATTTGGCTTCCCTTTCCAATGACAGACGGCTCACCAGAAATGGCATCAAGGAGGTGGCAATTGACGCCTTCAACGGCACAAAGATGCACAGATTGTGAGTCACAGGCGGAGACACAATTACAAACAGAAGATTTACCCAAAAAAAAAAATCCTCACGTATTTAATTCCTCTCTCTTTTTCTCCCTCCTTAGGTTGCTAAGAGGCAACCGACATCTTACTCACATCAATCCCAACGCCTTTGTGGGTTCCAGTGAGTTGGTGGTACTGTAAGCATGACATCCAACAGCAACTCATGCCTGCATGATTCACCCTCCTCATCATCACTTATTACACTCAGGGATGTAGGAGAGATAAACAAGAAACAATGTGGCATGTGTGGGGAGGCTCAAAAACATGATTGCCAGATTTAAGGTAAAAATAAACTGAGAACCTGGAGAGAGATTTTTTTTTACCTGTGTATTCCCCAAACAAAGTGATACTGATTTCTATTGAAGTAGCAATCACAAAAAAAATGCTGTAATGTGTTTTCACTGCACATCCTGGTTATCAATTGGCAGCCACACAAATGGCTCTTCCCATTTCCTGTTCAGGAAATTTTTAGTGTTTCTTTCCAAGTAACACTGGAGTTTTTGCTGACATGTCATTCTTTTCTTCATCCAAAGAGTTTTCCCTGAGAAAAACTGATCGTAGAAACAGAGAGGACATCTGTTGGAAAAGGCTTGGATTGTGCAATTAAAATGACTTGTCTGTTTGTATTTGTTCGAGCAGGGACGTTTCCCACACAGCCCTCAGCTCCCTGCCGGACTCCATCCTCGGCGGGCTCCAGACGCTGATCGCAGAGTCCACCTTCCATCTGAAGGAGCTCCCTCCCGTGCAGCTCTTCACCAAACTCCACCAAGCCAACCTGACATACCAGTCACACTGCTGCGCCTTCAGAAACATCAACAGGAACCTGTGCGCGAGCATTATTGCAAAAACTTTCTGAACACTTTGTTTCATGTCTAAAGGCAAGAGGCAGTTAGCTTAGCTTAGCATAAAGACTGGAAACAGGGGAGAACAGTTAGCCTGGCCCTGACATCAAATCTAATCCTCACTACTTGATACATTAATCCTGAAAAAAATGTAAAAATAAATAAATAAATAAATAAAATAAAATAAATAAATAATTTTTAAAAAAGTGTAAAGACAATAATTCCAATTTGAAAAGGTATAATTTGCTGGACTATTTCCTTTTTTTTTCTTCTAGCGGGAGAGAATATATAAAGTGATTTCATACACAGTTTTTAATTTCTTTGTGTCGTAATATAAATATGTATCTTTAATTCTTCACTCAAATGATCTCATTTTCATAAATTTATGATTAAATGACAAGTATGATGTGTAACATTTAACCTTAAATGAATAACAGGAGTATTATTGCAATGTTGTGACTCCATTACTGGTTAATTACCATGAAATAGAATGGAACTTGGAGTATTGTTGTCATACACTTATAGAAAAACATGATCCAAAACTGAAAGCAGTCTCTGTGTTGTTGTGTGTTAGATCGAAGTGGAACCCGCTGTGCTTCCACCCCAACGCTCAGGACGACCCTCACTTCTACAATGACCACTGCACCAACATCACCTCCATCGCCTGCACCCCAACCGAAGATGGCTTCAACCCCTGTGGGGACATCATGGACTCCATCCCCCTGCGCGTCCTCATCTGGCTCGTCTCCATCCTCGCGCTGCTGGGAAACACAGTGGTCCTTCTGGTCTTGTTGGGTATTAAACACATTTTAATGCATTGATTTCATTGGTTGATTGATTACAAATTTGAGGTACTCTTTATTTCAGTATTTCTATTTTGCATGACTCTAGACTTTAAAGAAACAAACGTGCTCTTCACTCCTACTAATTAAAAGGTTTACAGATTCAAAGTTGGATTAATAAATAATGGAACTTCCTTCTTTTATTATTTCTTCCCTTCCTTCCTTCCTCATCCTGTCCTACTTTCCCTCTCCATTTGTTTCCTTCTTTTTTCACTTTCTGCTTTCTTTCCATGTGTCATTTCTTTGTTTTCTCCCTTCTTTCCTAATTTTCTGCCCTGTTATACTTTCTTGCTTCTGTCTTTTTTCTTATTCACTTCTGTTTCTTTCCCAAAACTGGAATTATGAGGTTTTCACATCACAACAAAACTAAGCTCTCTCTTGCAATAGCAATCTTAGAAAGTCTTTTTTTTTTCTGTCTGTTTTCCAGGCAGCCGTTCCAAACTGACTGTTCCCCGTTTCCTCATGTGCCACTTGGCCTTTTCTGACCTCTGCATGGGCATCTACATGGTCATCATAGCCACTGTGGACATGCTCACCCATGGCTGTTACTACAACCACGCCATAGACTGGCAGACGGGCCTGGGCTGCAGCACCGCAGGCTTCTTCACGGTGTGTGTGTGTGTGTGTGTGTGCGTGCAGCCCTTTGGATCAAATTGAGTAACAACACTCGTGTTTGAATAGAAACATGTGCGTTTGTGTGTCCGTTGCAGGTGTTTGCCAGCGAGCTGTCTGTGTTCACGTTAACAGCAATCGCCCTGGAGCGCTGGCACACCATCACACATGCTCTGCGGCTCGACCGAAAAATCCGACTGAGACACGCTTGTATTGTCATGACGGCGGGGTGGATCTTCTCCTTCCTCGCCGCTTTGCTGCCCACAGTCGGGGTCAGCAGCTATGGCAAGGTGGGTGCTTCATTTGGCCGGATGTCCTCTGCGCTCTCCTGTTTGTGATGGCAAATTAGTTTCAGAATTTGCTCAGGTATGTGTAATTGGGGATGCAAAATGGTGCATGAACTTATCCTCCATAAAATATGCTTCATATTCTTCTAAGTATGCAAAGATTATGCAAAATAACAAAGGTAATGTTTTGTAAGAAAGAAAAAGGTGACATCAAAAAATGTCTTGTTTTGTTCAACCAACAGCCCAAAACCCAAATATATATTAGAACTATTTGCTATTATGACAAGGACAAAGAGCGAGGACAAAAAATGACTTTTGCAATAATTGATTATTTAAAAAGTTGCTGATTAATTCTGTTGATCAACTAATAAATTATTGACTTTCACTTCTACTTCAAGATATACAAATATCATATGAAACATATAATCCATATATGATAGATTTTCCAAAGATAAGCCTTTAGTTGCAAATCATATGTTGTCTGTAGTGTCTAAAAATGCATTTTTACAGTATCAAATCTGTGCTTTTAAAGAAAGTTATTGAGCTGTACAAAGTGTTTTTATAGCATATTTGCCTTTATATGATAGAGTGACAGGCGCCTATAGAGAGCCAGTGAACACGGCTGGAGTTGAATACTGTGATTACATGAAATGCATCTTAAACCACTCGACCACCAGGACGCCCACGCTGTGTTTTGTTGAAGGACAGTGAAATATATGAACATACAGTCACATACATTACGATCATTCGCTGACCTTAAACTGGTCGCTTATTGTCTTTGTTCATCCAGATGTATAGTTACTTACAGATAGCGTATGTGTGTGTTTATAAAGCCTGCTGGCCCTTTACAAACCCTTTCAGAGGCTTTTAGTCAGGGTTGAATTGAGTAGCTGTATCTGAGTACTTTCAAGGCCTGTGTACATTGTGTGGTTTTTGAATGTGTCTGTGTTTGTTTGTGGTGCAGGTGAGTATCTGCCTGCCCATGGATGTGGAGTCTCGAGTGTCTCAGGTCTACGTGGTGTCTCTTCTTCTCCTGAACATCCTGGCCTTCTTCTGCGTGTGCTGCTGTTACCTCAGCATCTACCTGACGGTCCGCAACTCGTCATCAGCGCCGGCCCACGCCGACACCCGCGTAGCCAAACGTATGGCGATCCTCATCTTCACCGACTTCGTCTGCATGGCTCCCATCTCCTTCTTTGCCGTCTCAGCCGCCCTCAAGCTCCCTCTCATCACCGTGTCGGACGCCAAAGTCCTGCTGGTCCTCTTCTACCCCATCAACTCCTGCTCCAACCCCTTCCTGTACGCCTTCNACACTAAATTTTATCTAGAAATGCTGTCCTTCAGAGCATCCAAAGCTCTCAAGGACAAAGTGACCCTCTCAACCTCTGCTCTGTGTGCCAAGGTGGGTGGGTGGATCTGGGAGGGGGAGGCGACACAGCTGCTCTTTCTGATTATTACAGGAGGAGGATGGATATGGCAGCTAGATAAGGCACACACACTCTGAAGCAAGCAACCCAGGCATTCAAGGCTGCAGCTGCAAGTAGGAATCCGAGTCCATCTCATTGATATGGATACACTGCCTCCTACATGCCAACACCGAACCTGTATGTGCATTTATACGCTTTAACCACCAGGTGGTGCTACTGACTCAGGATTTGTGATCTCTGCTCTGTTGAGGTCTTTACTTAAAAGTCATTCTCTCAGCAGCAGTGGTGGAATGTAACTAAGTACATTTACTCTTTAATTATACTTATACTACAAATTTTAGGTCCTATACACGAGTCTATTTTAAGCAACTTCATTCTTCTACTCCTCTACATTTCAGAGGCAAATATTGTCATTTTTACTCCACCACATGTGGCTGACAGCTTTAGTTGTTATTTACTTTGATTACATTTGATTGATTACATCTGATTACATTCTTTCTTACCCTTCTTGTCTTGGATTAAATATTCCTTTATGCACATTTTGCTAATAAGACATGTTTTTTCGACTAAATGCATGACTTTTGATTGCAGCATTTTTACAGTGTGTTACTTTTATTTCAGGAAAAGATCTGAATATTTCTTCCACCACTGCTCAGCAGACAATATAAATTTGCAAAGAAAGAATTGATGGTGACAGCAAAGTACATCTTTACTGCAGTTCAGCTTGAGGTAAAATGAATTCAGATGCAAAATCATACATCAATTTGAAAGTTCAGTTTCAATAGAACAATAACAATATAATTCTCCGTCTTCACAGCTGGTGGCATTCTGTGATGCCAATTTGATTTGTAGCCAAACAGACATCAAACCATCACTGTTGAGTAAACAAAAAGATTTTCAAAAAAAAGAGTTTCATACATTACTATCAACATCCGCACTGCAACAAGGCATAACGTTATTTCTTAAAAATGCTGAGTTCAAGTTTAGACACAGTCTCAGTAAGATGTTGCTTTGCACTGGAAACAGTCTGAAAGAAATGGTTTACAGTCATCACTATTATCTGCTGCTGATGCTATGAAAGGTCCTTGTGAAACAGTATCTCATGATGTCCGATTGAATGTATTAAACCCAACATAATTTCAGAATTCTTTCCATCAATCCTTTGTCGTGAATCTTATCTTTGTATAGTGCACAATTGGTGAGTCAACCATAGACTCAAGCCCTGAAAGCACAGTTGTTTTGGTCCCTTTTCAAGCAATAACATTCAGGGCATCTTGTTGACCTTCATTTGTCGCATGTCACACCCTTTTCTCTTCCATTTTTCCTCTCTACTGAAAACAATCTAATAAAAAGGCCATATTAAATGAAAAGTAATAACATCCAACCAGCAGAAAGTTAAAATTGCCAGAATGTAGCTTTAGGACTATTGTGTTAAAACGGGTCAAGAAAATTGCAAAATCACACTGTTCATCAGACATTCAACTAGTTCTACTGATTCTTTTGTTTTGTTTTCCTTGAGTTTTATAACGTAATGATCCTCAGTCTTATATGCATTAATTACTAAAAATGATTAATCACTGCTCTTGTTGAATGCTGAAAGATGTGGTAAGAGCTGGTACAGACACATCTTTTCCAGACACAATATGACAAAGAAAAGGAAAAAAAAAAACTCCAAAAAAAAAACCTTCTAACAGAAAGAAAAACTGTCTCAGTCTAATTATGTGCCTTTAAGTACTTTGAGATGATAGACTAATCGTTTGTAGCCAAACAATGCCCTCTGGTGGTCCAATTACATAAAATGATAGGCTACTAATTGCCCAAATGTGTTTATTAAAGTGAAACTCCACCCAAAATCTGTAATTTAAGACTCAAGCACTCACCTCCTACAACCTTGGAAAAAAGATTGTAGTTTTGTTTGAGCTTGCAGTCATGTCAGTTAAAATGGATTTTAAAAGTATTGCATACACTTAGTTAGTTAATAGAGGTTAATTATAATTGACTGATATAATTCTACTTTTGCATTCAAAATTGATTAAGTTTGTATTTAAGTGATGCATTCAAAAACTAAAAACCAGAAAATATATGATGATGATTGCATTTTTTATAAAAATGATTCAGCATTTAAATCATTAAGTAATAATTTAATTGGGCTATTAAATTGAATTGTATGATTAACTCTAAAAGGCTTTTATATTTTACTTTTTGTTATCCCATTTACTAATGTTTTCATGTGTCTCCACCTTTAACATTCTCATTTCCATTTCACTTCAAGATTTTACGTGTAAACTTCTCAACATAAACATTTACTGCAACATAACCCAAGACATGGCAGTGCATGTGGAAATATGATTAACATTAAAGACTGTCCCTTGTTAATAGGTCTTTGTGTACCTAAGACAGTGCAGCCCATTGTGTCATTAATGATAAAGAGAGTTTGTGTTTCCTGCAGTTACTAGAGAAATTTTAGATGTGTAATTCAAAGAGAGATGACTGAGCTTATCGGAGAAACGCAGTGATTCAAAAATGGCACGGCCTTGCTTTACACTGCAGCATTGTGCATCGAAGTGCTTGTTTAGAATGCAAGACATATAATAAATGTAAATTCTCAATTAGATAGGAAGACAATTGGACAGATGTTACTCTTTGCTGATTATTAAATGGTAGTGCATGTGGAAATATGACTAATGTCAGGATTGTCCCTTGTCAAATTGCAATTACTGGATCAATTTTAGTTGTGTAGTTGTGAGCCAAAGAGACATGATTGGGTTTCTCATATGAAATAGAGTTATTATTATTATTATCATTATTATCATTATTATTATTGCATAGCCTTGCTTTATACTGCAGCTTTATCCATTGCATGTGTGTGTGTGTGTGTGTGTATGTATAGGAAATCTGTTTGCCTTTCTGTCCAGATGAATATTAAGAAGACAAATGGACAATTCAAGGTTAGGCTCTTTTGTTGATTATTAAATGATGAGTGCATGTGGAAATATGTTTGATATTAAAGGATATCCCTTGTTAATGTGGCACACTGTTACAAAATACACTAACATGTAACGTGAAAATAGGGGCTGCAGATGCACATTATTTTGGTGAGTCCATTTCTGTGCACATGCATTGATCAAAAATCGCCGCTTGATCGATCCCGAACCCCAACAGAAAGGTTTGTCCAAGCAGTCTGATACGGAGCTCGCGATTGGTCGCCGCAGGAGGATATAATAAAAGACGAGAAATGATTGGTGGACCGAGACGCTCTTCTCTTTTTTTCTCGCGATGGTTTCCCGTGTGGCTTAATGGCTCCTCCTGCTACAGACTGAGACGGAGCAGCGATACGAGGGAAGCTGGAACATCACGGAGGAAAAAAAGGCGATTACACCCCAAATACCAGCGGGTTCTTGATCGCAGTTGTTCGGGTGCATCTGGGAAAAAAAGGCCGTGCGGGTGGCAGTTCGGGTCGAGGGCTAAATCACACACAGCGGTCTTATTTTTCAACAACCAACTCCCCAGATGAACTCCGTCAGAGCCACCAACAGGAGACCCAGGCGAGTGTCGAGGCCGCGCCCGGTGCAGCCCGAACGAAACAACGGGGATAGAGGTAAGCTAGGCCGCGGTTAGCTGGTGAATAAAGATGTGTCAGGCGATGAAAGTGTTCGCATAACGCTCGTTTTTTGTTGCTACTGGCTGGTTCTCCGCTCCTAGAGGCGGCCGGGGTTGAGCAGGAAAACCCGAGGCTTCTCGCTCTCAGGCCAGGCCGCGCTTTGTTTGGCTTGAGTGATCGGGGCTAGCTAGCGCGGCTAAGCTAGCTTCACCAGGTTATGTGGATGTTGGGGAGGGGAGGGGGGGTTGTCTTCGCCTAATGCGTATGCAGCTACACGGTCAACATTAATAGCTCTTATTCGGGTATCTTCATATGGAGGCGAGGGGGTGGACTTCACATGCTTTGACCGCAATCTGCGCGTCTGCCCGGCCGTCGCATTCCCAGCTGTCACTACCGATTCCGAGGGTGTAAATCTGCGGTGCCATTTTTGGGGTGTAACGTTAACAAAAACATTAGCAGCGAATGGGGGCAATGCTAGCTAGCTGCCCCCCACCCCCACTCCCCCCTCCCCAGCTTCAAGAGGCCACACGGATCAGCTGTGATAGATGATACGGTGTGATTTGGTGAATTCGTTGTGTCCATTTTCTTTTTGTGGCTGTAGTTTGGGCAGATTGAAGCCATATCCCCTTCCTTGTTGGCGGCGCTTGCTAGCCGTAGCTCGATTTGTTTACACCGCGGATTTGCCAGCTACGCAGTTCAGTTTTTAGCCATTAGCCGCACGTCTGATCGACCACATCTGCGGCCCTTTATTTGACAGCACCATTAAAGATGAGCCTGATTCTGCTCATGTTGAACCCAGACACATATACACAGCGCCTGATATCAGCAGGCATTTACTAGACATGAAAGACTGGTAATGTGGCTGCAGGGGGTGCATCTGCCATTATCAATCACTAACCTTTGTCTGCCTTACCAACTATCACCCTGTCTGTTAGCCTGCGCAGTGTGAATACTGCATGTGAGCTGAATGCACACCATTGTGTTTTAATGGCAAAGAGGGTCAGTGTTTGCTGCAATTACTGGAAATATTTTAGTTGTGCAATTGAGCAAATGAGACATGATTATGTTTTTCAGAGAAATACAGTGATTTTTTTTCGTATGAATTGCATGGCCTAGCTTTACAACGCAGGTTTATGCATTGAAGTGCTTGTTAAGAAAATGGTGTATGTACAGGACATCTGTTTGCCTTTCTGTCCAGATGAGGAGGCTCCTGCAGCAGCTGCAGCAGAGATGGCTATTGAGGAGTCCGGCCCAGGAGCTCAGAACAGTCCCTACCAGCTTCGACGCAAGACCCTGCTTCCCAAGAGAACCGCTGCTGCCTCTGCCACCGCCTCTGCCTGCCCCAGCAAGGGCCCAATGGAGGTTAGACTCAAAACATTTTGAGTGCTTTTTTTTGTGTTTTCACTGCAGTATGTGTGTGTGAATGAGAGGACATTGCTGATTGCTTGTATCCTCCTCTGAAAGAAGAATGATTTTGTAAAAGCAGTACATTTTTCCCAGTTAATTATTAAGTGCTTGAATCTTGACATGGTGTTGATATCCTATTTCCCCTCTCTTACAGGGAGCTTCCACTTCATCGACAGAGGCCTTTGGCCATCGAGCCAAGCGGGCACGAGTGTCCGGTAAGAGCCACGACCTGCCAGGTGTGTGTTAAATCTCAGCAACTGGGGCAAGGAGAGTGTTGGCTTTTAAAAAAAAAATCTTTATTGATTTTTCTGTGTGTGCTTGTAACTCTTGTTATTTTGCCATCCATTAAATAGCATGACTCCATAGTTTAATGTGCTTGGGTTGAACAGATTTTTCCTAAAGCTTACATTGTGATTGTGCGTGTGTGTATTTGTGTTTTAGCAGCCCCAGCAGAGCAATATCTGCAGCAGAAGCTTCCAGATGAGGTTGTTTTGAAGATCTTCTCTTACTTACTGGAACAGGACCTGTGTCAGGCTGCTTGTGTCTGCAAAAGATTCAGCCAGCTAGCCAATGACCCCATCCTATGGTCAGTGCCGCTGAAGAGATGGAAACATGCCTGTCCCTGTTTTGATTGGCATTAAAAAGCAGACAACTGAAATGCGTTTCATGTGGTGTTTATATTCTAGGAAGCGTCTATACATGGAGGTGTTTGAATACACGCGTCCCATGATGCACCCTGAGCCAGGCAGGTTTTATCAGGTCAGCCCTGAAGAGCATGAACACCCAAACCCCTGGAAGGAGAGCTTCCAACAGCTGGTAAGTGTCCCCTCATTGTTTTCTGTGCATTGTCTTGTCATAAAGAAGGAAGTGCTCTCTGAAGTACTTAATATTTGCTGCAGTTCTGCAAAGTCATATATGGCTTTGCAGTAAGATCCTATCTCACGTCATTATTTTCTGGAAAAAACGAGTTGCTCTATCAGAATTTCTCCAAAGCTGTTCCTGAGCATGTTTTTGTCTGGGGGACATTTTAGTCAAACTTTAATGACCAGTAGCTGTCACAGCTCTTTTTTCTTTTTTTCAAAAATCTGCATATACAGTAATTCTCAGACATTCAGTCTCCAAACGAATGTTTTCAGCGCATCAGCAAACCAATCAGTTTCATGATGATCACAATGTTCTAAGGCCATGTCAGCAGTACGATCTGTAAAGTTCATCGCTGTGGAGTTAATATCTAATTATGTCAGGGCTTTTTTTAGACTAAACATCATCTAATGTTCTCAAGCTAATGGGAGACAAACATGTTTACTTTATTAATTTGAATGTCTGAAATTTCAAAGTGAAAACAAAACATTGATCCCAGTTTGTTTTTTGTAATGATCTCTTGACTATAAGGTTTTTGCAGGAGTCAAACTCGTTGCTGTTAGTGACTTGTAATTGTGATGTCTAGAAATTAAAGACTGTAGTTTTTTTGCTGTTGCATCTATTGTAATTACTCTGAAATATTTGTGAAATTGTGTACCTCCGCACACATAGTGGTTCTGTGCTGGTTGGTTTGTGGGTTGCATGTATTTAGAAATTTTTATGAATATTTATAAAACATTTCTGCTGTACAAAATTAGATTCTTTTTTCCCCCCAGACATTTGCCCCTTTTACCCTGCGACATATTTGATAATCTTAGTTCTTCAATAAGTGTTCACAACCAGTAGACATTGCAACTGGCAACAGAGGTCCACAATTAAACATTGCTTTGTTTTCAAGGGTCACAAGAACCTTGTGCAGCACATTGTTTTTGCTCAGTGTTTCCTATTCAAACAGCGCCTAATGAAACGATATGTTTGAGTCAAACCTTGTTATTCTGTAAGAGAAGGCTAGTGTGGTACCAGGTTGTATCAGTATCACATCAGCGTTTGATGTGCTCACCAGTAACCCATTTTGACCTTGGTGTTTTCTGTGTTTCAGTACAAAGGCGCTCATGTAAAACCAGGCTTTGCTGAGCATTTCTACAGTAACCCTGGCAGGTACAAAGGCAGAGAGAATATGCTGGTAAGTTAAAACTTCATAGCTAAAGAGGAACCCTTGAGGATGTAGTTCACTGGTCATAGCACTGACATTTATGCAAAGCATAGCTTGTGTAAACACCTGCTTTTCCCAACTATCTTCTGATGAATTGTAGGTGTGTGTTTTGTGTCTGAAAGTGTTTTGTGTCTGTCTCCTGCAGTATTATGACACCATTGAGGATGCCCTGGGTGGAGTACAGGAGGCCCACTTTGACGGTCTAATCTTCGTCCACTCTGGCATCTATACAGATGAGTGGATTTATATAGAGTCCCCCATCACCATGATTGGCGCAGGTAAGCATGTTGCCTTCACTGAAAACTACTTAAGACATTACAGCGATGCTTGTGCCGCATGCGATCAATATCACTCTTAAGATGGCATACACTGTCAGCAGTGTTTGTGTCCATATGTATTGGGGCGTTAAGGAGTTTTCTGTTTTCCCCTCAGCTCCTGGTAAAGTAGCAGACAAGGTGGTGATAGAGAATACTAGAGATTCAACGTTTGTCTTCATGGAGGGCTCAGAGGACGCCTACGTGGGATACATGACCATCAAGGTAAACACAGATCCCACCTTTCCTTTGATTTTTTTCAATCTCAAAGAATGGCTGCATATTAAAAGATCCTGTTTTATAGTCCCGTCACAGCTATGTAGTCTCAGTGGGAAAGTCCAGCTGAGTCTCTAATTTATTGTTTATTCATAGAGTTGTGATGGTATGAGACTTTCATCTTCTCAGAAAATATCACAGCTTCAAGGTATTCAGTATCACGAAATTATTGTTTTGTTCTTGTCTCTCAGCCCTTAAAGAAATGCAAACAGAAGGATTTTTTGGTTGAACAAACACTTTCTGAATTCTGATTTCACAGACATGAAATTTGATATTAACTTGACATATTTTTTTAGTACCACTAAATTGGTAGAATTCAATACTGTAGCATATGCAGCATATGTCCATGGCATGATAATCATCAATTTTCATACCACAGTATACAGTGAAATCTGTATACTGCTGCAACCCTAATTCATAGTTAGGATAAAATTATTTCCCAAATGGAGAGTTCTGGGTTTCTGTGTGGCTTGAGGAGAACATGCTGTGTGTAAGCAAGAATGGGCTTTGTAATGATGCTCATAGGCTCCTGATAACAAAACCAAATCATGTGGTCGACTAGAAAATTTGTCTCTGCAGTTCTGGAGATTGGAAAAGTACACTGTGACCAACATATATGAGATACTGGTACAGCTCAAAGCTCCTTCATCGCCCTGTTTTGTTAAGTGATCAAGAATTCATCTGTTTGTTGTTCAGACATTAATCAGCTGATATTCTATAAATGCAAGCTATAACCACGTGCCACATTAAGGATCCCAGGAAGTTGACATGTTAACATAATGAAACTAATTTATCTAATTGAGTTTGACTCTGTGTCATATAATGCCAATTACCTAGTACATTGTATTGATTATTTTAGGCCTCTTGCGGTATAAGATATCTCTGTTTCCTGATTTATATCCTGTCTTCAGCTCCAAGTATTAGTGGCGCTCCAGTAGGGAGAGTCCAGTGTGGATGTGGTGGGTGGATACAAGCCTGATGTGTTGTCAGTAAGCGCAGCCACTGTCTGACCTCTGCTGCTCTTCTCTCCTCAGTTTAATCCTGATGATAAGTCAGCGCAGCACCATAACGCCCACCACTGTCTGGAGATCACCGTCAACTGCAGCCCAAACATCGACCACTGCATCATCCGCTCCACGTGCACAGGTACAGCACACGCTGACCACTTCCGCCACAATAACACAGTAACACCTGGACCTGTACAGACTTTAAAAAAAAAAAAGCAGAGCTGAATGTGGCACTTTGCAACATTAGCTTCACAAAAGTAGCATTTACTGTGTACTGAAAAGCACACAGTGTCCCCCATTTTGGTTTATCACTTAATGATCAGTGTGTTCATTATGTCCCAGGATGAGAGGCTAAATTTGTCATTTGGGTCTTGGACTCAAAACCAAAAAAACCCTGGAGCAGTCGGTTTTTTTGGCAACTGCTTTTATTATGACAGTTTGTTCTCTCTGATGGAAAACTTCGGGTTGTTAGATTGCAGCAATGGGAAATCTGGAAAAATCAGTACCACTATTGCGCAGTATAACTAACACTTCCTGTCATGTATTGACACTTAGTTTGTATCACACTGTTCATCTCATCTGACTTGGTGTCATGAAATGGCACATTCCATGTAGCAATTGTTCCATGTGATGGACTGTGTAAATGTGTGTACATGCACTAGTTGTATAGCCGCCAGAATGATATATTGTCAATGAGCAGAAACTTAATCAAGGACAGTTTTCATGAGGATTTGAGTCTTTAAGGATTTACTTGCTTTTGTCAGTTCATTCAGTTGTGGATTTTATACATTTTGGGTTTTTTTGACTGTTGGTCATTTGATAAAGGAAATGATCTTTACTGTAGTGTGACACTTCTTTTTTTCTCCTGTGTTCAGTGGGTTCAGCTGTGTGCGTGAGCGGCCAGGGAGCGTGTCCAACCATCAAACACTGCAACATCAGTGACTGTGAGAATGTAGGACTGTACATTACAGATCATGCACAGGTAAAAAATGACTTTCCCCCTTGATACTAACACAAATGTTTTGCCATAAATCGCAACAATACACACATACAAATGCTTTGCTTCTGACTCCATGTCTTGTCTGTTTTAGGGAATTTATGAAGACAATGAAATAAGCAACAACGCGCTAGCAGGAATTTGGGTGAAAAACCACGGTAATCCCATCATTAGACGTAACCACATCCACCACGGACGAGATGTTGGAGTGTTCACCTTCGACCACGGCATGGTAATACACACCACCTGCGTCATGTCCTGCATCTTTGCTCGAAACATGACAGACCATCTCACTTGTCCTCTTCTGTGTTTCAGGGTTACTTTGAGAACTGTAACATCCATAGAAACCGTATAGCAGGCTTTGAGGTGAAGGCCTATGCCAACCCCACAGTGGTGCGCTGTGAGATCCACCATGGCCAAACAGGAGGCATCTACGTCCACGAGAAGGGGCGGGGACAGTTTATAGAGAACAAAATCTATGCCAATAACTTTGCTGGTGTGTGGATCACGTCCAACAGCGACCCGACGATACGGTGAGGACTTACAGAGGGATTCAGACTGGGGGTAGTAGTTAGAGCTGCAATGACTAGTCAGTTGAAAGAAAATCAATCACCCACTATTTAGACAATCAATTAATTGTTTCAGTCATTTTTCAAGCAAAAATGTCAAACATTAGCTGCTTTGTCATTTATGATGGTAAGAGAAGGTTTTGGACTATTGGTTGGAAAAAAGAAGCAATTTGAAGATATCACTTTTCACAATGTTTTGGCATTTTAATGATTATTGATTTAATTTGAATTTAATTGAATTTAATGATTCATTAATTAATTGTGAAAATAGTCATCAGATTAATTGACAATGAAAATATTCATTAGTTACAACAAAGGTCAACATGAATCAATACAGACCATCAAATAGAAATATGGTTGTGTAGGAAGGGTCATTGTTAGCATCTTTTTCAAGACTGATGTTTTGTGTTGTTTTTCTTTTACTTTCAGGGGAAACGCTATATTCAACGGTAACCAAGGAGGCGTTTACATATTTGGAGATGGCCGGGGTTTGATAGAGAGTAATGATATCTATGGTAATGCCTTGGCGGGGATCCAGATCCGAACCAACAGCTGTCCCATTGTACGACACAACAAGATCCACGATGGACAGCATGGGGGCATCTACGTGGTAAGTCTTCACTTTATTTTGAAATATCTGTTTGGTATTTGGTTAAAATTCCATTTCCAGCAAATGCAGCTCATTTTTCAGTTTTTAATAAAAGCGTAAAGTCCTCCCCCCATGAGGAGTGTTTGACGGCTGATCCTGTTTTGTGTCTCAGCATGAGAAAGGCCAGGGGGTGATCGAGGAGAATGAGGTTTACAGCAACACACTGGCTGGAGTGTGGGTGACCACAGGCAGCACTCCTGTCCTCCGCAAGAACCGCATCCACAGTGGCAAACAGGTAAACACAGTAAAGCCTGGAGAAATCAGTTTAACTTCCTCTTTTTGCTCAGCTTTCTTGTGGAAATGTGTAGATGTGCATGTGTCAGAAGCAGCTGCAGTGAACTGATAAACAAGGGTGATAGAGCCGTTATAACCGAGGGCTGTGCAAGATTTACCAAAAATCTTATCTTGGTTGTGAGAGAGTTAGAGAGGAGAGGTGCAAACACTGGCAGGACTTTATGGATTGTCTTATTCGTGACAAAAGGGAGACCAGCCTGCAGGGTGTCAGAAGTTGATATGAACACCCTCTGTGAGGTCTTGTATGATGAGCTACTTCATTTTATAAAAACATTGTTTCTAAAGTACTTTCAGTAATGGAACAAAGAATACCTGAAACTAAAATTTTAATACCAACTAATTGAGGTCTCAGCAGCCATCCCACCGCTCTACAGAACATTTAGTCTCACACCTGTCTACTTCCCTGTCCTGGGAAAATGAGCTTGTATATTGAATCTGCAGTATGATCATCTGTTTTGTTTTGTTTTTTAAAGGTTGGTGTGTATTTCTATGACAATGGGCACGGTGTGTTGGAAGACAATGACATCTACAATCACATGTACTCTGGTGTACAAATAAGGTAATGACCATCAGTTTAATCGCTGAACACAGGAAACACTTCTTCATAAGAGCCTTTGCATGCTACCGAGTTTTCTTTTGACTCTAATATTTGTTGTTGAATCCTGACAGGACGGGGAGCAACCCAAAGATAAGGCGCAACAAGATATGGGGAGGCCAGAATGGAGGGATTTTAGTCTACAACTCAGGTGTGTGTTTCTCACACTGCCACTCTGTTCGTGTCGTGTGTATGTGTGCTCGTATGTCTAATCCTGCTGTTTAATACAACAGGTCTGGGCTTCATCGAGGACAATGAGATCTTTGACAACGCCATGGCCGGGGTGTGGATCAAGACGGACAGCAACCCCACACTGAGACGAAATAAGATTCACGACGGCAGAGACGGAGGCATCTGCATCTTCAATGGAGGCAGAGGTAACAGCCCGATAGCTTAGAAAATCACACAGAATCTGGAATTTCCTCAATAATAAAATCAACCTGCTATTGAACTGCAGTGTTTAGATTCACATACTCTTTTTACCTGTCACCTTTAGATGTTTGTTCTTGTGACTTTTGCGGCTCTATATCTGCCCAGTTTGAACTGTGAAATCTTTTTCTCTGCAGGTCTGCTCGAAGAGAACGACATCTTTAGGAACGCTCAGGCCGGTGTGCTGATCAGCACCAACAGCCATCCCATACTCCGCAAGAACCGCATT
This sequence comes from Centropyge bicolor, assembly GCA_037975185.1. Taxonomy (NCBI): domain Eukaryota; kingdom Metazoa; phylum Chordata; class Actinopteri; family Pomacanthidae; genus Centropyge; species Centropyge bicolor. Next base: position 3,296,231 of record JBBMOC010000031.1, on the reverse strand, counting down.
TTTGACGGCTTTGCTGCAGGTTAGATTTTTTTAAAACCAACTCCACGTGTGCACCCGTAACATCTTAGTTCATATCTCCGTGTGATGCTGATTTTCTTTTTCTCCTCCAGGTATTGAAATCACTAACCATGCCACAGCCACGCTGGAGGGCAACCAGATCTTCAACAACCGCTTTGGGGGCCTGTTTCTGGCCTCAGGAGTCAACGTCACTATGAAAGGTAACTGTGGGTAGTAAAGATTAGTCCTGTCACATTACAAGCTGCTTGTTTCTGCTTTCTAATCACTCTCCTGTCTTCACTCTGTGTCCCTCACCCTGTCAGATAATAAGATTCTGAATAACCAGGATGCCATTGAGAAGGCAGTGAGCAGAGGACAGTGTCTCTACAAGATCTCCAGCTACACCAGTTACCCCATGCACGACTTCTACAGGTGAACTGCCACTCAGAGTAATACTGCTACATTGAAGTAGAGCTGAAACAACACAAAGCTAAACTGCACCCCTACGTTTAAGAAACAGTTGATTTCAGAAAAGGTTAAATGCCATTTAGATTAATAATTGCTGTAATGCAGAAGTAAGGAACTGTCTTTATTTTTCCTCACCATGTTCTGTAAATGACCGATTTGTCTTGTTTTTCCAGATGTCACACCTGTAATACAACAGATAGGAACGCCATCTGTGTAAACTGCATCAAAAAGTGCCACCAAGGGCACGATGTAGAGTTTATACGGCACGATCGGTGAGACATTCATGGTTCCTCCCTGACATTGTTTTCATTTCTAATATTGCAAATAGTAAAAAAAAATAATTAAAAAAACAACCTATCCAGTAGTTTAACTGTCATTTAATTGAAGGAAACGTTTTCTGTCACTTATTTGAAGGGACTCTGGTTGATAATCCCTCATATCTGCTCCCTCCAGGTTTTTCTGTGACTGCGGAGCGGGAACATTGTCCAACCCGTGCACGCTGGCCGGAGAGCCCACACACGACACAGACACTCTGTATGACTCAGCGCCGCCCATCGAGTCCAACACGCTGCAACATAACTGAAGGCATCCGGTCTAGTTACACTCTCACATAAGCATACAAACACATTACATTGCACACAGACATATAGATGCACACACACATAAATACACGCACACGCAGCCACATACACACATCCACTTGCAGCCATAAGGGCCCAGAGAGACTCTGCGATTGCGGCGCTCTCACGCGGGATCGAGGTGAAAGAGGCTGCAGAGGAAGCAGCTTCCTGCCCGCTGCAGTTACACACACTGCAGCGGAGGCAGACTCCACCAGAGGGAGCAGTGGAGCTGAGGGTAGACTTACGGAACGGCCACAAGAGATTCCTCACTCGAGTATTTCTTAATGCAGTCTGTAGACAAAGAAGATGGGAGAAGAAGGGCTCTGCAGAGGGGCTGTCGACGGCGGCCTGCGCCGCTTTGGCAGCACGTGAAGATCCCCCTCCCCCCCACAGGCGTTAATCCTCGGCTCCCAGCCCACTTCTTTTTCTTCTTCTCCACAAGAACTGCTGTCAAAGAGACTTCCTGCTTCCTCGCAGCTGCCATCCTCATTGGCTGCCCAGGCAGTTGTGACAAGGCAACAGTTGGGCGGATGTTGCTCTGTTGTGTGTGGCTAAAGAGCAAGATTGTGTGTGTGATGGAGCACTTGGGCTTTTTTTAAAAAAAAAATATGTTCTGATCAATGGATTTTATTTCAATGCTTTCTCATGTAGTTTTGTATTTTCAAGCAAAAAGCTGACTGTATTTGAATGTCTTTTATTTTATTATATATTATTATAATTATTATTATTTTTCTTTTGGTTAGCGTCCCTCCTCCCACCCCGACACAGAGGCAAACTGCAGAAACTCCAACGTCCCAGTGGTGAAGTTCTTTCTGTGAAAGAGAATCTCGTTTAAACACTAAAGACCCTCTCCAGTATATTAGCTTACATGGCAGGTGGAGGGGCTCCACAGTTGTATAAAGGTGTGTATGTGAGTGTGTAAATGTGTGTTGTGTACAGTGAAAGTTGTGTGTGTGTATATGTTTATAAGTTGATGCAGTCAGTGTTTTGTGGAGAGGGTTTCAGTAGGAGGCGTCAGAGCTCCTTTGAACTGGAACTGAAGGGTCCCTCTGCAGTCCCCACCCCCGTCCTCCCCCCCTTCTCTCCCCCGTGTATCGTGGTGACTGTGGCTCCTCATGCAGCCTGAATCGTATGCATGTACCATAACATCTAGACTTAATATATTGTGAAGTATTCAATAACCATTATGTAGATGCTAGTTGGAATTCAAAAAGGGGTATACTTTCTTAGAAAGACAAAAAAAGAAAACAGGAAACTGGCCATTTCTAAGAAAATAAAACTTTATTAGATCAGAGGTGTCTGTCTTTAAATTCACTTCTTGCAGAATTACCAATAAATGACTGCTTTTATAAAACAAAATGCTGCTGAGAACCCCAGATGTTTGGCAGGTGAATGTCCTATAAACACTGTTCTCTTGACCACGCAGATCTTCTATCAGGACCTTTAGAGACCTTTGTAGACCTTTACCTACATCAACTGTAATATCTGATTGTCTTTTGGGCTGTGGCGAAATTACAGTTTTACAGCATCCATATTTATGTATAAGCAACCTTTGTAATACCGATCATTTCATTGGTCAGATTGGAGATGTGCTGAAGCTGTTGGTCACCACTTCTGCTTAATTGTGTTGCTATGCACAGAAGTCTTTCAGAGACAAACTACAGAGAAAAAAATGTTGGTTTCACCTACACAATAGAAAATTAAGTCGTTTGATGAATGGTCATTTAAAACATTGTTTACATGACAGTCTATCTTCCTAAGGATTTGTATTATGTTTGAAGTGTGTTTATCTAGAGGCGAAACATGTTCATGGAAAAACAGCCATTACACAGCTCATCACACACATGTCATGTATGGAACTATTATAACTAGGTTAGGGGAAAAAAACAACTCACAGCATTTCTAGGAATAATTCTTTATTGAAAAACTATACAATAGAAGAAGTTTAGTGTGTTTGCCTACAGCACATGAATTTGACCTATGTTGGTCACAATGAACACAAGAACTGAAAATTTAAGCTGTTTTTGCAGGAACAAAGCGTGCGAGGATCTCTTTGATGTACCTGTTATTTTTTCCAACAAGCTCCTCCTTCATCCTCCTGAGCTCTGCCTTCACCTCCTCATCACTCATGGTGGCAGAAGGGAGTGACTTTACCTTCTCCAGAAAGTCCTGGATCAGGTTCTCCCCCTCCTAAAGGACAAGCAGTACATCAGTTTAACAATGAGCTCCAAAACTACTGCTGTTCTATGTGATAGTTTATTGTCAAAAAGTGTCTTTGTGCAAGACAGAAATGGCTTGAAATTGTTAAAACCTTCCATCTTGACCTGTCGTGACGGCAGGACACTGGAACACTGAGCCCTACCTGTTTGTCTGTCCGTCGTCTCTTGGCCTCCGGCTCCTCCTGCTCCGACGTCTCTCCTGCAGGCTCCTGGAACTCCTCCAGCTCCTCCGCCTTCTCCTTGGCCACGGCAACCACCGACGGAGGGAAGCAAGCCAGCTCGGCAACATGGATCCCAAAACTCTGGTCGCACACACCTGAACACACAGTTAGGGTCAGTTTGGCATTGACTGAATCACATTCATACTTAACTCAGATTTACTCCACATGATTCAAAATAATGTGAATTCAGCTTTCTTGTTTTGCAAATAATCAGTTGATAAATTGACATAGGCCATGAAGGTTATACGCCTTGGTTCCTCTCCTCGGCGCCGTTGACTCAGACATAACTAATTGGCAAAGCAGCATCTACTCGGCGAGTTGAAACGGTTAACAGCCCTGACGTTCCACTTCAAGCTCAGGAAAATGCCTGTGCATGATTGGTGCGTCATTATTTGCAGAGAAACCTCAAACCCAGTATCCCTCCCTCTCCTTTATACTTTACATTTTACTACACACAAGTAGAAAGAAGCTTGAATTCCATAGAGCTAACTAAAGAAATCCAACTGTAAATAGTTCTTCATTTAAATCATTTCACATCCGTATGAGGAGCTTGGAGATGTGTGTGTGTGTGTGTGTGTGCGCTGACCAGGTTTGACTCTGTACAGCATGGTGAGCGTGTCGTGGGAGGTCAGCGCTGTGACGTGCAGGTTGTGGACGGACGGCTGCTGAGCTGCCAGCGCCGTCAGCTCGTGGAAGTGAGTGGCAAACAGGCAGAAGCAGCCGATTTTGGAGGCGATGTGTTCGCTGATGGCCCAGGCCAGACCGAAGCCGTCGTACGTGGACGTGCCTCTGCCGAGCTCGTCGATGATGATGAGCGAGTTCTCCGTAGCCGAGCTGGAGGGACAAACGCAGTGATGAGACGAGGCGTGTGCGTCATGTTTGTGTGGCTTGAAAAAGCATGTGTGTGTGTCCGTTACCGCAGAATGGCCGCCGTCTCCAGCATCTCGGACATGAAGGTGGACACTCCTTTGACCTGGCTGTCTCCGGCTCCCACCCTGGCGAGGATGCTGTCAACTACGCTCAGCTCCGCCTGCTCACACGGCACAAAGCAGCCAATCTGAGCCATCAGAGCGATCACACCCACCTGCCGGATGAACGTGGACTTGCCGCCCATATTTGGTCCTGCAGACAAGAAGAGAGGAGAGTTGTACTAAATGTATCCTGTGTGATGGTGAGGTGAAATATTAACCTACAGACACACAGAAGAAATGTAGTTTAGCATCAGTGCTTGAAGCTGGAGTTTTCATGTGTTCCCATTCACAGACATCAGCAATTACCTTGTAGCTCTTTAGGACCAATTACTTCCAGAAAAGGAAGTAGACTCAAGAATTAAAATAGGAATTAAAAAAATCTTTTTGCACATTCCTGTTTGTGTGTCCACCTCATCTGAAGAACTGCAAAAATGAGGTAAATTAGAGTAAATTTTCACAAACAATGAAAGAACATTGTTTGGAATTTTCTGGCTCCTGTTGATGAGTATAATAAGAACAATGGCTAAAACTACAAAAAAATAAGAACCCAAGTGTAACAAACCAGAATTAAAATGTAACCTTATGTATAATGTTTATGTCGTAAATTCACACTCATGATAATTGGCACCTGTGATGATATAGAAGCTCTTCTCTCCCTGGACGAACGTGACGTCATTGGGTATGAAGGCAGTGTCTGCATCCGTCTCCATGCAGGGATGTCTGGCCTGCTGCAGCTCCATACGCCTGCAGCCGTCTGCCAACAGGCGGGGTCGAACGTACGGCACCGGAGCAGAGACGGACGCCACGGCAAAGCTCACCACTGCGTCCAGCTGCGCGATCACGTCGCCGAGCGTCTGGAGCGGATCCACGTAGCCTGGTGGGTCAAAGCGTTCAATACATCACATGAATGAATGACAAGAGGGTGCAGCTTCAAAATGGCTGATATCAGATTAAAGAAGGTCATCTGATCATTCCCCCCCCATCGTTCAGTTTAATGTCCTTTCTTGAAAATGTGACTTTCACGAGTTAATGAAAGATCACATAAGACAAAGCCCATGTAATTCACAGATTATCCTGCTCCTCCTGTCTGTCAAATCAATGACATGCTAACGAGATGCAGCGAGCAGCACGTGAGCAGAGTCCTCACCTGAAGCGATGTTGATGATCTCTTTGACAATGGCATTCTGGGCCTCCTCGTATTCCTCCCTGTTCTTGGTGTACTCCTCATTTAGAGAGCTCAGCTTACTGCAGACACGTGGGAGTTTGCATGCGAGAGAGCAGAGAGCGTCAGGACGGGAAGAGCAGGGGACATGTGAGGCTCAATGCATGACACAGGGAGACGGACCTGTTGGTGAAGCGCACGCCGTTCTTCTGAACATCCAGCGTCGTGAACTTCTTGTTGTTCCTCAGACTCTTCTCCTCCTTGCAGGTGACTCTCAGGTAAAAACCCAGCATGGCATTTGACTCCAGCTTCACAGTCTTACCAGCATCCAGACCTGAAACACATGGTTACTAATTCATTTATCCTCTCGTTAATAAAACAGACTATAAATTGAACTAAGGAGAAGGATAATCTTAGATAATTAATTAATAGTTAATCTTGATATCAGTGGCCTATTATATGTGTATAATCACCTAGTTCTCTGGCTGCACTGTTCAGCACTGCTTGCATGCTCTTCTCCAGCGTGTCCATCTTTTCTCTCAGCTCACTCAGTGCTGGATCAAAAGACGCCTTCACCAGGAACTCGTGGTGTTCGATCTGCACATTTACACACACAACATGCAAGAGAAGGGTTAGCATTGATAGTATGCAAACAGACTGCAGAGAAGAATATTCTAACATTGTACATGTGCACCTGATTCATGTCCAGAGTGGTTTCAATCATCTCCTGGTACTTCACAAAGTCCGTCTGCAGGTCTCTGAGAGCAGAGAGGAACACCGCCTCCAACAGAACCTGGTAGCTTCCTACAACACACAAGAAATCAAAGGATACATTGGGTACACAAATTGGGCCTGGTTCCCACTGAAAAGCATGAATATTTTAACATCATTCTACAGTCGATCCTGTCACAGCTCCAGCTTCTGGACAGACACATCCAGCATGATGCCCAGATGAATGAAGTGAAGACCATCGGAGGAGCAACACTACAAAAATATCTATGTGTACCTGAGTATCTCTCCAGGGCTGTGATGAGGGCAGGGATGTGGCTCACAGCTTGGTAGACCCGGTAGCAGTCCTGCAGCGTGGCACTGTGACGGTGGAACTTCTTGGCCAGACGGTGAAGATCAGGAAAGCGCCGCAGCAAGTCCTCCTGACAGGTCTGCCTGAGCTCTGAGTCGCACACGAAGCTCTCCACCAGGTCCAACCTACACACACACGGGCACACAAAAGCCAAGATTCACTTTACTGTCCCACATGGCAGGAAAGTTGGATCAGTCTTCCATCTACTATAAATCAAACAAAACAATAAAAAACACATGGTCCAATAAATATATACGTTTGCAGGGAAAGGTCTGACTTGGACTGGAACAGTAGAGTCTAGTAAAGAATCTAAATTTGATCAGCTTTACTTTAGCCTCAGACATCTCTAATAGATTGAAATATTTGATCTCAACAGTTTATTTCCATCATTGTATTACCTCTCCTCTATTTTGGTTTTGTCCATGAGTGGTTGTTTGATCCACTGGTTGACCAGTCGCTGACCCTGTGGCGTGCGGCATTTGTTCAACAGACCGGCCAATGAATGAGCTCCACTGGTGTCATCAGGTGATCCCTGCAGGATACAGTTCAAATAGCGCCCATTAACATGATGTGATACTGACACTAAAATATTCAAGAAGAGGATTATGTTAGAGTCAGGAGCTTTTGTGTTTGTATGTTTCTCTGTGGTTCCTGTCACTGACCTGGAAGAGGTTAAGAGCTCTAACGGCGGCGTTGTCCAGCCTCATGTACTGACCCAGGTCCAGACTGGTCAGACTAAAGGAGTTGAAGTTGGATTCGTCAGAGAGCAGCTCGAGGAAACGAACCACTGCAGCCAAGCACGACATGGCCACCTGCGAATGAAACCACACACAGACGTTTCAGATATTCAACTTTTCTACTAACATTTGTTGTTTTTGGGGTTTTTTTACTTTTTACTTTATATTTTAACATGTATTCACAAATGACAAAAGTAAAATGGAGAACTGCCGGTGTTGTATAAATGTTATCTTATTGTCTCACATTTTCTTTATTCAATATTTATTGGGGATGTTTGTAGGAAATACGGATAAAAAGAATCAGGTTGTTTCATGTCAGCGGAACAAAATATGTTTTGTAAAAAGGTTTATGAGATTTCTAACTTTATGAAAATTTATATTTTATATTCCCTCCTGTGTGTCAGAATCTGGTGATATAAGGGGAGTTACTGGGTTTTCAACTCACCTCAAGAGACTCAGTTTTTAGTGTCAAGGAGCTCTTTGTTTTGTTCACCTGTTTGTCCAGCTCTGGCAGAGTGTTGCTCGCCACAGTCTCTCCTCTCTTGGCCCTCAGCAGCCTGTTGAGATCCTGGACCATGTCCTTGCTATTAAACTCTGCTCTCTTCCTGTCAGAGACCAGCATGCCGCCACGCTGCACCACCTACACAAACACATAATAACAACATCTTCACAAAATAATCGTGCAAAGCATTCACACCATACCTCATTCTATAAATCTTAAATCACCAGATTAATGGGGATGTTTAGCAGTATTTGTAACCATTTCATATCTCACATTTACAGACACCCTAGTCATACACACTTACAAATATGAAGAACTGTACATGCACACAATCTGATTAAGTGCTGGTGAGTGTTGTTTGAGGATGTAAGGAACATTTGTTTTGTTTTTAGGTTATAACAGCAAAAATTAAAAACATTATATTTCCCCACTTTGGGACTAATAAAGGAATATCTTAACACTGCCCAAAACATACCTCCCGTAGTTTATTGCCATCAGTGTTGCCATCGCCCTGGGCTAAGAGACACTCTTTGGGGCTGATTTGGACGAGCAGGGACTCCAGGTTGGAGTAGATCTCGTTGTCAGGAAACTCACACACTCCCATCTTCCTCTGGGCTGCGTCCACATAGCCGACCCCGACCACGCGCTGTCCATCGGCTCCTGTAGCAAAGCGCACGGCTACAACTCCTGCACAGCCCTCTGATCCAGTTCCACCACCAAACAGAATCTCCTCAAACTGAGTCAGGTTTCCTGGAGAGGCCTGAGAGTTAAGACGGATGAAAGACAGATTATAACAACCCTGGAATTTTTGTACATCTATACATAAAGCAAAGCAAATCGAGATCTGATTACTAACAACTAGCAACAATCACCCAACACTATTTAAAGCATGCAACACTAAACCTTAGAATACTGTATAGGGCATCCATAAAGAACTCATTCATATGTAATACTGGTACAACAATAACATACAACAGAGCTCATCTACATTTAAAAAGACAGATGGGTCTTTTAACAAACCACACTGACAATCAACACATACCTTGTACTCGACCTTCCAGTCGTGCTCCTTGCTGCTCTTGCTGTGGTTCTTGTACACTTCTACTCTGTACTGCTTCACCAGCAGCAAGTCTTTGACAAAGGCCTCAAAGTTCAGCTTGCTCAGGACCACACTCTCCAGCCTGCGACTCCCTGCGGACCGACATGCTCACATTAACACACAGCAACGGCTTGTAGCTACATCTAAACTTCTGAGTAAACGCATTAGCAACATGCGATTGAATTAGCTTACTGAGTGAACAGCAAAGTGAGCTTGACAACGGTTTAAGCTTCAGTTAGCTGCTTGGTTAGCTGGTCTGTTTACCTGAACCCAAATATTTGATGACCCCATTCGTCTTGAAAACTTCCTTAGCCGCGAATATGGCGTCTTTTCCGTGAACAGTGTAATAGTCGCTCCGGTCGAATATTCTGAAAGTGGTGTCCGGCTTCTCCGACATGGAGAAGATGAAGTTCAGAAAGCCATGTTCGGCTGCACTGTCCATAGACAGGTTGTGTTTCGGCTGCACCGCCATGCTGGAATCTCCCGCCACCGCTGCAGCCAAACAGGAAATGACGTTCTTCTTCGTCCGGTTTATTGGAGGATCATACAACAACGTAAATGGTGCGTACCGCCACCTGCTGTATAGGAACGTGTTAAAATTTGGTTTTCAAATTTTTCTTAACACAAATTTAGTAAGAACCATGATATAGATATATACAATATTTTGGCTTATTGTTTTATTATCTTTTCCAATATATATTAAGTGGTTTAATAGGTGCAAAATGATATGAATGACAGCCTTTCCACTTACAGGTATATATATATATATATATATGATATTTACCCCAAATAATCAGAATAATAACAGTATCTGAAATGTTGAAAGTTGTCCACAAAATGAATTATATAAATCTAAGTTTTGGGGGTTTTTTTGTTTAAAAAACAACAACTGTTCTGTTATCATATTTTTTATCCAACAAATTGACATCACCAACTTATAGAGAAGGCAAAGAAGGTGTTTATATCATGATTAAGCTTGTTCCGAAACCAACCATTTCCAAGGCTTTAAACAAAAAGGGATCTGAAACCGATCCATTAAAAAGTGCCTCAGAAATCTCTTGTAGAAATATTTAATCTTGACAGTTCATTCGCATCATTGTATTACATCTTCTCTATTTTAGTTTTGCCCATGAGTAGTTGTTCGATCTGGTTGACCAGTTGCTCAAACCTGTGATGTACAGCACTTGTCTGACAGTGGTAAATGAATGAGCTCCATTGGTGTCAGGTGATCCCTGGAGGACCCAGTGCAATAACACATTTCAAAGCCTTTAACACATTGCTATCACTATCATCAGTCTAGACAAAACATGTACTAGAACACAGTGTGACATCCATGTCCCTAGAATGTATCAGCAGGTGCACAAGAAGAGGGCTTTAACAAAAGCTCTCAGGCTATAACAAAGGCTATTCAGTTTCATCAACTCTCACAATGCACTTCTATCATTTCTTGTTGAATGGATTTTAAAAACAGTGACTGTTTCTTGCCCAAATCCACTCTGGGAGTCAGTTAACTTCTGCCTGAGTTTTTGACTTTTGTATCAAAGAACCAGATACTTTCTGACAGCAGTTGCTCAACTCAGCAGAGCTTCATTGCTGTGGGTCACATAACGTTGTCTTTGAGTATGACACTTTTACCTCACATGCCAAAGTACATGCATGGTGAGACACCACAAGACGTCAGGAAGAGAATGTTTCTTTTGTGATTTGCCTGAAGTGACCCCTGTTTTGCGGTTACTTTGGGGGAAATGTGACATGTGACCTGGTTCCCGCCACAATCCTATCAGCAGCTGCAAAAGAAGAGGATCTCTCTCACGATACACTTATTTTTTTGTTGTGTTTTTTTGCTCTCATTGATGAGATTGACAGAACTCTTTCTCTAAATATGAAACTTGAGTGAGGAGCTATTGTGTTTGTATGTTTCTCTGTTTCTACGTAGTTCCTCTCACAGACCTGGAACATGCATCATTGTTCAGCCTCATGAAACTGAAGGAGATGAAGTTGAAACCACGCACAGGACATTTTGTACTGAATTTGAAGTTCACTGAACTTTTTCTATTATTCTGATGTTGTATATGCAGAAACATTTCAGGTCAACAGTACTGGCTTTACTTTCTGGTGCATTATCTTCATTTGGCGGTAGTTTTTTAGGAATTGCATGATTCTTAAAATATAAAATGGCATTGAGATTACAGAGATATTACTCTTCTGCTAAAAGGAAATTCGTAAAAGACACAAAGCTGTTGCCTACATGTGAGAATATGTGACAAGTCTGCTCCATTTTTCCAGACGTGCAGCCTTCGAAATTGGAAAATAGAATAAAAATGAGTAGACATCATGTCTAATGTCATCGTCCACAGCGCAGTCGATTCTGACACGCTCTGTTTCTAGAACAAAGGATCACTCATGCTTGTTCCATTTTCAACTACCAAAATGCAAGAGTTTGTTTTAATTGAAGATCTTATGACTGCTTCATGATACTGACGGTTATTTCAGAGGAAATGTTCTCTGAAAATTCAGTGATTCTAAAGCAGCAGTATAGAATAATAAAATAAAAATAAATACAAATCTCTATACTATGCATCTTAATAAATATGGTGGTTATTAACTGAGGTCTTCTTTCTGTGTCTTGTTTTGTTTGCCACACCTGAGTTCTGTACCTGACAAAACTGAGAATGATATATATGTATGTATAACTGTTGATAAACACCAACAGGCAACAGTGCTTATAAACTGCAGCAGGACTAATGCAAGATGGAAAGCAATGACTTGACATTGACTATTGATATTGAATTTAAAATGTTGATTAACTGATCAACAGCTTAATTGATATCGAAAACAGTCAGTTGCAGCTCTAATATGAAAATATTCAGTCTGTGCGCACATGATGACCTGATTAATGATGCCTACATTGTGTTTTTAATTTGTTCCTTGTGCATTCTTGAGGCTTTTAATGTGGATAGGAGCAGGAGATTGGATTTCAACACAGAAAATGGGCATGACTGCACATGAATTATGTCTGAGTTTGACTTCAGGTCAAGGAGTTTTGCATGAGGCTGGTGATTGTGCACAGTAACATTAAAACTAAAGAATGGAGTCAAGTGATGATACAGTGCCTGTCATTGGAGGCAGAAAATCCAGTTGCATGTCCAATTGCCTGAGGCAGACAGACAGACAGACAGACAGAGTACTTCTGTCTGAGGCAGGCTCCAAAAGGGAATCAATTGCATTTGACTTTCATGTTAAAACATCAAACTTTACAGCAGAAGATGGTGTTCACCTCAGTGTGTGTGTGTAACCTTCGTGCGTCCAGCAGTTAGTTAAATAAAGTTATGTAATCTTAAAATGGACTCTGCAAATACAAAGTGTTTGTAACTTTAAAATATTCACGTCTCATGTCTGAATGTTTCCAGAAATAACCCAGATGTTAGTTAAGCTGGACCTGGATATTGAAGCTATAGAACTATTTGTATTTATAGTATTGCTAAAACAGACAATTGAAGTTCATTACACTCCAGAAAACGACTGATTGTGATCGCCTGGAGGCTGAGACATTCAAGGTTACCCCAGTCTATTAGTTGGTGGACCAGTTTTGTGAAACAGGCTTCATTCAGCTCCCCCTTTTTGTCCTTATTTGGATTATCCGCAGCTAAGCGACGTCACCAACCGCCAAGATGGCCGCGCCCTACTACCTAGCTTCAACATCGTCCACGTGTGACGTCACGGAGACTACGTCCATGCTTGTGACAGTGTATATTTATAAGCCGGCAGCGGGAGCGGCATGAGCCCAGCAGACCTGCAGCCAGCATCAGGACCCCTCTCTCATCCTCTCCCTCCACAGCCCAGCAACTCACAGACATGAACAGACACTACGACGACCAGGTCACCGACATCATAGACATCAACAAGCTCCACGAGACGTCCCGCTTACCTGCGCTGGAGGTGGCGTACAGCAGCATCCTGAGGGAGCTCGGGGAGGACACGGACCGCGAGGGGCTGCTGCGCACACCCTTACGCGCAGCCAAGGCCATGCAGTTCCTCACCAAAGGCTACCATGAGACAGTGGATGGTGAGTTATTGGTCCCTGATCTGAGGGCTTTACACTGCAAGATGCACCTGAAAGAAAACTGCTGTTAAGTATCAGAGAGGAAACTTTTCGTGGCTGTAGTTTGTGGTGAATTTTGCAATAAACTGTAAGGTGCTTATTGTGTTTTTGTCCTCCAGAGTTGCACACCTTTATATGAGCTATTTGATCTTCATGTACAATAGAAACTACAGGTGTTATTTGATCATGAATAGATTCCTAAATTGGTTAGATCACAGCAGCGATAAGAGATGTCATGAGTTTAGAGCTGCAGCAATTAGTGAATTCATCAATCTGCAGAAAATACAATGTGGTGACAATTTTGATAGTTGATTCATCCTTTTAAGTTATTTTTTTTATCTTATGAAGCAAAAAATGTCAAAAGTTAAGTAGTTTCAACTTCACAAATGTGAACATTTCTTAGTCTTCCATGATTGTAGTGTATATTGATTATGTTTTGGTTTTGAAATGTGATATTAAAAGACTTCTTTTAGATGTACAATTAACACTATTTTTAATATTTGTCAAGTGAATAATGATATTTCTTAAAAAGTGTACGTGTGTGTTTGTGCCACCAGACATCTTAAACAACGCCGTATTTGATGAGGACCATGATGAGATGGTGATTGTGAAGGACATAGACATGTTCTCACTGTGTGAACATCACCTGGTGCCCTTTTTTGGCAGGGTCAGTCTGTGTGTGTGTGTGTGTGTGTTTCTAAACATTAAATTGCTAATATTTATAATCCTTTGCTCTGATTGCTCTGTGACTTCTGCTTTCTTTTCCTGCCACCTCTCTCCAGGTTCACATTGGATATATTCCTAACAAAAAAGTGGTGGGGCTGAGCAAGCTGGCAAGGTAACACACACACACATGCACACACACATCATACTCTCCTGCTGCCACTGTGGCTGTATGTTTCTGCTGTTAGTAGCGGGTGGCTGCGTTCTTCTGTTATCTCAGTGCATTGACCTGGAGGCTTAAGTCTAAGCCCAGCGGCCATCATCTAGTCCTCTCATCAAGCACACTCACAGACACAAATCTAAACTCTATCCGCCCTCGAGCCATGAGAAAATCCCTTTGGACCTGTGGGAATCAGCAGTTATTATCACAGCCTCTCTGTCTGTCTCCTTCTCTCCCTTTCCTAAAATATCACACCGTCTCTGAACATACAAACCCAGAATAACAGTATCGGAGTCACCGGGTTTTTAGACAGACTTCCTGTCGGTGAATCTTGCACGAAAGACTCGGAATTATTTATTTATTTATTTTTATTTTTATTATTATTATTATTATTATTTAATCTGATCTGTAATCAGTCCTTTGCACATAACACGTGTGTTATGGTTTCTGCAGGATTGTCGAGGTCTTCAGTCGGAGGCTTCAGGGTAAGCGGCCAAAGCAATTAGTCAGATTGAATATGCTTTGCATGTAATTGCAGCTCTGTTCTTATAATTGCCCACAAATTTGAATGTGAGCTGCTTTGCATAGTTCATGTTTTGTTTATTTCAGTTCAGGAGCGTTTAAGTAAGCAGATTGCCATGGGAATATCTGAGGCTCTGCAGCCGAAAGGTGTAGCTGTGGTTATTGAAGCAGTGTAAGTACACACTCACACCACCTTCATCATCTACCTGATTTAAAGCTGCCTTAATACCTAATGGGCAAATTTTTAAAAGGTTGGTTCCTTAAAGGCAGTTCTCTCATTTGAGCATTCCTCATTGGACCCAGAGCTTTCCGCTGTGCAGTCATAAAAGCTTTTACAACAGCCTTATATCTGCTCTGGAGGAACATCAGAGTGTACACGAGACCAGCCTTGGTGGATGTCTTTTACTGGATTGACACACTTCGTTAATGGAAATCTGTTAGTGATCAGACTGATCTGAAACTGCATCATGGCATCACTGCACTCTATTTTAGATTTGGTTTCATCATCTAGTTGAATGTAAAGGATTTGTGTTGTGTGTGTGTATCAATAGGTTATGAACAAGTTATACATATATAGAAAAAGAATATATAGAAAGACTCTTCTCCACTTTTGCTACAGTTACAGAGTTTTGTAGCATTTACCATGAGCTAATTATTTTGGCCCGAGTGGCTGCTCAACAAAAATGACATATTCTTGCTTGCATGTCAGTTGTTGCAGCTGCAAATCTGAGCCGTGCGTGTGTGTGTGTTTGCAGCCACATGTGTATGGTCATGCGTGGTGTCCAGAAGATGAACAGCCGCACAGTGACGAGCACCATGTTGGGAGTTTACCTGGACGATCCAAAAACTCGGGAGGAGTTCCTGACTCTTACTCAGCACGCCTAACAAATGTCACACACCATTCACTCCCAAGCCTCTGCGCACAGAAGCACACAGAAAGCTGGAGAGTAGTGGCGGCTCCACATCTGACCTCATGAAAAACACACAAACCGACAGCAAGAAACATAAAGCTGCAGTTTGATGCGGGATCCAAGCCATCTCTGGGACTCACCTGGATACACTGAAACAGATCTCAATCCTGCCTCACTCACATTCTTGGTGCCTTTGGGAGATATTTTAGAGTCTTACATGGAAATATTAAGTTAAGAAATATGAAACCTGATTGCAATGTTGTAGCGTGACAATACTTAAGATTTTCTTTTTTTTTTTTTTTTTTAAATGGGAAATTCTTTGATGCTTTTGCAACGTGGTACTCTTACACCTTTCCTTGCTTTATTCTCGTATTTGGAACCCGCTGATTTTAATAACTTAACAAAATATCTGTCATTTATAAATACTTTTGTAAAGTCTTTATAATAAATTACATTTTTAAGAGACAAATGAAATTATTATATCTGTAGTGCAAATAATAGAATAAATGATGTGCTGAACAGATTATTGGTTTTACCAGTGGCCGCTGTAGTATGTATTTTCAAAGTTTGTCACTTCAATAAAAAAGATGATGTTCAGAAAGTTGTGAACCTTACTTTGTGTAGAGTCCATCAACGAGAGATAACAGCCGAGGCACAGCTTCAGTTTGTTTCATTAATGGCATTATGCAAGAACTTCAATTGGCTTCATCCTCTGGTGACAATGAATGGACAAAATTTAATAGCAAATGAGTCATTGAGATATTTTAGATTGCACCAAAGAGTAAACCAACTGACAGTTCTGTCCCTAAAAAGTCAGTATAAAAACTAAATATTTAGTACAAAATGATTAAGTACCTTGATTTCTCATAAATAAACTGCAGAAACAGTATATACAGTATGCAGTACAATATGTATACTATTAATATGTAGAGTGGACATAGCTACTAAGTCAATATATAACTTTTTTTTTTCATCAGTATCATCCACGCAACGTGCTTTGAGGGCTCTAGCGTTGGCTGTGTAACAGGTATAAACCCCCTGAATGAAGCACAACACAGGAGCGAAAGGGTAGTTATAGAACAAGCAAACTAGAGAATCCAGAATTATATAACCAGTTGTAGTCACATGTAACTATCGTAGATGTTTAGTTTTTAAAAATTGTTCACTTATCTTGTAGAAATTGTAGACTACTTACTGAAGCAGGTTACTTTGCTACACTGCCTCGAACAGCTGACGTTTGCAACATCCAAAGTTACCTACTGTGTATTACGTGCATTAATTGGAGACTGGTGCTGGTTTTATGCTGTGGCACAAGAGCATAAATCAATAATGAGACATTCAAAAAAGTGTGTGCAAATGTGGTTGAAGGCCTGAGGGAGAGCAAGAACTTTAAATATCAAAGGAGGAACCTGTCGTCAGACAACATGTGCACTATAACCTCCATCTCTGACAGCAATGGGGGGAGGTTGGGGGTAGTACAGCATGCAGCCTCCAAATATGATTATATAGGGTTAAACCAATTATTACAGACATACAATCATACAAATATGACTATGTTGTGCGTAAGGGGCTAAAATTATAGCCTCCATAGCCTCAGGCAGAGGTAGAAAATAATCCAGTCAAATGTCCTTGTATAGAATGCTTTAATTCACTCAAAAATGCAAAACTTGATAAATTACACACAGAAATCAATTTTATAAAGCAAAAAATCAGGTCAAAGCATTGAATTTAAAATGTACAAAAATCTAGAACACTTGAGTTGAGAAATGGGTGATAACTGGGAGTGCATTCACAGACAACAGTACCTCCCTGTTTATTGCCACTGTACTAGTTCCAGAAGCATTATAGGATATTCTTTAATAAGAGAACAAAGCTACCTTCAGATCTCCCTCTTTCATATAGGTAGGAAGAATAACAGTAAAGAGTTATGGATTTTAATGACATGAAATGGTGGAAAAATTACAGAAAATGTGACAAACATGCACCATCAGTCGCATCCTCACATCTGTTACTGACTCGAAGAACTGCTCTCTGATCAGCACGCTGTCACACAGATGTCTGCTTGTAGTTCTTGGTGTCCAAAACTTTCTTTCCACACATTGCACAGATTCCTGCAGAAAGAAAAAAAGGAAAGAGAGAGAAAAGTAATGAAGAAAATATCAGTAGAGAGAGAAGAGCAACGTGAGGAGCAGGTGCTGCACTTCTTGCATAATGTAGCATGCAAACAACCATACCAGTGCAATTAAGCTTGCAAATGACACAGCATTCTTTTTTTCAGAAACGGGACTGGACATGATGGATCGTTACATCTCTTCATAATGTAATTCTACTGTTTCTTCTGTCTCTCTCTTTTTTTGCTTAAAGCCTAAGGACAGATTGAGTCTTACATTGTAAACATTATCTGAGACAAGTTTGCGATTTTTGGCTGTTATGTGGAAAATCAACCGACATACACAAAAAAAGTTTTGATATTGTGCTGATAGATTTTCATACCCAAATAAATGGAAATCAATGAATGTCTGAACCGTGTGAAAAAAAAAACATTCAAATTTAAAGTACTGCATTGCAAAATGTATTCCTCACTGAATTTAGCCCTGTATCTACACTGTATGAGCTGGAGATGGTACTTGAAGAATGTTGATTATCTCATTGTTTCCTTAAAGTGACTTTTCAGTTTTAACCTCCCTACAGTGAAGTCCACATGTGGATAATAAGAGACAAATCCTCCAACAGTTACAGTGGTATATATAAGCTTTAAATAGCCATTTGTGAATGGAGCCATCATATACTGTACTTAACCTGCCCCTAACTGGTTTATCCTGTTCATTGTGTGTCCACTGCAGCCTTATCTGGTCTGATTTCCTGCAGCTGAGATTGTCCGCTTCAAGGTTCTTCAACATCTGCTTTTTGTGATGCCTGCTTATCTGGATTTCATCATTCACTCTAAATGTTAAACACTGCTGGTGCCAGCAAACACACTCCATTCAAGTGAACCTATGAAATTAACTAAAGCCCTTGATTCTGTCTGCAGAATCAATGTTCTACTTCATTTATGGATGAATGTTAATCAATGTTGTCCCCCAAAGTTTAAGAGGTAGTTCATTCAAGTATAAAAAGCTTATTTTCTCTTGGCAACATCTCTTGGCAGAAACAGTGTCCCTGTAACTCTGGATAAGCCACAGACCTCCCTGACAGTTGTTTCTACCAAAACAGTTACCTGATCACAGTGAGGTGTGTGGATTTTACAGGGTAACTAGGACAAATCTCAGGGACCAGTGTCTCAAAAGGAGGCCAAATCAACCCCAAACTAACTGTATTGCGACATATCATCAGAGATGAATTAGGGTTGTAAAACTCATCAGAATTTTGGAACAATACAGCCGGTGTGAGTGAGTTTATACCTTTCTTGTATGCACAGCCCTGACAGTAGTGTGATCCAGACTGATGAACTGAGCTCTTGCAGATCCTGCAGGTAGCAAAGCCTGTCTTGCTGTAGGGGTCAAACCTGGCAGGGAGAAGAATCACAGATCCATGACTAGAGAGGCACCAATAAGTTTTGTAAACATGCTAGCAGTCACAGCTCAAGAGAACAAATGAACGTATTAAATGAATCAACAAAAACTACTTCTGTCTGACTCCTTGGAGATAAAAGCAGAGACAATGATGGGGATATTCTCTAACAAACAATCAAGTAACAATTTGAAATAAAGCTGGGCTTTAGTGAGCGACTCACCTGGCTTTCTTGGAAGTCAGGATCTTGTTTTCATTTAGTTTACGGCCACCACCCTCTGAGCGAAAGAAGCAGAAAAACTTTAAACATCATCAGCTCAATACCATTGCATAATATATCACAATCAAAATTAAAAGAGACGTATGTTTTAAGGCAAAAATGAAGAAATAATGTAGGGTTAGAAAAATGTGTCCATCGAAATCAAAACAGACACACGCCCTTGTTTGTTTAGCTCGACTTGTTTTATGGTTTTGAATTGTAAAACCGATCTTCAATGTAGCAACACGAGTTCAGCTATGTTTTATGCGCCATAAACAGTGCAATATATGAGAATGCGATGAAGATGCCAATTTCCCGGAGGGAACTTCCCAAGGGATTAATAAAGTACTGTCTGTCTGTCTGTCTGTCCATAATCTGGGTCCATTAAAAGTTCACCTGTTGTATTCCTTGCTCCATCCTTCCAGGTATCAGGTGTGATGACTTTACCAAGCTTCTTCTCGCCTGAAACAATAAGTAACACAACATTTGTACCGAAAATAATATAATTATTGAGCCAATACGACAATGAGAACAGTATTGACAAGAGTTAGCGATCACATAACGTTAGCTTTCGAATTATCACGTTAATCGTTAACAGCACCAATATAGACTAAATTTGAAGATAGAAAGCGCCTAAATAGTGAGACACGTACATTTTTCACAAACCATATTTCCTCTGTGTTTGCTTAAATCGCTTGTTTTCAAACTCAACACTGAACTCTTGGCCAAAATAAAACAGGAATGTTAGCTAATAAATCTTAGCCTGCTCGGTCAATGTTTGTAAACTTCCGGTGGTGTCTCTCGCTGTTGTTGATTGGACAGAGCAATAATTATATCAAATTTTATTGGCTGATTCTAATGTCCGTCACACAAGGTCCCGCTGAGCTTCTGTGGTTGGTTAGAAGGTGACTTCTACGAAAACATGTAAAGATACCTACAAAATAACACTTCCTGCTTTCACCAGACTTGTTATTGAAGGCGGAAGTCAGTCTTGTATCTTCTTTAAATTGAATTAAGGAAGATGCTCAAATAAATACTAAAGGTGAACTGCCATGAATAAATGGTAAAGTTGTGGAAAATTATTGTAATTAAATAGGATAGATTTCTTTAAGTGTTTTGCATCCAGTAAAACGAGACATTTGGGCTCAATGTTGAATATTGTGATCTGTGGATTATGAAAAGGGAACCAAGGGTCATCTGCTCTTTCACTGTATTCACACTACAATGTTCCAGAGAGGTATAAACATTTCATAAGGAGAAAGACAGAGAAAATGATCCAGCTACAAGAGACACATTCAATTGGTTTTATTGATGGAAAAGTAAAATATATGTCAGGTCTCTACAATTATCGTTTTTCTTTTCAAATAATACAGATATTTAGAACTATTGGGTATTTAAAGGGGGAAAGATTATAATTTAAGAAAATATTTTCTTAAATTAAACTTAAAGCACCTTTATTATGAAGTCATAGCGGACGTTGCCGTCACTCCATGTTTACGGAAGTCGCGTAGAGTAAGTCACTCATGGACTCAACCTTCTCTGTCCACCCGTTACTAAATTAACATTTTAGAGTATTTTATTTAGGTTTTGTCTTGGTCTCCTGTTGTAGATCGGGACAGTCCTCGTCATGTGGGACCATGAAATCAGAGCCATGGCGTCCACTCACGCCATCATCGCCGCCTCGGTCTTCATGGCCACTGTCCTCCCCGCGGTGTTCGTCCCGGGCTTCTCGGTGTACGGGACCCACCTGCTGTGGCTCTACTCGGCCTCCGGTGCGGTCACCGCGGTCAGTGTCGTCGTGTTCTGGCTGCTGGGCGTCACACCGCCCACCAAGAAGCACACAGTAGGATACAAGGTGCGGACTCCCATTCATTGAGACTGTGGTGCTGGTGGTAGCATTAGAGAGCTAACTGTGGCTAACGTTGACATGTTGGAGTACATTAAAAGTAAAGGTGCAGAAGTATTTTACGACTAAAAATACTTGCATTATACAGCAGCAAAAAGGAGAGAAGCAGTTAAATAGTAAAAATGAACACTATAAACAAGCAAAAAAGAGTACTGTTTACAAATTTACAAGAGAATATGAATGTGGATATGAAAAGGAGTTTAAAGAGTAAGATCAAATGAAAGATACAAGAGACACACAGGAAAATAAAGGTTGCAGTGCATGGCAAGATGTGAACAAGTATAGTTCAGCATTTAATTAATGAAAGGCAGTGGGAAACACAAAAGTCTTGCTTTCAAAGAACTGAGAGTTGGAGCAGATCTCAAGTTTTCTGTGTGTTTGTACCAAATTTGTAAAAACTGAATGCTGCTTCAATCTCAGGAGTCTTGAAATGA
Source organism: Centropyge bicolor (assembly GCA_037975185.1). Taxonomy (NCBI): domain Eukaryota; kingdom Metazoa; phylum Chordata; class Actinopteri; family Pomacanthidae; genus Centropyge; species Centropyge bicolor. Next base: position 3,274,627 of record JBBMOC010000031.1, on the reverse strand, counting down.
TGGATGGGAGCTGGAAAGAGGAAAAACAAAGCTCTGCTTTACAAATATGCACATAGTTTCTTTTCTGTGATTTTAGGTTTTGTTTTGTAGAATAATGAATTATTTTATATCTAATATTTTAATCTGAAAGGTAACTTGTAAATGCAGTCAGCAGCCAAATTGTGGAGACAAAGGTACAACATTTCCCTCTTAAATGAGTATAAGTATACATTTTTTCAAGGGGCAGGTTAACATCCAATTAAAATGGAAATTTCCCAACGTTTTTGAACTTGAATGAACCTGCATGTTCAGTTCACGTTTTTTGAACTTTGTTTAGTTAAACGATTCATTTGCCTTAACTCTCTTCCCCTGTTCTTTTCTGCAGCTGTCTAGGTTGTTTCGTTCCTGCCTGTACTTTTTCCTGTCGTGCCTGTTCTTCCACACTGTGATGGTTCTCTATGGAGCTCCGCTGATTGAGTGAGTAGCTGGTGATGATCAGGTCCTATAACCATGTTGATGTGAAATAACTGAGAAAAGAGGGTTTGTTGCCTGCTGTCAGTTTGCAGAAAGCAACTTAACTGCCACAAAATGAAATAATGCACCTTCAAATGTATCATCCCATAACCGGAAAACAAGTGAATAAATGTAGCATTTACTGAGCAGTCCTGGATAATAATTATGTAGCTAGCACCCAAGTACAGAAATTTATACAGTGTGAGATTATTCTGTCGATTAATATTTAGACTTTGACATGCCAGATATCCACTGATTTCCATTTAGTCTCTGTATGTTTCATAATTATTCACTCCTAGAAATGATGTTTTCTTTACTTTGCTGCATTGACAAAATGTTCATATCATTAACTTTACTGTCAGCCTCAACTTTCTCATATGTTTTTCAGATCTGCCCTGGAGACATTCTCTCTAGCTGTGCTGCTGACCTCTCTGACCACACTAAGGTGTCTCTGTGTCCTCGGCCCTAACGTCCAGGCCTGGATACGAGTGTTCAGTCGGCATGGGTAAGCCTAAAATCATTCATGTGCTTATGTTGTGTCTCTACATTGAATCTACAACCCAGATTCCATAAAGAGGGAGTGCTGTGTAACACATGAATAAAGTTGTGGACTGATCCAAAATCACCTGTTTGGATCATTCAGGTAAACAGGTTCATTGGTAACAGGTGATAGTATCATGATCGGGTATGAAAGGTTCATCCTGGAAAGACTCAGACGTTCACAAGCGAGGATGGAGAGAGGTTCAACACTTTGTGAACACATGATTGTATAAAGGAGATTAATACATGCACTCAGGAACACTTTGTAAAACTGTTGTCAGTAAACACAGTTTGTTTGCAAATGAATTCTGTATTTATTTATGTTTACACAGCGTTCAAGCTTTTCTGGAATCAGGGTTGTACTAACTGTCCTTGTTTTCCTCTGTCTCCGGCTCCAGAGCTATGTCAGTGTGGGACACCTGTCTGCAGATTACAGTGGCCTGCACAGTGGTAGGAGCCTGGGTGGGAGCCTTCCCTATACCTCTGGACTGGGACAGGCCTTGGCAGGTCAGCACATTTTGAAAATCCTCCCATAACTGTTGGTAGCACATGAGGTCCCCAGGTAATACTTGTCCCAGGCGAATGGGGCTTAAGAAAATTTGTGAGTGCCACAAATTCTCTGTCAAAACACTTGTATATGCAATTTAAGAACAAATCTGTTCATACGAGCGGGTCATGCATGAGACCCAGTGTATCAGTGGCACTAGCACAGAGGTTTGTAAGAGAGTACAGATGACTCTCCTGCGGGTCAGGAAGGAGTCTAAAGAAAAACCTGAGCGGTGTTGACATAATTACCAATATTATATTATTATTATTATTATTATTATTAATAATTATTATTATTATTTATCAATAACGGGAGATTTTTTTTACCAGTCACCCCAACACAGTTTTGTCTGTTAACAAGAAGCTAATTGTTTCCATTCATCATCAAACACTATCAAATACAGCCTCCATGAGCGTAGAATTAAAATTCAACACAGGAACTATTCAATCTTTCTGTTTATTTAATGAATTCAGTATTTTTAAAGGGAAAAGATTAAACTTGTAATTGCACAGACAGTCTGCAAAATGAGTGGAGGAAAATGCAAATTGGAGGTAGACAGTCATAATTAGAGCATAACTCTAAATGACACTGGTGCTATATTTTTTCCTTTAGAAGTCCCTCTTTAAATTAAACTGAACATTACAGATGAGGACAATGCTTGTGGGGGAGTTGGTTTAGCTCCTCTTGATTTATCAGTGTGATATTGCTGTTTTATGACATTTTTGTCAGACTCACTTGTCTCGCTTCTTTTAGGTTTGGCCTGTTTCCTGCAGTCTGGGTGCTATGATTGGTTTCCTGACCGGGCTTGTTGCTGCTCCTGCGTGGATCCACTACCATCGCAAACAGCTCACGTACAAGTGCAAGTGACGGACAGGCATGTTGTGCATTTGTGTGAATGTGGTCATGATGGTGTTTCTAGTATTCCTGCTGTATTCCTTTAACTTTGTACTGATTATTTATTGGGAACATTCACCCTGTTTGCTACCTGTAAGAAAGCTGACTTTGTAAAACAGATCTTACTTTATGAGTAATATTATTTTGTATGCACGGAGGCTGAAGATGTTCCTGAAGATTTTTGACTTGAATAAATCATAACTTCTTTCACAGTGTGCACTTTTTTGTTGGAATTCTTGCTTTAAAGGAATTAATAACTAAAATGTCCTCAACATCACATCAGGGATTTCTTTTAAATTATTCAATTGAAAAATGCTCAAACCTGTAGGTGGTGCTGTTGGATCATCTCCTGTGTGTCTGTGAGACGCAGACGCAGAGAGTTTAAATGAACAGAGGAAATCAAGCCTCACACTCATTTGCAATGTAATATAAAGTAATCAGTATTATGGTTGGGTGGTTATTTATTACAAGAGTCATGAGGGAAAGTTAGAAAGTTAAAGACAAAATGTAAACTTACTGCAAAGTGTACTCCCATTCTGCCACACACACACACACACACACACACTCGCTGTTCTGCACCTGAAGCTGACTACTGATAAATACTGTTCCTTTTTAAACAACCATTAATCTTGTTCCAGCTCTATTTCAACACCCTCCTCCCTCTCCCGCTCTCATTCTCATTCCACCTTTTCACATCCTCAGGCAACCATATTGATTCACTTTCATTTTAGGGACATTAATTTTCCTCTTTTCATGCCGCCCCCACATCCCTTGTTCTCCCTCGCAGCCAGGAACTACAATGAAACTTACATTTTCTTCGCAGTGTCAGATTGCAAAGTAAGGGATGTTTGCATATGGGCCTGAAATACAATACAACTTAAGTGATTATGTGTGAGGAAAAGATGAAATTTACTGTTTGGTATTAGACAGATTGGTGGACAGTTTCAGCACAGAGCCAGTTCTGTCCATTCGCCCTTTGTTTGAACTCTTATATAAGGTTGTTGCTGGGGAATGGCTGAGGAAAATAGCCTGAAGGAAAAAAAGAACAGAGGGAAAAACTGTAAAAAACATATAGGAGGGAGGGAATTTCAAAGCCCTATGAGCAACCTCCATACACTTACAACACCAATCAGGACACCTTTTTTCATGCCTCAATCTCTCCCTCCATCTCTATGAGGAAATTCATTCTGACCTCATGCTGTTACCTCCATTACCCCTATTCTCTGTGCTTTTTTTTTTTTTTTTTTTTCTATTTTCCATCTAAGCTCTGATATGTTACCTGTGGAGAGGAGGTGGCAGCAGGGCCCTTTGATAGCAAAGTGTGTGTTCAGACTTGCCCTCCAAGTCACTTAGTGTGAATGTAAGACGATTCACACATGTCACCGCGACTGGGCATGTCACATGTAATTTTCGAGTTTTTTGTTTTGTTTTTTTTTTGTTCCTGCAAAGTGCTCTCTTACGTGTAATCCATGTACTTTGTGGACAGAAACGTGGATGGAGCTGCTTTGTTCATGTGCTCAGTTTCCACTTGTGGTCGTTTCATCTGAGAGAGGAGCAGAAGGCCGTTCGCTCACACACACTCGCAGGGGCTGCTGCTTCGCAAATTGCTCTCCTCATTCAATCTCAGAGAACTTTATTTATTCATTATTTGTTCTCGGGCTGTGCTTTTGTCGCAGGGCATTGTGATGAGAGGTAATTTGTCACTCCCCACCCCTCCTCTCGCACCAGCCTTTCCTGCAAGGCGGCTGTTGTGTTTGCTCTTATGCGTCTGTTCCTCTGTGCTGGGAGACACAAACAGACTTGCACATTGTGAATAAAGATGCTTCCTCTGCTCTCTGTGGGGGATCAACATTAATCAATATTTTTAAGGGTAGCACTGGATCAAATGACGCTGCAATCGCAACACTGTAGAGAACAAAGACAATCAACAAGATCTGCAGCCCTATGAAGCTTTTTTTCACCTCTTTTAAATCACCTGGGTTTCATTGCCTGCAAATTAAGGTAGATCTTTTTCTCAGGAGTTGGTGGAGATCAAACCACAGTGAAAAGCAGAGTGACTTAGATTCATCTGGTGGCCAGAAACACGACACCAAATGAATGCTATTGTTGCTCTACACAACTTCAGAATCACTACCTCTCTCTTTGTTTTGATGTATTTTCTGCCTTGACCCCAAATTGATTAATGCAGCTTTAAAAATACTGGGAAAACAGCAAATTATGCGACTTCTATTTTAGTCTACAACTATAGGGTGATAATGTCCACCAGTTTGGTCCAGACTGAATTGTTTCAACTATTGGATGCATTGCTATTAAATTTGGTACATTCCCATTCTACTCATCCCCAGAGGATGAACCGTAAACACATGAGGGATCCTTTGACTTTTCATCTAGCATCATCAGATAAAAAAAAAAAAAATCAATCTATTCCTTTCATTTATGACCAAACACTTACAAAATGAATCATGTTTCCAAATTCCCTAAAACACAGAAACAAGTGAAGAAAAGAATACAAAGTGGCCTATCAATAAAGACAATGTAAATTACACAATACTGAGAAAGAACAAAATCCTAATAGAAATTGTTTCCCACGTTCATCATTTTCTACTTTAAATATTTAATTTGCATGCAATGTTTGACGTTTAGAATTTTTTTCAATTTTTCTTATGGTAAGTCTCAACCATTCACAGTTAGGGGAAGTGGTCAACCTGGGGTAGAAAGGATTTACCATTTCCTATTTTAAATGTTTAATTTACTTTGCTTTGAGATTCTTTTTGCTTTTAGATAATCATGTTTGAAGCCAGTGCTTGTTTAACTTAAAATCTTTGACTTCTGATGTCCCCTGTGGTTTTTATCAAAAAAGACTGTGGCAGGCAGCACAAATCTGACCTATGACTCTAATGAAAAGGCTGCAAGCAACACATAAACATTACCAATTTCCACAGGGATTGTGCCACATATCTACAGAAAAACATATGCAATAATTAAATGGTTATCATATAATACTTCTACACTAGGTTTGCCTTTCCTGGTGTACACATCTGGTGCTGCTGAGGAGAAGTCAGTCGCTGTAAAGAGGGAAAATATATTCAATTTTCTTCCAACAAGTAACACCAATCCTCTCTATAACAACCTTGCTCTCACACTCTCATCTTCCCCCTCGTCACACTCCATTTACTTCTTGTGTTTTGTCTCTCCTCTTGCCCCAGTTTCCTGTCTTCACACTCCCCCCGGTGTGTGCTTCATTAACAGTTTGAGTGTCGTGTTATTGAGCGCTAAACATGTTCTTGCAGGGCTCTCGCGTCTCTTCTGTCGGGCCTAAGAGCGACAACAAAAGGATCCATTGTTACTGAGGGATGCTCAAGTGGGCTGTCATGACGCAAGAGGGACGGGGGAGACAGAAGGATGGAATTAAGGGGATGCTGAAGTATTCCTCGATGCAAAGCAGGTACAAGATTGATGATCCAAACAAGATGATGTGTACCTCATGACAGGTTATTGTGTGCATAAAATGATGGAGCATCAGTGGATGGATACTGACTGAACAGGGGAATTGAAACAGGATTTTTCGTTGAAACAAATGATCAGTACAAAACAGGTTTTTACACCAAATTTTCACCTTAAATTCAAGCGAATCACTTTGACATTTCAAAGACCAGTCTCTCACATAAGATGCACAATGGTTCCCAATCTGGGGGTCATGACTCTCTGAGGGGTCACAACACAAAACCTCAAGCATCAAGAGATTTTTAGCCATGTTAGCTTCTGTTCTAAGGATGGTTGGTCCACCACCTTCGACAAGTAATGAATCGATTGCCATGAAGTTTTGTGACTTTCATGATCCCCTTTAGACTTTGGCGATCCCTTAACATTTCATCTAGTGCCTTCAGGAGATTCACATTTGTGGTTTTGAACTGTCTTACTGTCACATCTAGAAGACTATGTTAAGTGTGAGTCAGTTATGTCGTGTGTTTATGTTGTCTCGTGACTTCCTGTTTTATTTTGAAATCTAATTTTCCCTCTCGTTTCAGGTAACTTGCCCTTCCTTGTGTTTCCCGCCAGTGTGATTGTCTGCCCCGCCCTGATTGTTTCCACCTGTTCCCCATTACCTTGTGTATATAATGTCTGCGTCTCCCTTTGTCCTGTGTCAGTTTGTCTTGTCTCGTCTGTACAGTCAACCGTGCCGTCCATGTCAAGTTTTCGCCTTTGCCTTCTCGTTCTTCAAGATTCAGGTTATTTTGTTACTTTGCCTCGTTTATGCCATTTTGCCTTTTTACCTCTTAGGAGTGATTTTTGGTTCTTACTTTGTTTAAGACTTTGCTGCATCATTATTAAGTTACCACGCAAGTGTGATTTTCAGTTGCTACTTTGCTTCATTGTTTGTATTGGTGTTTTTCCTCGTGTGAGTGATTTTGTTTTGATACTTTTCATTAAAAACTTTATTATTGCACTCCCTGCCTCTGCGTTTGGGTTCAGTCCTCAGACCAGCCTTGTCACTTACCAACTAACTGATAGATTGCTATAAGATTATTCTAATTCTAAAGGGAGCTTCAAAAGATCTTTAATCACAGAAGAAAACATTCGGCAAACACACGTTTTTTATTTTTCTCAGGCATTTCTCTAATCTTTGCTCTTTCGATGTGATATACTATAGATGTCTTCACTCCTCTGATGATGGAGCCATCTCAGGAGGGAACATCACTCCTTTGCTGAAGCATCATAGACATATTCAAGCTGTGACATGAGGGTCAGTAGTAAAGATTGCTTTAGGTTAAACGATCAAAAGTCAAACATGGTTGGGGAACTCAGAGTATTGGTTTTATCCTTATTCTTGTTTAAGGTCAGCTAGACACAAAATAAAGACTGAGTAATTAAATCTGAAAGTTATCCTCCCTCGTCCCTGAGCCGTGTTTCTATGGTAGCAATTAATTACATCTGCTGACAACATATTAAAGAGGAAAACCTGGCTTGATTTGTGGCGTGTGAGCGTTGGGCAATAAGCAATGAATAGGTCAAGGTCCATCTCTTTGAGAATATATATGGCTTATTCTTCTGCTGTTAATCTATTACTTAAACGTGTTTTTCATTCACATCACATCAGCTTCACAGATTAACAGGCCAAGTGTTAGTGTTTTACAGATTGCATTGCAAATTAGTGCCATTCTAGATAGTGAGAAGGTCAACACCACTGTGTAACTAATTAAGCAATTAATGCACTTTTTATTATATTATATACTTTACTTATTAATTAGCTTCATATGTATTCCTGCATATGTACAATGGCAATGAAAAGTCAAATTCCTGAGCACACACCTGAATGTAAGCACAGTCCTTCACCCTTTCGTTGTCAGATGGGATGTATTGAAGACACACTGTGCATTTATTTACTATTGGTACTCATTATTTCCCCCGGAAGGTCAAATCATGTCTAAATCTGTGCTTTCATCAATTATCCACCACAAGATTTTCCTCAGGGTGTGAAGTATTGATGCCATGACTAAGGGAGGTCCAGAGTTGAGTCATATTGACAAATTAAGGTGCCATATATGAATAAAACTCTTGCATTCATTGCGTCCATTCATTTAAAAACTTTAGAGTTTCATTTTTTTTAAATCTAGAAAGTTTCTTCAGCAAGGAAGAAAATGTCAGAAGCTTACTGTGCACACAAATAAAGCCCTACAATACCCACAATCTACGCTGCAGGTAGAAAATATTTTTTGTTGTTTTTCGTGACACAACGGCTATAAAATGAATGATTAGCAGACAATGACTGAACGGCCCACAGAAATCAGCAGATACTTCTCTGGTGATGGAGGTTTTTTCCCTTCAGCCTGGTTTTCAGCAGACATGTAACAGATTGATTGAGGTCAGAGGCCTGACCTAGATACTCTCAGCTGTCTGACCATAAAAAGACTCATTGATTGCCTGCTCTGTGTTTGGGATTGCTGTCCTGCTGCACTGGCCTCAACTTTCTATAAAAAGCACTAAAACTACTACAGTGTCCATCACACTGAATTTGAAGTGAATATGAGGTTAAAGTGCAACTGCTCAGCTTCAATTTGAGGGCGTTCGCAATCATTTTGGCTGGAGTACAGAGCTGATGAAACGATGACATACTGTCCTAATGTACTACATGTGTACCATGTAAGATTTCCATTCTGTGTGCCACTTGAATACAAGTGGTTGAGCTCTCCATGAGGACTACACCACTCAGTTAAATCAGCACAGGCCACCTCTTGTGAGCTCTTCAGCTGCCCAGCATCATATGGTCCTGCCCCATTACTGCATGATCAATACAAACACAGAAGCTGCAGGGGCAAGTTTCAAACATACCACGCTCTCCAAACCGATTGGCCAAGGTCATCTCGATCTGTGATTAAGGCACTGGACACATCTAGGTGTACCAGCCTTCTGTATTATGATGACTCTGTATTATAATTGGTGATTATGGTTTTGAGTCTTTTAAACACCTTTCGATTACATACAACCTTGAAAAAAGGAAGTTCTTCAGATAAATCCAGACTGGAGTACAGAATATAAACAAACTGAGGATTGTGAACCTAACTTGCTCAATACTGTATATTCAATGATATATTAGGGCCACCACAAACTTCCCGTGGCTCACTAGTGATGACTGAGAGGGATTATTTTTGTATGAGTATATAATTGATTTATTTTATTTTTTTTTTTAGGAAATCCTGCGTTGTATGCCTTTAAGTAATGCTTTGCATGACTTTACTCATGACAGAGTACATTTACAGTGATATTGACTGGGCTTTTGATTTTAAAAATAATTCGACACATCAACCTACTCCTTGCGCCTTAAAAGATCAATACAACTAAAGTTGCCAAATAAAATAAACATACCACAGACCTCAAGGGAAAAGAGAAAGACTGAGCTCACTATCAGTGTTTCAGCAGCTTGATGTGGGATTGCCAACATGTCTGTCTGAAACAACCCCCCTCCCTTCCTTCCTTCGAACTCGGCGTGAAGCATCTGACATCACACCAGAGCCCACACATATAAATACTGTATGAGACAGTACATAAGCCAAGTGAGCAGCAGCTATGTTCCAGACGGGGTGCCTCCATCATGCCTGCTCTCTCTCTCTCTCTCTCTCTCACACACATGCTTATCACTGCACTACCGCAAGCCGGTAGAAAGCTGTGAGCGTAGAAAAGCTATACATCTCCGCTTCTATTTTAGCATTTGTAACAGCTGAGAGATGATGCAAGTCGACATCCTATAGTCATACATGATGTCTGTGCATTTGTGGGTTGATTGGCAACGAGGATATCTCTGCTATAGCGAGTGCTATTTCGGGGACATATGGTAGAAGACACAAAGTGGAAGACAAACAAGGAAAAAATCTTCAACTCCTTTTTACCTTTGTTTCTCCTTAAAATTTATTAACTTAGACATCTTTTCAACAATGAAAACAGAAATTATTATTGTGGTGATTGGTGAGGTGTTATGTTCCGACAGCGATTAATTCTCATCTCAGAGTCCCAAGAGGTGGCATGGCGAGGGCAGACGGCGACTGGGAATGTTGGGTTGATGAATGACAGAAGCAACAAGTGTCAGAGGTGTTACAGACAGATCCTGGGTTTGTGTTGGTCACTTATTGCCGGGCTGGGCCGCGATGTAAAGAGCGACCAGACAGTAGAGAGCTCCTCCCACAGTGAGCGCCATGGTGGTGCGGTACAGTAGCCTGTCAGGAACGCCACGCTTCAGATGAATGGGGACACCGTCTGGCGTCTAAGAGAAAATGAAACAGGAGGGGGCAGTTGAGAAGGCGGGGGAGGGTTGGAGCAACAAAAAAGGAAAATATGACAAATACGAAATTAAGTTGTATCAGAGTGCACAGAGTACTCTAAGTAATTTGCTGTGTAAGATGGGCCTGAACATTTAGAATTATTTGGGTCAGAACATCATGTTCCTGTAATCACTTATCTATAATTCCTCTCCTTCATAGCATGATGAAAACATCTTCAATCCATTTCTACATATTTCCCGAATTCATTTTTTCCTTAACATTGCGATGACAAAAATCCTCCAACTTTTTTTTTTTTTTAAATGAAAAACTGTCCCTGAAAATTTTAATAGAAAATAGTAAGATGACAGTTCAATTCTAAGAAAAATGTATTCTCCAGCGTGCAATTTGCTTTGGAAGGCCTGAGTTTCTGCAGACGTCTGACTCAAATGTCTGTCTGGAAGAGCTTTCCTTTAATAAAAAATACTCTTTATAATTTGGAAAATTGTAGCAGTCAATGCTTTGATGTCTATTTGTGTGAGTGATTGCTCTGCCAAATGTCAGAGTCTCTTATTATTTTCCTCACTGCCTCTTGTGTGATGAACACTGAAGGAGGAAACAAGAGGCCTTTAAGAACGGACTAAAATACCAGTTATTGCCTAAAACTAATAAATCTTCAGCGCTCTGACTGATAGTCGGACCCATTAGACAGTCAAGCAGGTCGTCAACTCTTATTCCAAGGACTTTTTTCAAATCAACACAAGTGGATCCAGTGTGAAAACTGCATAAGTATCAGGTGGAATTAAATCTATTTGTCGTGACAAAGACTGATGCCTATTTCAGTCTATGTTACCTGGAATAGTCTCTGGAGCTCAGGAACCCTGTTTGTTCCCATGTACTCCACCGGGGCCCTGGCCTCTGATGCCATCTTGGTGGGTGTGGCAAAGACCATGGTTGGGGTCTCTGCTGGCACACCCGGCCTCAACCCCTGGGAAAAAAACAACAAACTGGTTACACTAATGCACAATTCCAGTAAACATCATTAATACTTGAGAACTTGATCCATCTCATCTCACATGTTATGCCTCCACTTGTGAGGCCGTGCAAGTGCCCGCTTAGATTATTAAAGAGCAGCTCAGTCTGCACTACAAACTACAGTGTATTAACAGCTAGGTTTATTTATGTCTTAAGCTGTCCAATGTTATATCAGGAAGCATTTTTCGGCTCACTGTCTGATGTAGCCAGACCTGTTTAGACACCTACAGACGTGAAGACCAATATTTTAATTTTATTGCTGTATTTTTTTGGCATGTGATTGACTGTATGAGTGGAGGAAAATTATCATCAAACTGTTGTTCTACTTAGCAGACATTTAATAATGTAAGTAAACAAACCACAGGCACACTGTGGTGTTAATGACGTACAAGTGTGCCTCCTTAATATCCTCTCACTTGGAAGGAGCTTCTCACCCACCTTGGGTTTGAAAATTACTGGGAGACCCATTACCTTGTTAGAGTGTGTGGAGGCAGAGAGTGTGGGAGCGGGGAAATTAAATCTGACATATGAAATTGCAGAGGCACTGACAGCAGATTATTTTTACTTGCCATTTAAGAGAAGGCTTGACTAAAAGTGCTCACAGCAGGAACTCATCTCTGTGCATTACACTTGAAATACAGAGACGATTTACCTTTAATCTTTGTAGCTCCTCCTGTAGGACTTATTACAGGGGCATGTGCTGCTTTGTGCAAGATGGTGAGGAATAATAAAAAGTAAAGGAGGGGAAACAAAAATGCTTCCTTCAGGACAACAGGTTAGGTATTCTGGAGACTATACTGCCTGAGGGTTTGAGTCTAGGTGCGATTGTTGTCTGTCATCTTTAAACCTTTTAACAGATTAACTATCCTTCTTATTAACCTAGTGTGAGCTGGCAGAGGAGAACCTGGAAGGACAGACTGTGTTGAGGTTACACAACCAACTTTAAAGGTGATAATTGCTAAGTAGGTGGGAAAAGATGCAGTTGCCACAGTTTCATAATTGTAAAAATATACAGTGTCAACAATTACTGGTAAAGGTGAGATTTTCTATTAGCCTCCATCAGGGATCAGAAGTTAGGTTCTTCCATGGGCTTTTATCTTTTAGCATTGTTCACTGGGCCAATGTTTTACAGGCATGATGGAAACACAGATAACCAATTTAATATCAGATACCTGATTTGTTAAGCTTGGCAGGCAAGGAATCTCTTATCAAATCTTTTAATCACAGTCTCTCTTATATATTCTCTTTCTGATTAAAGCCCATTGCTTAAAATATTTATGTACCATATATGATACACAATGAAAAGGAAAACTTCAGTCTTTGACAGAGGCCAAAGTTTTTGTCGGAGAGTCAGTTTTGGCCCACCACTGCCCTATATTAACATTTGGCATCTTGAGAAAAGAACTGGTTGAAGTCAAAAAGTGCAGAATAGTTTTTGCTCTTTATGATTTAAGAGGTTTTTATAGTATTGTCTCTGTCATCTGGTCTCTTAAGCCAGCAAGGACAAACATTCCACCAACTCAAAACAACAATTTTTCTGAGGAAGGGACTTTATAGTTCTCTTTTTCAATTGTAGACTGTGGCAGTATGTGTGATGAATTGTAAACTACATGGACTAATAAACACCTTTTTTCCACACCTTGTAGTGGATACATTTAAATGGAGATGTACAGCAATGTCTTTTCCAACAATTGTGAACTTCAAAAATAAATAAAATAAAGTTTATCACAGCATCTCTACCAGCTGCTGTGGTTTGATTATCAGATAATAGAGATTAAATGCCATACCTAACAACAATACTCCATCTCACTCGATTATAAAATTTCACAAGTTGTGGCACAGGCACAGTCAACTGAAGAGCGACAACAGCGTGTGAATGAACTGTCTCGTTGTGATGTTGCTCCAGGTATTTTTTTTTTTTAACATAAAACAAGATTTCCAGTGTTTTGTTCTCTCCTTAACAACATTTTTGAAACATGTTGCTAACATCAAATTTCAAATGAGCATACGTTTTCATAGAAAAATAAAATATTTCACTTTCAACATTTGATATGTTGCCTTTGCACTATTTTCCATTAAATATAGGGTTGACATGATTTGCAAAGCATCAAATCATCGTTTATCCAATCAACATTTTACATAGCGTCCCAACTTTTTCAGAATCAGGGCTGTACTTTAGCTATATTGAACTATAGACAGTGTTTATGTTACAGGCATGTTTTATGTTACAGGCATGTTTTTCTTCCTACAAATACTAATGGGATCAACTGAGGCAAAGGAGAGCTCAGAGGAGGCCTGACTCACTATGATAGAGCAACAAAGAGGCTGTCGTGTAAAGGACAAAGGAGCAATAATTAAGGTCACATCCATGGTCACATCTGGCAGAAGCTATGAGAAGCAATTGAATTTCGAAATTGGCCATAAAGTCACATGAAGGCCAGATTCACACAGGTAATAACCTTTCAGGATAAAGGTTAAAGGGAACTATCGTTAAATCTTCAAAAAAAGGAAGGAGGAAAGAAAGGCCAGTGCTTCTTTAGTTTGCCTGAAGGTCTTCTAACCTATTTCTAGAAAAAACACAGATGACACGTGGAGAATTAAAAGCTGATTTAAAGTTCAGATGAGGACACGAAATTAATAAGTGTGATTTTTAACCAGAAAAAAATACATTCAGGAAACTCAGTTGTACATTTGACTGCACTGGAGGCCTTTAACTAAGATTAGATGAACTGAACGTCCTGGTAGCTACAGTAAAAACAACGATAATTCGTTAGCTAACACAGTGATATGAAGGTCATCCTCGGCGGATACCGAGTCGCTCCTTCACGGACAAACCGGCTCCGGGCCTCACCTGAGGGTTGTAGGCGGCCGTGGGTGCAGAGCCCGTCAGTTTCTGGGTGATCCCGCTGAACTTGTAGTACATTTTACTGCTGAAGGACGGGAAAAGGTCTCGTTAACAACAAAATCATCCGGTAAAGGGCCTTTCTGCTGCGACCGTCGCGGAGAAGTGACGTCAGAGTCAGCTGGCTCAACGCTGCCGGCTCAAAATTCAAGAGGCAAACATAAACAATAAAACGATATAAGAGGACTAAAGCTGATAAAGCTGATAAAACTATTAGTATTAAATAGCAGGTGAAAGCGTGTCACCTCCTGAACAGGATCTGGAATGGTCGCAATGTTGCTCCTTCTCTTTCTCCTTCCCGTTGTCCCTAGTCCTTCTGAGCCTGAGTCATAATTACTGTTAAATCGACTATAGAAATAATGATTCGCGAACTTCTTGTGCTTGTGAAGAGTTTGAAAGGCGAGCACATTGAAGAAACCTGCTCTGAATGAAAAGTTGCGGCAGAGGTAGTTTCCACGTCCGTGTTTGGACACGTGGTATAAAACGGCGATTTCTATTGGCCGAAAGAGTTGACGCAGGGATGTTTGAACTAATTGGTTTTAGCAACATAACCGGATTATCCGCGCTAAATTTGTATTTTCAGTTCACAACTGTTTTAGAATCAGCCATCTGAGCAGTTTAATTAGCATATTGTATCGCGCATAGTTGAGGTTTAAACAGGAAACAGGAAACCGTTTGAAACAGGAAGTAAAGGTGGGGCGGATAAATCAACCAATGGCAACACTGGGATTTTGTTAAAAATGTTTGTGATGGTTTTATTGGCTGGAGATGTTAGTCCCGCTGATTTGTGCAGCATTTAACCGATACACTGCTTTCCAAGACATAAGGTCTGAGGGGAAAATGGCGTCATGCAACGAATAAGGTAAGTTAGCTTTCCCCTATTTTCTACCAGCAAAGAACAGATTGATGCATGGGTAAGTAGAGAAACTAAGCCCAAGTCACTCTTAATGCTGTTTCTTTAAATTCTTTTTTTTGTTTGTATCATATGACTGCCTCCCCATGGCTTGGCCTAGACTCTTGGAGATGTTGTTTGGGGCCTATATTTGTGTCATTTAATTTGCATATGATAAGGGAGATGTACATCTATATGTGTGACATATGGAAAGTATGTCCTTGCTTTGAAGTTATGAATGTTTTGCTTGGATTTTCCTCCCCTGATTTACAGGCCAATAGATTGGCCACTATATTTCTTAAACTGTCTTTTTCTGTTTTTTTCTCGTACTTACAATAACAATGTGGGTTGTGTTATGGGGTTTTTTGTAGCTTCGAATCAACATTGATGCTATGTTTGTAGTACCAAATGGCTTGTATAAATGATATCTTCAATTCCTAAATGGGAGCACTTCCTGTTGAAACAAGATTTAAAGGTTGTGCATGTAAATCAACCAATGGGAGCACTGGGATTTGGTTCAAAATGTTTGATGGGTTTTATTGGCTGGAGATGTTAGTCCTGCCTAGTTGTGCAGCATTTAACCAATACATTGCTTTCCAAGAAGTAACTTCTAGAGGGAAACTTGAGTCATGCGTACATAAAGGCAGCTTTCCCCCATTTTCAAACAGCAGAGAACAGATTGGTGCATGGACATACATATGAAAAGTATGTCCCTTTGAAGCAATGGATATTTTGCCTGGAATTTTTTTCTTTATTTTCCTTCCCTGATTTACAGGCCTATGGATTGGCTACTACATGTCTTAAACTGTATTTTTTTGTCTCTGATAATTTAGCAATGTGGGTTATATCATGTTTTTTGCCTTTGCCAGTTTTAATTCCACATTGATGTTGTATCTGTACTTTAAGTTCTCTTCTTCTGTTGATCACGTCATCTGTCCATCTATGTCTATCTACATATGTACAGTGATCTACAAACAGTAAGTGTAGTTTCTTTCTGTCATTCCCTCCAGGTTGGATACTTATTGGTGCAATAACTGTTCATTGTTCAAATACATCAACAAACAGTAAGTATAATTCTTTGAATCTGTTTGTCAACCCACCTACATGCCAATGCAGTAATAATGTACCTGCTTCTGTTTGAATCATTATTGTTGGATTAATTGTTTTCTTTCTTTTTTTTTCAGGCTGTTCTCTCAACAGGAAGGGCAATTTTGTCTCTCGGTTTTTCTGGATGTTCTTTTTTTTCAGGACAATCTACAAACAAAAGTGTTATTTCACTTTGTCACTAACAGTTTAAATGGTTTTCGTGTAATAACCCTAACCTTTCTGTCCTTTTGTGGGGAGTTTTCAAATATTGTGTTTCCTATATATTTATCTTCCTGCTCCAATATGTCAACATGCAATGCCATTTGTGTTTCTTGAACCCTTGATGTTTGATTTTGTTTGACTTTGTGTGTCATTTCAGCTTGTTAAAATGTTTGAATTGTTGCAATAACTGCTCTTTTTTTTTCAGTTTTTTAAGTTTAACCTTGACCCTTCTGCGCTGAAGTTTTTTTATGTTGTTTTTTCCTATATTTATGTGTCTGTTTACATATCTCAACAGACAATGCCATTTGTGTTTTCTTGAGCTGTGATGTTTGATTTTTTGCTTGACTTTGAGTTTCACTTAAGTCTAAGTCTTTGAATCAATATTGTTGTCATAACTGCTTTTTTTTCCAGGACAGTCTACAAACAAAAGTGTTATTTCAGTCTGTCTCTAACAGTTTAATTGATATTTGTGTAATAACCCTAACCCTAACCTTTCTGTCCTTCTGTGTGTTTTTTTTTTAAATGTTTTTTCCCCTATATATCTTTCTGCTCAAATGTGTCAACATGCAATGCCATTTCTGTTTTCTTGAGCCCTGATGTTTGATTTGTTTGCCTTTTGTGTAATTTCAGCTTGTTAAAATGTTTGAATCAATATTATTGCAATAACTGCTCTTTTTTTCAGGACGATCTAGAAACACAAGTGTGTTTTTTAGGTCTTTCTTCAACAGTTGGATCAATATTGGTCTGACAACCCTAACCTTAACCTTGACCCTTCTGCGCTTAAGTTTTTTTTATGTTGTTTTTTCCTATATTGATGTGTCTGTTTACATATTTCAACAGACAATGGCATTTGTGTTTTCTTGAGCTGTGATGTTTGATTTTTGCTTGACTTTGAGTTTCATTTAAGTCTAAGTGTTTTAATCAATATTGTCATATGTCATAACTGCTCTTTTCAGAACAAACTACAAACAAAAGTGTCGTTTCAGTCTGTCTCTAACACTTTATTTGATAATTGCGTAATAACCCTAACCCTAACCTTTCTGTCCTTCTGTTTTTTTAAAATGTTTTTTCCCCCCTATATATCTGTCTGCTCAAATGTGTCAACATGCAATGCCATTTGTGTTTTTTTTGTTAAAATGTTTGAATCAATATTATTGCAATAACTGGTCTTTTTTTCCGGACGATCTAGAAACGCAAGTGTGTTTTTTAGGTCTTTCTTCAACAGTTGGATCAATATTGGTCTAACAACCCTAACCTTAACCCTTCTGTGCTTAAGTTTTTTTTTTATTGTTTTTCCCCTTATATTTGTGTCTGTTTAAATATCTCAACAGGCAATTACATTTGTGTTTTCTTGAGCTGTGATGTGTGATTTTGTTTGACTTTGAGTGTCATTTAAGTGTTTGAATCAATATTGTTGTCATAGCTTCTCTTTTTTTCAGGACAATCTACAAACAAACGTGTTATTTCAGTTTGTCTTTAACAGTTTAATTAATATTTGTGTAATAACCCTAACCTTTACTTAACTTTCTGTCCTGTGTTTTTTATGCTGTTTTTTCCCTATATATTTATCTGTCTGTTTAAATATTTCAACAGACAATTCCACTTGTGTTTTCTTGTTGATGTTGATTTTGTTTGACTTTGAGCTTCATCTAAGTCTAAATGTTTGATTCAATATTGTTGTCTTAACTGTGGGGTTTTTTTCATTAAGTGTTTTAAGTGTCATTTGTATTTTATTCATTTGAATTTTGATTTTGTATGTTTTGTGAGAGTCATTTGTCTGTCTTAAAAGTTTGGATCAACACTGTTGTAATAACGTTTTTTCTTCAGGTAGATCTACAGACAGTAAGTGTTATATTTTATTTTCTTAAATTATGAATTTTGGTTTTGGTTGGCTGTGAGTCTCACCCTCATCTGAGGGTCAGGATGTTTTCAGCTTGTTGGTCGGCCCATTCGCTTTTGCTCTGCCGATGGTTTTGCCAGTCTGTTTGTTGGTTGGCCCGTCTGCCGCTCAGTTGGTTGCTCTATTTAGGCGTTTGCCAGGCTGTTTGTTGGTCGGCCTGTCTGCCGCTCGGTTAGTTGCTCTATTTAGGCATTTGCCAGGCTGTTTGTTGGTTGACCCATCTGCCTCTCGGTTAGTTGATTCTTTTGTCGGTCCGATGGTTGGTCTGGTTTTTGGTCAGACGGTCAGTCCAGTTGTTGTTTCGGCTTTTTGCTTGTTTGCCTGCTTTGTCTCCACATTAGTGTATTAACCCTTTTTCCCCACAGGAAGATCTACAAGAGTGAGTATACAAGTGTTTTTTTTTTTTTAATTTTCTTTAATTGTGAATTTTGATTTTGGTTTGCTGTGAGGGTTAGGATGTTGGCCCATCTGCTGCTCTGTTTTCTTTGTCGATGCTTTTGTCTGTTTGTAGGTCAGCCCCATGTGTTGAAGAGATTGAGAGTCGTCACGCCCTGAACCATTGGATTCACACGTGGAGAGTTCATGGACAAGTGAATTGCAGATGGAATTAAATTTGTGCAAAGAAAAATAAGTCTCTTGGATGTTTAAAATCTGGATTCCATTCAAAGACCCGTGAAAAGAGAAGCATATGCAACACATGGAAGAACATGGAATGGACACAAGGAAACCCATGTTTACATGAAGACCGTACCCAGGAGAACAGAAGAGGAAAAAAACCAGTGGGATGACAAATTAAATGAGAGTGAGACACATTCAAATGAAAGGAAACAACAAAGTGGTCAGTGCTCTTGTCAGGTGGTCTCTCTGCAAATGGCGGTGCTTTGTCAGGTGCCTTTTTGCATTCAATGCTGCTCTAGTCAGCCTTGTCTCTTTCCATCCAACGCTGCTCTAGTCAGCGTGGTCTCTTTGGATCCAATGCTGCTCTAGTCAGCGTGGTCTTGCTGCAAATGGCCGGTGCTTTTGCCAGGTGCTCTCTCTGCAAACGGCTAGTGCTCTTGTCAGGTGGTCTCTCTGCAAACGGATGGTGCTTTTGCACAGTGAAGAACTTGAAGAGATTGAGAGTCGTCACGCCCTGAACCACTGGATTCACACGTGGAAAGTTCATGGACAAGTGAATTGCAGATGGAATTAAGTTTGTGCAAAGGAAAAAAAATGTCTCTTGGATGTTTAAAATCTGGATATCATTCAAAGACCTGTGAAAAGAGAAGCATATGCAGCACATGGAAGAACATGGAATGGACACAAGGAAACACAGAACATATATACATGGAGACCGTACCCAGGAGAACATGAAGAAAAAAAACAATGGGATGACAAATTAAATGACACTTTTATAATTTTCTTTAAATGTGAATTTTGATTTTGGTCTGCTGTGAGGGTCAGGATGTTGGCCCATCTGCTGCTCTGTTGTTTGCTTTGTCAGTGCTTTTGTCTGTTTGCTTGTTTGTTGGTCAGCCCCATGTGTTTGGTGAGACTGGACAGCGAAGAGCTCGGACAGATTGAGTCGTCATGCCCTGAACCAATGGATTTGCACGTGGAAAGTTCATGGACAAGTGACTTGGAGACGGAATTAAGTTTTTGCAAAGGAAAAAAAAATGTCTCTTGGAAGCTTAAAGTCTGGATTCCATTTTCAAGACTCAGGAAAAGAGGAGCATATGCAACACATGGAAGAACATTGAATGGACACAAGGAAATGTGGAAGATGTTTACATGAAGACCAAACTCAGGAGAACAGAAGAAATTAGTGGGACACATTCAAACAAAATGAAAGAACAAAGTGGCCACCACACTTGTCAGGTGGGTTTGCTGCAAATGGAGAGCACCTGACAAAAGATGGTTCTTTTGTCAGGTGCTCTCTCTCTACAAACAACTGGTGCCATAATGGTCAAATGAGGTGGTCTGAAAACAATAATGGTCAAATGAGGTGATCTCAAAACAATAATGGTCTAATGGTCAAATGAGGTGGTCTGAAAACAATAACGGTCAAATGCAGTGGTCTGAAAACAATAATGGTCAAATTAGGTGGTCTGAAAAACNTCTTTCAGTCCCGCTCAGCCTCTCTCTCTTTCAGTCTCTTTTTCTTTCTTTTTCATTCTCTCTCTTTCTTTGTCTCTCTTTCATTCTCTTTCTTTCTTATTCTTTCAGTCTTTTTTCTTTTTCAGTCTCTATTTCTTTCAGTCTCTTTATTTCTTTCAGTCTCTTTCATTCTCTTTTCCTTTTTTATTCTTTCAGTCTTTTTTCTTTTTCAGTCTCTCTATTTCTTTCAGTTTCTTTCTTTTAGTTTGTTTCTTTCAGTCTCCGTCTCTCTTTCAGTCTCTCTTTCATTTTCTTTTTCTCTTTCTTTCAGTCTTTTTTCAGCCTCTCCTCTTTATTTTTTTTTCAGTCTCTTTCTTTCAGTCCCACTCAGCCTCTCTCTCTTTCAGTGTTTCTTTTTCATTCTTTCTTTCTTTTAGTCTCTCTTTCATTCTTTCTTTCTTATTCTTTCAGTCTTTTTTATTTTTCAGCCTCTCTCTTTATTTCTTTCAGTCTCTCTCTCTTTCAGTCTCTTTCATTCTCTATCTTTCTTTTTTATTCTTTCAGTCTTTTTTCTTTTTCAGTCTCTTTCTTTCAGTCTCTTTCTTTCATTCTCTTTTTTTTCTTTTTATTCTTTCAGTCTTTTTTCTTTTTCAGTCTCTTTCAGTCTCTGTTTCTCTTTCAGTCTCTCTTTCATTTTCTTTCTCATTTTTTTTAGTCTTTTTTCTTTTTTCATCTCTCTCTTTTCTCCAGTCTTACTCAGTCTCTCAAGCTCTCTTCAGACTTTCTTTTTCTTGTAGTCTATCTTTGTCCTCCTCCTGTCTTTCTATGTCTCTTTCCTTTAGCCTCTGTCATAGCCTGGGGGAGGGGGAGCGGGGTGGTCTGCGGACGGCGCACGTAAGGGGGAGTGGGGTGGTCTGTGGGGGGCACGCGCACGGGGAGCGGGTTGGTCTGCGGAGGGCGCGCGCACGGGGGAGCAGGGCGGTGGTCTGCGGACGGCACACACAGGGATTGGTGGTGGTCTGCAGAGGGTGTGCCCATGGGGGTGTGGTGGTGGTGGTGCGGACTTCCCAGGGGTGGTGGGGGTGGTCTGCGGATGGCACAGGGGTGCAGACTTAGTTTTTAATGTATTTTCCTCATTGTGTGTTAAATAATGATGCATGTAATTATGTGTGTAAATAACAGCACTTTATATGCTATTATTATACGTATAATAAAAGCAACAATGTTCATTTTTAATAAAGCACTTAAAAGCTTTATGTATGACTAAATGCTTTTTGACCACCTCTTTACTGACCACTGGCACAAAATAGAATATATCACTCCACCCCTTGAGCGTCAGGCCTATGGTGGTCATGGCCCCGAGGTGCCGTGGTGGGCTTTATTTTTATGTCTGGAAGGTGGCAACCCTAGTGCGGACCCCAAAACTTTACTATTATAAAACTTTTTAAAATCATTAAAATGACAGACAGCAGTTAGATAATGATAGATAATGCTCATATTAATGTTGATTATCACTATCTTTGATTGATGATCAACTCAAGCATCTTTTTTAGAATTTAGAATTTTATGATCGCACATGGTGGTAATTATAAGGAGGATATGCAGTAGTGGATGTAACATAGTAGGCCATGAATAGTGTCTGCAGGTGGTTCCACTCCGGCTGCATACAGCCTCAAAAAACTCATCCAGTCAGAAAGGTAAGCATCCATTATAAAAACAAAATGGGATTTGGGAAAGCCCCTTCATCCCCGGTGTAAGTTGTGTATTCACTTTTCTTGTAGGTTTGTAAGTCTCAACCATCCTATCAGACGAAGTGAATGATTGGGATCATATTTTTTTTGAGTTTGATCAAAACCTGTGATAAATTTAGCCTCTATAAATCCAACTACTTTACCAGCGAACCGAAAAGCTGTGTCAACACTGACAATTCCTAATAAAGGCCGGCTTATATGGTGCCATGCTTTGTCAAATGGCAGACCTAATTTTAGCCAAGCTAATGGTGTGGCATGGCAATGTCATGATGTCTGAAATATCTCAACATCTAATGGATGGATTTCCATGAAATTGGATACAAATATTTTATGGTCCCAAGAGGATAAATACTTAAGTCAACTCCTGACTTTTCCTCTAGTGCCACAAGGTTGATATTTTTGGGGATTTGAGTGACAAGACTCAACAACTATTGGATGGATATCTGTTACATGTGGTACAGATATCTATGGTCCCCAGAGGATGAATCCTTAAGCCTGAAGCACTACCAGCAGATCAAAGTTAACATTTATCCAATATGTTGGTTTCTGACAAAGTTCCTGCAAAACGATGGTTGTGGTAAGATGGTGACAATAATTTTTAAAAAAACCCTGCTAAATCAGCATGTTAGCATTGGTATTGTGAGCATGTTTGTGTGCTAAAGCTGTTCTGGGAAACACCTTTCTAACAGACTTTGTTTTTTAATTTGTCACACTTGTGTGTATTTCTGTTTATCACAGGTGTATATGAGACTTGAAACACAAGCCTTCAAAACTCATTGACAGACGTGCAGCATGCGTAAAAGGTTTGAAGCCTGACAACAGTGCAGCGGCAATTTGTGACTCAGAGTCAATTTCCCCTCATAACAACACTTTGTGAATTAGACCTCAGTACAATGTTCACCCCTGTGTGAATCTGATGAGTGCATTGAATGCCCTTGCCAGGAGGCTCAGGTGTTCCACACAATGAACATTACGTTCCACTGCCTGCAGGACGCTTAGAGGTGTAAATAGCATGTCATCACATCAAGACTTATCGAGCTCCATCTGCCAAAAATGCCTTATCCAGTTATCACTTCTCTGAGTCACACTGTGTGGCATTAATTAAACCGGGATGAGTTTAATTAATTAAGCAGGTTATTTAAGGTATGGAGTAAGTGATGTGAAAACCCAAAATCAATTTTCCAATGCTGTGAAAGCAAAGGATGCAGTCTAATTGTTCAACCTGATCATTTTCATGGCACAGTTGCAATAAGCGATTACACATTCAAAGTCATTTTGCTCAGAGTAATTTTATTATAAAAGCTCATACATTGATCACGGTAATTACAAGTCCATAATCTACAAAAGAAAAAGTTTTGATTGATGGTTTCAATCAGGCCTGGCCAAAATTCACTGGGCTATAAGCTTTGCTGCATGAGCTGAAAACTATGCATTATAGGGACAGTGATAAAATATTGATTACCTTTCATTTTTGTGACTGTTATACTACTTAAAAAGCACATTGATAACACGGCAACAAGGCTATTGAGATATGTACTGTCTACTGAACTCATAAAAGGCTGCAAAGTTTCTGGGGAAATAAAATATGTAGACTTTAAATTTAAGAACAGACACATAATGAATAGACTCTAACTGTTTAAATTTCTTTGCAACAGAAGAGCAAAGGCTAGGTGTATGTGTGTGCATGTGTGTGTAAAAAGAGGATGGTTGATGGCAACAGGAGGAAGAGGAGAAGAGATGCAGAGAAAGACTGTTGTGTGGGAGAGGTGTTGACTTGTTTGTTTGGATCATGTGTCTCCTCAACAAATCATATCATCTTGGCAAAGCAAGGACAAGGCAAACATGTCTGATTCACGAATGTCAGAACCATCATCTGTGACCTCCTCAACTGTTCTTTTTTTTTCCACTCTTGTTTTTTTTTTCTTTTAGGAATTTCTAGTCCTGTGATGTCATTTTTTCAATAATCTCAGAACAAAAATGCTGCCAGCCAAGAGGAGGAGTGTGTGGATGTGGCCTGTTTGTGTGCACACAAATCAACCACCATTATGATTGACATGTTGGAGGATGAGGTTGCCTTGGAGACACAGAAATACAAAATGCCTTACATTCACTCGCAAATGGAGAAGCAATGCACACTCCGTCTATTCATTCTTTGTGCTCCACTTTCTGCCATAGCTGTCATTTTTGTCCCATAATCTTTTATCCTCCATTTCACACTCCATCTGTCCTGTCATATCTGTCGCCCTTTTATTTGTCTGCCACCTTGTAGTCCTTGCTGACCTGCCTCCATATTTCATTATCCTTGGCTTAAGCCCCCTCCTACACACTAAGCCCTCTGCGCGCCCCTTGTCCATTCCCACTTTGCACTCACTTGTTCACTCCTTTTCTCTCTTTCACAGGTTTAACAGAATGCATCTAGGTCACACATCAATCTTGTGTAACTTGTACCATCTGGGTGCAAAGCTTAGACAAAGTGAAAGGCTGACAGCCAGACAAACAAACACATACACAGCATTTGATGCCGCGTACAAAAAAAAAAAAAAGCTGCCGTCTCTGCCAGTGTTGTAACCATGGGAATACAGTGTAAACAGCAGCCGCGGTCAAAACTGGATTGACTGTGCCTGTGTGTGTTTAATAAATAATAATCTGTGTATTTCTATTCTTCTGCCCATGTGGAGCATGCTGGTTGAAGGCAATGACTGAAGATCATCAGCACAACAGGCAGGAACCAGAGAGGCCAAATAAAATCAGGTGCAGCTCAGGCAGGAAACAGGGCACAGAGTTGATCATTATTTCACAATGGGATCAGCTGGTTTGTCGAGTTTCTTTCTAGGCATGGCTGTCGGTGTTTTGGTACAAATGCATGTTTATTGCAGTATCTCCGATGACAGGCTGCGTGCGTATCTGGCAGAGCGGAGTTTGAGTTCATGGTAGCACTGTACAAAACTGTGGTAGATGAATGTGATGGGCAGCGCCAAGAGAACAATGCCGCTCACTACACACATCCCCCCGAGTACCCGCCCCCCAATCGTCACAGGGTACACATCCCCGTACCCCACCGTCGTCATAGAAATGATGACCCACCAGGCGGCGGCCGGGATGCTGGCGTAATCCTGATTCTGCGTCCCCAAGTCCAAGCCGTGCTCCAGCAGCTGGGCCAGGGCGCTGTATATGGCCATGGCGACGCAGACAAACACCATCAGCATCACCATCTCCCGGTAGCAGCGTGTGAGCGTCAGCCCCAGTGTCTGCAGGCCCAGGAAGTGCCTGGCCAGCTTCATGAGCCAGAACACCCTCATCATCCTCAGCACCCGCAGTATCACACCGGCAACCCCGAGCCCGGCCCCCGGCATCCCTGCCCGGGCCAACGCCATGGTCACATAGTAGGGGGTGATGGCGATCACATCGATGATGTTCAGCGGCCGACGGAGGAAGTCCCACTTGTTTCTGGCCACCAGAAAGCGCACTATGCACTCTGCTGTAAACCAGCCAATACACACGGCCTCCACTATCCTACAGAGGAGAGAGCAGAGGAGAGAATGAGGCAAACAGACTGGAAACAGGAGCTCCACATAGAGATATGGATGACATGAGACGCTGTTAGTCAATTAGTGATTGTGAGGAAGAAGGAAGCAGAGCAGGGGTGATACAAATGATGGGAAACAAGGGAGGCATCTGACACAATTCAGGGTCGAGACATGTAAACAAAGACAGGAGGACACGAGATGAGAAAATTGCCGGGAAACTGCGCAGAGGGAGGGATTCAAAAACCTTCAAAGAGAGAGTGTGACACAAGCGGGCACATGATTACGCCATTGATTAGTGCAGCAAAGGCAATCAAACTGAATTAGCAGTGGTGCTCCTATTTGACACAGAAGCAATGAGGCCAGCAAAGACCACAAAGCATAGGGATAACTACGTCAGCACAATTAGACCAAAACAAATTACAGAGAAGCTGAGAGAACTGTATCATCTACCGCCATGAAACCAATTTGGAATCCATTTGACCCCGAGTATAAACACCACTTTTATTTGATTACTTAAGCACTGTGACTGATCCAAAACTATGTCCAGCACAAGTGAACATAACTTGACCTTATATAGAGAACGGCCACCTCAGGATTGTGAGAGGACAGGCTGTGGCCAAAATAATGTGGATAGAGAGGTGGATTTCTTTTATCTTGTCCAAAAAACTGAAGTCACAAAAATCATCATCCAAAAGCTGACACAGAGAGAAGGTGATTCCCGCAAGTGGCCTGATTCCTTTGTGTTTGCTCACATTAATATATAATCCCTCAGTACACTTTCTTCTTCTACCTCAATATTAATCTGGCATTTATCTGATATGTTTGTCCTCCGTGTGTACTGTGCAATATAAACTAGCCAAGCCAATAAAGATATTCAAATTAATTGTGAAGGAGAGGAGCAGGAGGAGGAGGAGGAGGAGGGGACTCAGGAGGAAGACAGAGCAAAGATGGGTTTTCTGTGTAATAATTAACACTACTGTTTTTGTAGATAATATTGATTGATTATTGACTGGCTTCCCACGGAGCTTGTCTGACACGTGAGGATCCTAATGTTTAATGTGATGCCTGAAACTGGTCATTGTGTTGTATTGACTTCAAATCAGTAAACACAAGGACAAGGAAGTGTCCATATCTAATGATGCCGTTTTATGACATGTTTTAAATATATTGATTCAATTGAACTGTTTTTTTTTTTTTGTTTTTTTTACCTTTTTATGATTAAAAAAAGCATCATATTAGGACTCAAAAAGCTGGACGGCAAATGCCTCCGTGCACAAAACATTTAATAGTTTTGAGATTCATGTCTGTGAGTTTTCATCATGACAGAAACAAGACTGGGCTCATGGCATGAATTCACTAATGACTTTTACGCACCAGATTTTAAAGCACAGTCTCACTTTTTAGAGAATCCGCACACACATTGCACCTACATTTTTTGCGGCGCCCTCAGGCAGGTGTTCCTCTAAACTCACCTGTGCTCCTCCACCGTGTTCCTCTTGGCTGTATCCCAGTCCGGCAGGGTGCTTGCACACAGCATGATCATAGAAACAATCACAAAGATGACGGACACTGACGCCAAAAGCTGCGCAGCGAGCGAAGAGTTAGGCTCCTCGAAAGCTTTGCGCATCCTCTCCAGCCATTTGGCCCGACCCGTGAGCACGACCCTCTGCTCCGCGGGACTCTGGGGCTCATCCCCGGACACCCTGATGTCCTCCTCGGACAGGCTGTCCAGCCCGATCTCGGACATCCTGTCATCCAGGCGCTTCTGGCAGCAGGTGTCCAGGTGCGCGCTCTCCAGCCCCCAGTACAGCATCTCGGTGTAGAAGGAGAGCTCGCACACTCCGGGCACGAAGCGGAGTTTACCGGAGCGCACGTACAGCATGATGAACACAAAAGCCTGCGCGTGGCGGTCGAAGAAGAACTCGTTCCGGTCCCGGTCGTAGTCGTCGCACAGTTCCAGCACCTCTTTCTCGGTTGCGCATGCATGCAGGCGGCTGACGCGCCGGAGAGGGAAATCCCGGATCACCTCACGGGTGAAGGCGTACCGGGTCCCCCCCACGTTCAGCACGCAGATGCTCTTCAACTTCATCCTGTCAGCCTGCCTAAAAGTCCTCTTCTGCGGCCATGTCCGCAGGAGTTTGGACACTTCAGGTGGGGGCGGTGGGGCACAGTCTCCCCTGTACCCCTGGGCGTGGTTGCTCCGGGTGGAGGTGTCCCTGCTCTGAGCTCCGTGCCGAGTGGGAACTCTGTCCCTCACTCCTCTTCCTCTCCTCCTCTCTTGAGCTCTGTGGAAGAGACTCTCCACCCCAGTCAGGGGGAGCCAATCCCAGCAGTGATGTCACATGCGCGCGCACGGACACACGCACGGAAAGAGACAAACTCATGGTCTCCATAAAACAGGACATATATTTTTATGGCTGTAGGTTATGGGTTGTTCTCCTCCACCTCACACAAGAAGCACATTCAAAATCAAACAACACATATAAATAAAATGATTGTAGTGTTTGTTTGTGTGTTATATCCAAGACTTAAATATTAAGTTTGTCAGATTATAAAACAAATACTCATAAAGAGAACTGCATAATCTTACACACTGTTTCCGTAGATATAAAATAGTACAGATATTTTGATGGGTGTAGGTTATTTTACAGGTCATTATATCAAAATTAACAACAACAACAACAAAAACTCCACCAACAAAATCTTTCTAACTGTTTATGGATTCGGGCACTATACTTGTTCTGTTGTGGCCAATGTTATGTTATATCCAAGACTTTATTATTAAGTTGTCAGATTGTAAGATAAAAATAAGAAATGCACAATTTTACACACTAGATACGGTCTCTATAGATATAAAATAATACAGATCTTATTCTGTGAGGTTGGGTTATCATATCAAAATCAACAACAAACATGAATAAAATCATTGTACAACACTATTTAAGGATTGTGCCCAATGCTAAGTTACATACAGGACTTAAATATTAAGTTGTCAGATTGTAAGACAAAAACACATACTGTATATCTCATAGGTTATTCTCCTCCCTCTAACACACAATAATCCACAGATATAAACAAAGTAATTGCAAAAATTCTTTAGGGGATTTTACACAACAGCTTTTGGTTCTATTGTGCCCAGTGTTATTCTATATTGTATGCTTAATTTTACACACTACATACTGTCTCCATGGATATGAAACAGTGCAGATATAATAATGGTTACAGGCTATTTTATATGGTATTAGATTAGGTTAGGCTATTATTTCAAAATCAACAACAAACATGAACAAACTAATTCTCAGAACTATTGAGGGATTTGTGCACAATAGCTCAATTGTGCCCAATGTCATTCTATATCCAGGTTTTATATATTAAGTTGTCAGATTGTAAGATATCATATTGTGTTTATGATAAGTTGTGAACATGTCAAGGCTTCTCCGTTAAGAATTCTTCTTATGTGATATTCCTGTAATTGGACAAATGGCTGAATTCAAAAGATTAATGTTAAATAAATATTGCAATAGATAAGTAGATATTGTAGTTGCATTTGGAATAAACCATGCACACATTGTTTATTAAAAATATTATACAATATATAAATATAGATTAGATTAATGTTTGCTCTTGGAATAATCCATGCAAAGTAATTTAAAATATTCTATAATATACAAATAAAGATTATAATTATGTTTACATTTGGAATAAATCAGTATGAGTTTTGAAGGTAAGCGTGTGTGTGTATGTGCGCGCGCGCGCCTGTGGGACTGTGCCTGTGTTGTTTGCGCGTGCGCGGCCACCCTCTCAACGTCAGTGGTTTTTCGGCTTGATCCGACTTCTTTTGGCTGCCGTGAGTTTCACTGTATTGTAAAGGGGAAACAGTGAATCCGAGCAGGAGGGGGGCTCGATTCACCAAAATATATATATATATCATCCAGCCGGAGCCTCGACGATCATAATTTATCGCACCTTGTACCTTTTAAGAGTTTTATTGTTTTTATTAATTTATTCTATTCCTCGTAGTTTATGGTTCACGTTAACACTCCGGGAGGGCAGAAATGGCGGCCAACATGTACCGGGTCGGAGGTATGTAACGTTATGTCAATGTGGATCTTTTTTATCAAACACCAGCCCTCTTCGTTTTGCATCCCCTCTGCATTTTGTAGCCTTATTGCTGCTGGTTTGCATCATATAGTGAGTTACAGCTGTGCTACTCTCACAGAGAGGCTTTAAGTTGGAGCAGGAAGGTGATAATTTCTAAATATTTGGGATTCAAAATGGGTCAGGCCTCGCGTCTGTCGTGGCCACAGCAGCTAGCCGCCAGCTTGCTAATCAGCTAGCTTACAATGTAAACATTTTTCAATTGACGGCACCTTTGTTGGGCTCCGGTTTACGGATAATTAGACCGGGTATACGGGAGACTAATCCACAGTGGGACCTCTCGGTTAGGCATGTGTTTAAAAGGTTGTTAAATTGTTATCCACGGCCAGTCTGAGGCTGCCTTTGTATTTGCCTCTTCTGGCATGCAGCCATTAGTACGAGTCCTTATTTAGCTAACGTTAGCACCAGCAATGGCTTCACTGATTATAATTACTGCAGATCCGTTTTTACACTATTTGAGCAATTCATTTAACGGTGCTGGCAACATTAGACACCGGTTCTTGCCACACTGTCCACCTACTTTCACCACAAGCCGCAGTTAATTAGCAAATTGGCTTCCCTTGCTAGCTAGCTTGTTAGCAGTCTACTGGAATTCATCAAATTATAGTCTCCATTCATGGCGTCGTTGCGTCAGGTTGGACTAAAGCTTACACCTCTGTTCACGCACAGTCTGCCTTCAGATCCACATTCCAACTCTTCATTAGCTTGAATGGCATAGATACATGACATGTTACAAACATACACAATAAGCATCTTTGCTCAGGTGATATTATTGGCAGCTGTATCACAGTCAGTTCCACTACAGTAAATATTAGCTTGTTCATCCTGCAAGTGCTTTCAGTAAACTCCATCTCCTTAACCTTCAAACTTGTTGATGCCTTGAAGTTCTTTATGAAATCATAAGTCTGTCATGATTTTTTTTTAAATGTTGCCTTTTCCCACATATGGCTAAGTCCTAGTTTGGCCAACACTGACAACTTAGAGTGAAGAATATACATGTTAGGCTTTATTCTGTTACAGTAGTAAAACTATAGGGGTGAACATATTTTGCATCCAGAGGCAGGCATAGGTAATAGTTATATGCACTGACTAAATGTCACCCCTTGACAACTCTGACATATTTACCTCTTCTCTGAATTGTTTATGCGTCTGGAACATAGTAATTACAACATTTCAGACAGCAGTTTAAGGCAGCATTTTCTATGGACTGAAGTTTTCCAAAGTTACTGTATATTCTGCACAGACAGTCTGGATTTCTGTCTCTTCAGTTCAGGTGAAATCATGCACATTCTTGTTGATGAGGAATATTATGACAAATGTATCCCTGCCCTCAATTTATTTATCATACAAAATCCTACCCTTTTACACAAACTTTGTATATATAATTATATTATATATCATATATAATATACACAGGTAGATGTACATACACTGCCTGACCACTTCACTAGATACAGCTATACAATTGAATGCAATTGAATACAACAGATCTGACACAAATTCTGCATTTAGTTTTAGTTTTTTTTATGACAGTATCAGTGACAACATCATTAATTAAATATAGTGAAAATCTCTTTGACATTGTCAATTGAACTGAACATTATGGTCTTTGTAAAGGTGTAATTTATGACTGAACTTAAGTGTTGGATTGCATTCGATTTTACATGTGTACGTAATAAAGTGGCCACTGAATCCCGCAGCCTTACAGTGATGTGATACAGTGAAGTGACCAGTGTGTGTTTTCTCTTGCAGATTATGTATTCTTTGAGAACTCCTCCAGTAACCCTTACCTGATCCGCCGGATAGAAGAACTCAACAAGGTAATTAGGTGTTTGCATGTCATTTTTGTGTATGTTTATTCCTTTTTTATGCCTGAGGGTAAATAGCTAGGATTCCTCTCCCTGCCCCCTCTTTGTAATGCTGTGTCTGTGTGTGCGTTTTGTGGCTGAAAGCGTTTGTAATATGATGGAGCGTGCCAGGTGTTCCATGGTCTCCTAATTGCCACTGATATCACAGGACACACCTGTCGGAGTGTATGTGTAGGCGAGGTTGATTATTGTAATGAATACTGCCCAAGCTCCAATAGCTTTGGACCAAAGATCAGTTTATTCCATCTTTGAAAAGCAACGTGGTCTCATGTTTTTCTGCCGATATTTGATCAGTTGTAGAGTTGCCTGTTTTAACTTATTCCCTCTGGGTGTGTCAGTTAAGAAGAGACTAAATCTAACATAAAATATTGTTTAAATGCTACACAAGTGTCTTCAACAGACAGGCCTTTCCTGTGCTGCATTCGTACAAGATTTGCTGATAAATTCATATCCTTATCAGATGGTGTGGGTGGGAAAATGTCATATCAGGTCAGTATCATCCTGTCAGTACATATTAAGGCTGTATATTTATAAACTATAAACAGAAGACATCTGATTATCATAAGTGATAAAGGGGTGAATAGAATAGCATGAACTTCTGGCAGCATGGTGTAATGTTAAATTTGGCCTGCAACCGATACTGCCTGTATGTTGAGTCTGAATTGGAATGGTTGATTCCACTTGATGGACTTTTTTTTTAAGTTGTCATAGCATTTCGGTGTGTTGTATTCTATTGTATCATGAGGTGTTCCTGTTGCTTTGTTTTAGTCAGGCGACCACTAACATCAAAACATTTGCTCATACCAAAAAACTCTTGAAAAACAGCAGAAGTTGGAAGCAGTTTTCTCAAACCTTGTGCCCTCACATCCATTCCCTCTTCATCCGTCACAGCATTTAATAGTAGCTGAGTCTTTAAGCCTGTCGGCCTAATTATACAGCGAGACAATCAGTCAATCATCTGATCAAAAGCGCTGTTGCTGCCCTGGTCAGCCTGTCATAGCAGCATAGCTTGACGAGCACACAAAGGAGCCAGGTCTCTTGGGAAATTAGAGGTTTGTGCAGGGAGGTGTTGCCACCTCTTTCAGTCAACCTGGATCCCTGTACTCTCTCTGTTGCAGACGGCCAGTGGGAATGTGGAGGCCAAAGTGGTTTGTTTCTACAGAAGGAGAGACATCTCTCACAGCCTCATCCAGCTCGCAGACAAACATGCAAGTGAGTAGAAACTCCTGTCACACATTCAGCTTTAACATGTGAATAAAACTTTGAGTCCCTTTCAAGCAATTCAGTGTTGTAAGAGACAACAGTTTCTTCAGAATCTTGATATTAATTACTAATTACTAAACTCAAACATATACATAAATGTAGTCAACATATAATTATTTGGCAACAGTTTGGATAATTGACATTTTCCTAGGAAAAATGCAAAACATTTTCTGGTTTTAGCTTTACAAATGTGGAGATATTTTGCTGTTCTCTGCTGAAAATCTTGTATGGATGTATATTATAGCACCAGTCTGGAGCTGTATGTTTGTTCAATGCATTTGTATTTTCAGCTGTTCTCAGTGAGGGAAAATGTCATTATGGACTTTCTCCTGCATGTCAGTTAGGTTTCCAGCAGTGTTTCCACTTAGCACTTCCTTTGCACATTGTAATATTTACTATCAATATAATGTTTTTTCCTTGTCAAACACGGCTCCAGAGTACAACCATTTAGCCACATAAACAGGCGCTCTAGTACTATTCATGTCTATATATAACATTTCTCAATTACTTATTACCAGGTAGGGAAAGAACTTGACTGTGTGTGTGGCTGTGTGAGGAGAAGAAGGAAGGAAAGGAAGGTGTTGTTATCACAACAACACCTGTTCTGTGTGGGAAGCCTTCTACCTGTTTCCAGTGATGTTTCAGTTTGTCCTTTGGTCAGAATAGAACAAATAATTGATGACTTCCTGGAAATAAAAAACTTCCCTTTGCCAAAGTAAACTGCCAACTTTGAGGAGGATGATTAAGATGAGGAGTCACCCAGTGAAGAATGCTTTATAAAGTTTACATCACTGAGACTCAGGACTGACAGGAAAGACAGGGATGTATTGTGTGGCTGAATACTGTTCTCTTTGTGTGGTCAGACTGTTTGTGGAAAACCAGTTTGACTGATTTGATTAGACCCTGTGAATATGAAGTAACCTTAAGCACAAAAACATAAACCATACAGTATGCAGGGACATATGTATTCATCACAGCACAGTGCCAATTCCACAAGCTATTTGGAGTCAGCTGTCTCCCAGCTGGTCAGCAGAAGAGACAGAAACAACAATAAATTTAACACTGCCTACCACAC
This sequence comes from Centropyge bicolor, assembly GCA_037975185.1. Classification (NCBI taxonomy): domain Eukaryota; kingdom Metazoa; phylum Chordata; class Actinopteri; family Pomacanthidae; genus Centropyge; species Centropyge bicolor. The sequence goes on along the minus strand of JBBMOC010000031.1, from coordinate 3,240,648 downwards.
TGTAAAAAAATAGTATTCACACAACTTATGGCTTAGATTAGTTCAGGGGAAAGCAAAAGGACAGCCTGTTTACTGAAATAAAACAGAATGTTCTGAGTTTGTGGGAGTCAAAACTGAAATGTCTGTGCTTGTTATCAAACTGCCGATCAACACGTTGAGCTACAGAAATATCAAAATGCTGTTCTGAATGTTTACATCTAAATTAGGATAAACATTTCAGAAAGGAGTTCATGGTGGAGTTATTTTGAAGCACTGTTAGCAAAATTTGCATCCATTTTATTTATCATGCTGATGAATCATTGCAAGATCCAACAGCAGCTAAAGGGCTAAACATTCTCTCTACAGGAGAGCTAACAGGTCATGACCAAACCCCCAAAATACACAATTTCCAAACTATCCTCATTGTTACAAAGCCATGCAGATGTGTTTAGTTTTATTTGCCAATATTAAGTTTCGGCCACTGAGTTTTCTGCTGCCACCCTCACACAATGAAAGTTAATAGAATTGTGTTTGTAGCACTCTGACAAAATCCTGAAAAATGTCCATACCCTGCTGTAAAGACCTTTTAGCAACCAGTTGCGGAGCTCATTGACAAAGAAGAGGTAGATTTCTGGTAGTAGACTTGCAGGTGGAAAGCTTTGACTTGCACCTTAGACACAGCCTGTTCAAGGTGGGAATGTTGCACCGTTGATTTGAAAAGAACAAAGGAGCAGAATCGCTTGTTGACTGGTGTGGAGAAGTACATTTCTGGTGTGAACAGCCAGGCTACTACATGAATGCAAATTAACATATCGTGGCACTCTGAACCTTCGTCAAGCCTCTTTTGCTTCCTGAACACCAGCATTCTGTCTAAAATTATACATGGAGGCAGAATTATGCTGCTGTTGTTTGGTTCAGTGTAAAAAAGAAAAGATGGCGTAATGACGGGTCTTCTTTACGGCAGCATTGTGGGATCTCTGTGTAAAAAAAGGTTAGTGTGAAACAGGAGCAGAAAGCTGTATTTACACAGCAATTACAGCTCTGATATACCAGAGAAGAAAGGATAAGAAAATGGCGAGGCTGCTATCTGTTGGATAAAAGAAGGAACGGCAACCTAATGTAGGAGTGGAGCTCCAAAATAGAGGGACAATGTTACACAAAAATCAGAGCATAAAGAGAGGCATTTAAAAACAATGAATGAACCATTGTGTTCTTCCCTTTGATGGAAAGTTTAAGGGATGTAAATTTCTGTCTTCAGACTTGTTCGAATGGACGAGTTCCCTTCAAGCATATTCCGGCCATTTAGCTTTGACAGAGTTGGCCACTTCTGTGAGGCCTCAGTGGAAATACACATGGTCACAACCTGTCACAACACGGTGCAGCTAAGAGTCAGGTTATGCTAGAATAGAAATAGTTCATATGACACGTTCGACCATGTTGGAAATAAATCGTTCTGGACAGCCTTACTGGAGGCAGCCGTCATAGATAGAGAGGAGATGAAATACCATTTAACTTTGTGGATGATGCTGCACTTTTTCAGGAAATCTCTCCTGGAAGACTTCAGTGTTTCACTTGGTGGTTCGCATGAAAAATGACAGTAATACTTGTGTCAAGAATGAAAAAAGAGATCTGGAGATAGAAGTTTAAAGCCTGGCTCCTTTCTCACCTCCACACAGCTGGCCAATCACAGTGTGAAGTGGGTGTGAGATTGTCAGTTTCGGAAAGTTACAGAAAGGTGGGGGCGGGGGGGGTTCCAACGCTACCATCGACCGTCAGACGAGCACTTCTGAAGAAGCATGCTGGCAGCTTAAAGTGTGATATATATCAGGACAGTGGAGATGGGGAATCTGGGTCTCTGTAGGATTCTCTAACATTGATGTGACGCTGTACCCGTGCCAGTACTAGCTCATGAAAACAACTGGTGTAATAGTAGGTCGTTGCCAATGGCAGATGATCTTTATTTGTCTAAGTATATGCCTGCACTGTGCAATTGTGATTTAAAATGTTCTGCTGCTTTGCATTACGTGCTGACTCAGCTGCAGCAAGTGTATCCAAGATCTATGGATGAACACTGTTCTCAAAATTACACTTCTAGTCCTGAGCATAATAGCTTGGGTGTTTTTAATGGATGGCAGCAATAGTTTGATTTCAAAGCCCCCGAGAGCCATTTTACCAGCCTATTGTTTTATATCTGAAGACAGTAAAGTTATAAAATAACATTTAGTGGTCTTGGATGAAATTTTAGAGATAAATGGATGAATTAGGCAGAAACCATTTGAGACTTTGATCATCATTTGGTCTGTGATGTATCTTGTCACGATTAAGGCATTGTCGTGTCTCTTGTGTCATTTTTCTTCAGCTTGCTTCTGTGACACATTTTTTATCACATTTTTAACATCGTTAATGTGTTTGTCCTCTGTCTTTTGCAGAGGAGTTGGAAGAGGAGAAGGAAAGCCCGACAGAGACAGAGCTAACAGAAAAACAGAAACACCAGCTTCGCCACAGAGAGCTCTTCCTCTCCCGGCAGTATGAGAGTCTACCGGCGACACACATCAGGTACTGTACGAAGGCTTGCACACCTCATCATCTGCAGGCAGTCCCCATGGATGGTCACTCATCCAGCCATGAACAGACAAATCAAGCGCTGCTCACTTCCTGTGTCTGTGTTTTACATGCTGCTTGTTCCCTCCCTGTCTCACTATTAGGGGGAAGTGCAGTGTCGCATTATTGAATGAGACTGAAGCCGTTCTTTCATACCTTGACAAAGAGGTGAGTCAGAGAAAAGATAACTTGATTTGTCATCTCTTACTGGTTCTGCTTGCTGCAGACTGTCATAGCAGGTCCAGTCATACTTTATTCTTTTTCATATGTCATTTGTTAAAAACTGAGGGAAAGGTCCAACTCACAATGACTTTCATTTATCATTCGGTCCATAAAATGTAGAATAATAGTGAAAACGCAGTGCAATTTTTAAGGCCGAAGATGACGGTATCAGATATCTCCTCCTGTCCAACTAACTCCTCAAGACTAAAAGGATTACGTTTATTATCACATTAGACAATTTTCACTTTAAAAACAACTTTCCTAAGCATACTGTACTGTCTTGCTTTAATACCAGTATATTTCTACATAATAAAGGTTTCAGGTCCAAATCTACAATACAGAAAGGGCTGAGTTGGACATTAGAGCCAGTGTCTTAAAATATGGAGCTGAATGGTGTGTTGTTTTCTTCAGGATACTTTCTTCTACTCACTGGTGTACGACCCAACACAGAAGACCCTTCTGGCCGACAAAGGAGAGATCAGAGTGGGACCGCGCTTTCAGGCAGATGTACCTGAAATGCTACAAGAGGGTCAGTCAGAACTGCACAGAACATGCGATTTATTTAATTAAACCTTCAGGTTTTGTTGTTTACACCAGTGTAAAAACTTGTTTTTTTTTATCTCTAGCCTCACTATCCACACCTCTGCTGTGTGTGTGTAATTGGTCTCAAAGGGCTACAGTGGGGAAAGGTAGTTCTTTGAAGGGATGAGAATATGCAGGCTTTGTTCTAATAATGGAGATAAAGGCTGCTTTTTTTCCTTGTTGAAGTAAGCCCCTTTCACACATGCAGCTTGAAAGTTTACACAAATCTTCCACATGAGGATCAAGTATTAATTGTACTGTGAAAAAGTGAGGGTTTTTTTTGTTCTTGTTCGTTTGAACAAAAGTTGTAAAATATTTACATTCAGCATGCTCGTTAGAGAGTTTGGGTTACCTACTGAAAGCATTCTTTAAGGCTGTAGAGCTGAAGCTCTAAAAATCATCAATTCAAAGAACTTTGTATATCCCCAAGGGGCAATTGAAGATCTAATTTACTTTTTGAAAATATTGTTAAAATCCTCTGTCTAGTACAATCATGTAGTATATGGACATTTTCAAATGGTGGCCATGGGTTGATAATCACGATTACAATATCTAGGAAATAACAACGTTTTTATTCAGTCTTCACTTTGGGCTGCGTTCAGGCTCCCATGCTCTGTGTAAGCTATTGTCTCCGTGCATCCTCCAGGTGAGGCAGATGACAGGGACCAGTCCAAGTTAGAAGAGAAGCTGTGGGATCCAGAGTGTCCACTCACCAACAAACAGATAGACCAATTCCTAGTGGTGGCACGGTAAGACCTTTCACCTCTGTCCTCTACACATACAGACAGATAAACAGACAACAGTTTTATAAAGTGTTCTCGTGCCCATGTAGTAATATCCTTTTGTACAGTCCTGTTTGACAAAGTGGTGAAACTCCCTCCATCCTGGGTGGTAAACAACTGAGCCATTTACCAATGAACCTGTTTACATGTGGAATGATCCAAACAGGTGTTTTTGGATCATTACACAACTTTCAGTCTTTTGTTGCTCCTGTCCCAACTTGTTTGAAACATGTTGCTGCCATCAAATTCAGAATAAGCAGATACTTACAAAAATCAATGAAGTTGATGAGGTCAAATATTAAATATATTGTCTTTGTGCTGTTTTCAATTGAGAAATTTAGGATTATCAAATTCTGTTTTATTTGTCTTTTACACAGCATTCAAACTTTTTTGGTATAAGGTTTGTGTAATTGCAAAGGTAATAAATGCACATTGTTGTTTGAGGGATAGCTCCAAAGTAAGGCTCATTATTTTTGTTGTGTGAATTTATCACACTTTGTTTTTGTATTAATATATAAATATGGAAATTTCATTAAAAATTAATGCAAATATTTGTGTTTAAATCAGTGGAAATATACAGATCATTGTGTTTGATTCATGGTCAGCTCGTTTGCACATTTGTTTTGCTGCCTATTACTGGAAGCCTATTTGGCGTCTGGTTATTTTTCTATAAAAACCAATGGGTCTGACTGACAGAAATGTATTGTAATGCTTTAATGAAGTGGTACATGAATCTTACTGGGTTATATATTCTGTATGGATGTTTATGGGTGTGTTTGTCTATATTTTTTCAGGGCGGTCGGGACCTTTGCTCGAGCGTTGGACTGCAGCAGTTCAGTTAGACAGCCGAGCTTACACATGAGTGCAGCTGCAGCCTCACGAGACATCACACTGGTGATTTGAACGCACACTCACTCCTCAGTACCTGATTGTGACTTAAATGATAGATTGTAACCCCCTGTCTGTGTCTGTCGGTCGCAGTTCCATGCGATGGACACACTGCATCGCCATAATTACGACCTGTCCAGTGCGCTGAGCGTACTGGTCCCAGCGGGCGGCCCGGTGCTCTGCAGGGATGAGATGGAGGAGTGGAGCGCCTCGGAAGCCGCCATGTTCGAAGAGGCACTAGAGAAATACGGAAAAGACTTCAACGACATCCGACAAGACTTTGTAAGTGTGTGTTTGTAACTGCTCTCACACTCTGGCTTGTGTAATGTGGTGTCAGTCCAGATTAGTAGGCTGTCAGTCATCTGCAACAGCAAAGTACCTGAGGTGATTTGAATAAGCATGATGCTTGAGACAAAAAATAATAATATAATATAACTTAATGTTCTTATACATTGTTTGAAATATTTTATACTTGCTGTTGAGGCATGTTTTGACATTACATTTTGAATTATGGTCCACCATGATTCTACCTGCAAATTCACAGGATGCAAACAAAGTAATAGGGAGCTCAGTCAGCCTTAAATGGGGCTTATTCCCCTGGGCTCCAAGACTGAATGTCAGAATAATAAGGTTTGTTTATCATGAGAAGATAAGACAAGAAGAACAGGAAAAACACGCAGCATTTCTCAACGTCCAGTTTGTGCTCAGTGTCTTGTTTAAAGAGTAACATAACACTAAACCCACTTCTTTTGTGTCCCCTACCCTTGTCCATTGTTTAAGCATGAAATAATCACCTTTGTAGGCTTCAAATATGGCTATTCAGAGTTGGTAGTTTTCATCTTAATGAAAAACTGTAGCTGTGGTCAGCTTGAATTCATATGTTAAAATCTGTGACAAGGCTTCATCTTGGGGAATAAAGGTATTAAAAAATTCTCTGATTGCCACTCCAGCATAAGTCACTTCACAGCTCTGCTTGTGTTGTGTGATTAGGAGTATGTTAGTGTAAGGTATATGGCATATTGATGGCCACTGGAGAAGGTTTATTATGCTGCAGACGATGATTAGAGAAGTTTCTATAGATGTTTTGATACCTCAGGGAAAAGTTGTGACAATGACAATCCATCGGAGTCTGCACGAATTCAAGCTGACAACACGCTTTGTTCTGTGAAGTACAAAATTACCAATTTTAACAGGCGCCTTTAAAGCCTACAGGGGGTGACTATTTGATTCTATTGGACTTTCCTTCCCACCATCTCATCTACCTCTCCTGTACAATAAAGGCAGGATATGGGTCGATGTGGTGCCACCAGGTGCTCATGAATACTTATTAAATGTGTGAATCACTGTGTGTCTGTGTGAGAGTGTGTCTTTTCATCTGGGGCTCAGAACCAAGCAAAGCCGGTCGCTTTCAGCTTCTTTGGTCACGATGCCTCTCGTTCATGAATATACATGAAGGCCTTCGCACCCAGATGGCAAGAACATGAGATATTAATATCATTAATTTGCTCTGTGTGTGTGTCTCTCTCTCCCCTTCCCTCCACACATCTTCATTCTTTCCTCTTGTGAAGCTGCCATGGAAGTCTCTGACAAGTATCATAGAGTACTACTACATGTGGAAGACCACAGACAGATATGTGCAACAGGTGAGACTCATTCAGTATTTTTAAAACAATAAAAATGTTTTTTTTTATGCTTTCTGCTTTTCTGCTGGGACAGTCTGAAAGATTTTCAGTTTTTGCATTTTGAGACTAAAAGGTGCCCTGTGAAGTTTTCTTGTAAACAAATTGGGCACTAGACTGTTTACATCCAGTGTTTCGTACTAAAATACATTGTGTGCACACTTGAAGCCGTTTACAAAGACTTTTTTTTTCATTTATACAAGCACAAGCAAAACAAAACCTCTATGTTTCTAAGTTTGTGAAGTTAATTGAATTATGTTCAGTTCCCTTTTGTCAGACTTCAGAACGTTCCCTTCCTCCAGAGCCACAGAATACATTATAGAGCTGTTGTCATAGACTGTTGTACACCCCATCACAAATCCTGATTTTATGTGTAAAATCGGTGCCCCTTTAAGGAGACAGTAAACTGAAGTGAAGTGAAATTGGGGTGAAGGAAAAACTTATTAATAAGTGAACAGGGGCTCAGCTCTGTGTTTAGATAAATAGCAAATGTAAAACATGAATATCAACCCTTTTCATGTCAAAGGGTTTTTTGTGTAATTCAGCTGTATAGATTATCAGCAGAAGATGTAACTGAGAAGGGAAACACCACATTTGAAATGCACCGACACATTCAATCTTGCAGTCCTATTTTCAGGCTGCCTATCAGAGTTAATTCTGAAAGGTGACGAATTGTGAGGATTTTTATGAAAGACAACTGTTGATTTCTTTCATTATTAATGAATCAATCCACTGTGTTTGTCTTTGAGCAGAAGAGACTGAAAGCAGCAGAGGCAGAGAGCAAACTGAAGCAGGTTTATATCCCCACATAGTAAGTCATTTCATTCCACATTTATAGATGTTGGTATCATTACTGTTCCTGTGGCTGCAAGATGATCATTGTTTTATGCATAATTAATATGATATGATTTAGAGCACTGCACAAGGCAGCTGCAGTCAGTCTTTAAGCAGCTCCCTCTCTCAAGTTAAATACCCTCCTTCTCCGCTGTCTGACAGTAACAAGCCCAACCCCAACCAGATCTCAATGACCAATGGCAAGATGGCGACAGTGAATGGAGCGGGCCCCGGGGCCTACCATGCAGCAGGCGGGGGCAGAGCCTGCGAGAGCTGCTATAGTGAGTTTTGTGTGTGTCTGTGTGTTTAAGCATTGCAGGTGTGAAATTGAATCACAGGGACAGTGAACATGTGCCAATTAGAAATGAAAGGGAAACGAATGCAGTGTCAGCCAGCCAAAGGATTCTCTTTCATTATTGAGCTTTTCTGACTCTGGAGGAGGTGCTTTCATTTAATTTTCACCATCGCTGCTTCTCTCATTATTTATCTTGGCAGTTGTTACTAATCCAGTGTTCAAGATCCCCCCATTGCTCAGTTCCTGAAAACACTGGCTAAAGAAGCTAACAGTTATTGACAGCTGTTTATTATTTTTTTGATTGTCAGAAAATTGTGAAAATTCCCGCCACAGTTTCACAAGGTGACGTCTTCAAATTGCTGGTTTTGTCTGACCGACAGTCCAAAACAAAAACAAAATATTTACTTTATTAACACTAATATACAATAGCATAGAGAAAAGTGCAAATCCTCACATTTAAGAAGCTGCAAACACACAATATTTGTAGTTTTTGCACTGAGAAATGATTTTTGCAAGTTATTTTTTATCCAAGCTTTTGTTGTTTCATTTTCTGTCAACTGACAAATTAATTAATCGACTAATTGCTTTGGCACTAAATGCTATTTTCTCCCTTAAAGGCACAAGCTGGCTGCCAAAAGAAGTGCACAAAGGTGCTAGTGCTCACTAACAACATTCAAGACAGCTACTGAAAGATGAAGCGTCCTCATAATAAAACCCTCACAATGGTTCCTGGCAGAAATCTTTAATCGTGAAGCAGGGACATGGACTGTTATGTCTGTATTAGTAGAAGCTGAACTGCAACCATTCAGTCTCCCAGCAAATGAGAATCAACAAGAATTTAGTATTTATGACAGATTATTGTTTGTGACAGTGATCCTCCATTTCTGCTTTCAACATATTGTGTTTTTTTTTTTTCAATCAAAATGCTAAAATCTGGAATCAGGATTCTTTAAGAAACTAAACAAATGAGCAGATTCAACAAAACCCAACATATAGTATACTCACATTTTCTTTTATCCTGCTGACTAATGCATTTATGCAGCTGCCAATAGTTCATTCAGTAAAGGTGACTCATTAGTCAGCAGCGGTCATGCAATTAGACTTGGTCTGATGAGTGGACATTGATTAAATCACTTTGGGAGAGACTTGAGACAGTGGAAGAGAGATCAATATGCTGATTGTCTTTGGACCAGTTTTCTCCTGCGGCACTTTTAACATTAATGCCTTTCGTACATTAACAGCCATGCAGTCAGCCCAGTGGTACTCATGGGGGCCTCCAAACATGCAGTGCCGCTTGTGCGTTTCCTGCTGGATGTACTGGAAGAAGTATGGAGGCCTGAAGATGCCAAGCAGAGCAGAAGGCCCAGAGGAGAGGACCTCCCCCAGTCCAGCAAGCAATGTAAGCTCACAAGACACCGATAACACACATGTAAAAACACATGGGATGTAGTGGGGAGCAATTAGGGCATCTGCAGACCCTCAAAACATGATTAAAGTCACCTCATCTCATGATTTTGAAGGATTACAGAAAAATAAAGAATGTTAAATAAGATCCTAAATATGTTGATCCACAACAACTGCAGCTCTGAGCCGTCAACATCAATTATTCAGTGTGTTCAAAACATCACATACTGTATCTCACATATTGGCTGTTAATGCATTCACAAGCCCTCCAGTTCAACTGCAGCCTCTAAAATCATCATACAACTGATTCAACACCTCTCCATGAGGACAGGATTTATTGGTGGGCTGTTTCATTTGAGTGTATTTGTTTTAGCTGGGTGTATATTTTGCATGCATGTTGTTTTGTATTCAAAAATGCGATGTTGGTATTATGTTCGTGTGAGAGGTTGTCAGCTTCTCTACGTGGTAGTAACATTTGAAAACCTTGTCATCTGGTTTGAACAACTGAGATATTTTTTGCATACAGAAGCTCCCATGAGTCTTGGATATTAACGTACTTTCAAAGTAAAATACATTGTGATGCAGAGACTAATGGCAAAGAAAATAGCTTGGAAGTGGACTTTAAAGGATTTTAAAGGTTTTGAAGCCCCTTTGAAGTCCAATTTAAAAATAGTCAAAAATAATATTGGTCTTATTTATTTAAATATTTACACTCAAAAACTCATAATAAGTAGAATAAGCAGAACTGCTCCAACTACGGCAGAAAAATGGCGGTTCTTGGAGGACTTCATCATTCATAGAAATTCATAGAAACTGACTGAGAAAATGGATTTTCAAAGTCTTCAAAAACACTTTTCAGAACATCTAAAATATTACTTGTACATCTGTATTCAGTGGCCTCTTCTCTGTCCCTCCCTCCTCCCCCAGGAGCCTCGCTCACGGAGTCACGGTCCTCGCCAGTCCAACCACATGGTGCCGATGCGAAATAGTGGCAGCCCCAAATCCTCCATGAAGACCAAGCAGGCTTTCCTGCTGCAGGCCACCCGCATCACCAAGCTGGCCCGGCACATGTGCCGTGACATCATCAGGCTGCGCCGTGCTGCGCGCCGGCCCTTTGTCCCCATTAACTGTGGGCCCATAAAGGCAGAGTGTAAGAGCTCTTTCAATTTCTCCTAACTTCTGCCACATGGACACACACACACACACCTGCAGACAAAAACATATGCAGACACACACACACACATACACACTCACCACCCTTCCTCACCCTGACTGCCCCACCATCAGCCCCCCCATCTCTGCCCCCCGTCTGTCTTTCTTTCTGTTTTTATTATTATTGTTATAATTATTATTTTGGTTTTTGTATTCTCCCACCCCCTGTTTCCAATAAAGACTGCCTGTCCTCATAACTATGAGTTTTGATCATCTTTTCATTCGTGTTTCTATTTTTTTTTTTTTAATTCTTTTTTTTCCAATTCTTTTATCTGTTTGGTTCTTAGTCACTGTGAACTGAAAGCCATTGTTGAAATTACACACAAAGATTTATCGGTTAAACAGGGCTGTTCTGCACGAGCCTGCACAAGCACATAACTGATTTTGCTCCTGTCATTAACAAGTAGACTGTAGTAGGATCCAGTAGAACTCCTATTCTAGTCTGAGCCGTATATTTGCTGAAGTTAGATGTAGAGAAAATGTATTTTGCTAAGAGAAGCTCTATTTTGCACAGCGCCCCCGGCACAGGCGTGCCCTCTCTGTGCTGTCATGGCTGAACAAGTTGTCTTAGCCACGAATGTTTATTGTAAATACTGAACCTCAGCTTCAGTGTGTTTCACCTTTTTTTTTTCACATTTTTGTTCCTGTTTGCGCGCACATTCATGCTGTTAATCATGTGTGTTTTTGTGAGTGTATTAGTCAAAATGTGCTGATAATGAGCTTTAGACTGATTTGGACTGATAAGACTTGAAAGAAGGGAGGTTGAAGCTGAAGGACCTTATTTGTCTGGTACAAAGAATAACTAGCTGCTCTCGACTTCTTTGCTGCTGGCTGCATCTCCCACTGTAGATCAGGCTTTACCCATAAGGAGTCATCAGCTGGACCATGTCCTCTTGGATGGTCCCCCCCCCCCCCCTCCTGTGTTCAGATCATGCAATATTCATATGAATCCATCATGTTGCCTCTTGTAAATCCTGCGGACAGGATTTGCCATTCAGAGCCATTCCTCCCCTCCACTTTGCCTCCTCTATCATTTTCTAACAACTGTTGCAATATTCTCATCTCATCTCCTACCTCTTTTTTGCCCTTTTCTTTCATCACTGTGTGAGTGTGAGAGTAGACCTCCAATAAAGTCACACCTGAAAGCATCTCTTCTGAGTCCTTGTGCTTCATGTGTCCCGTGTTATCTGTCCATCAACTCCACCACACCCAGAGGAGCCATAAAGGCACGCCTCCCCTCTCCCAGCATGGACTCAACCTTCAGTGCCTGCTGTCATAATACCTTCATATTTTACTGTATGTGTGTTTACATTTTTTTTGTATGTGTGTGCATGTAAGCATGAACTTACATCTATGTGCATGTGGGAGAGATGATTCTTTAGTGGACATGCCATCCCTCAAAGTAAGTCACTGCATTAACACCTCAGACTCCTGCATCCTGTGTGGAAGCTTTGCATTCATTTTAAACATGAGATTTTCATTTACATAAGATGTCCGTGTTCAAACATTAACTGGTCTTATTTAGCAAACAAAACTGATTTTATACATAATTCTACCAAACTTCTGACTTGGTCTTTGCTTGTGTGATTCTGCAGGAATGTTCAAACAGTATTTGTATTCTTCTCAGTCAGTATCCCAGCAGATTGAAGGAGATCACACAGTCTGAGATACTGCACCGGATTGTAAAAATGTGTGTGTGTGTGTTTGGTTTAGACATGTTAAGGGTGTCCGAAGGGCAGGGGACTCGCCTACCCAAAACCAGAGCCGCCCAAAGGAGCACTCTGACCAGTGTTCTGCAGTTTCTAGGTAAATCAAGTGTTTAAGCAGTAAAATGTGACCTTTATCAAACTCATGTTGCTCCATTGTGCTGAATAACTGTCAAATCAAAGGATATGAATAGAAAGCGTTCAGATGGTCTGTAGGAGCCAGTTGATGCAGCTCCAGTGTGGTGTCTCTTCCAGAGTCCCGTCCGGCAGCCCACACCCCTCGCTCCCACCGCACCCCGGGCCTGCAGACGCCTCCCCCTCGACGCCTCCTCTCCTCTCTCCCGCACGGCCCCCACGGCATGCTGGGAAAACGCAGCTACCATCACCACAGCAGGGCTGAGCCGGACAGGCGCTCAGGTACACACACAGGCACACGTTTCGTTAAAAAAACAGAGCTGAACTAATTCCACCAAAGCTGTTATGACTTGTTTTTCAATAAGACTGTTATTGCTTAACTTAATCCTGCCTAGAAGCAGAAAGTCATTACTTGTATTACATCTGTTGAACCCCCCAAATAATTGGAAAATGCGTCCCATCTTGCCTTTAAATAAGTTAGTTCTGATGTGAATGAAACCTTGGGGACCAAACAGTGTTGATATCAAATGTTCTTGTCATCCTTTTTGCTTGATAAAATCAAATTAGTGGAGATACACCCGGAGTTGATAACCTTTTCTGCCATTTCTTATCTAAACTAGCTCGTTGGAGAGAATGACAACTAATTCTAATGAAAACGAATCAGCAGATGGGGGTCATTTGGATAATTTGGATGATTCAACTTCAGTCTGACACTTTGTTTTTTATTGGTAACTTCACTATTTTTACTGAAATTGAAACACAGTCATTTGTTGCACCACTTGTAACTAGGAAAAGTAATAAACCCATCAATACTATTCACAAGTGACAGATTCCCTCATGTATACTTTTGCATCTTTCTCTTCTTTTTGCAGAGAACCCAGGTATAACAGGTGGACCCCTCCTGGTAAGTGTCTTATACTCACTTACACCCAAAACTTTATAACTGTGTCACTGCTTATTGTAATAAACTCATATTTAACTGTCTCTTTGCAGCATAATGGTCGCAACAGCAGCAGTGGAAACACCCGGGGCGGAGTGATGATCCGCAAGAGACGCCCCAACTGGATCGATGCCCCTGATGACAGCTTCTTCCTTGTCACCCGGGAGACCAGGTAAGCAAAGGTGACCCTTTTCTGACCTCTGATTGGCTGACTGTGTACGTGCGAGTGTGTGTGTGTGTGTGAAGAGAAAAGCAAGTGCTGCTGAGAACGGAGCAGTTAAAAGGAATTGAGCTGTGACAGAAAAAGACACTTAGGAGTTATTTTTGTCCCCCGGTGACCTCAGACAGCTGTGTAGTGCACACACACGCAAACACACAAAGACACACAACACAATTACATACATGCTTGAATTCACACAGAAACATTGAGCTGCTCTTTGCTTCAGTGAATGTAGGATTTAGAGGCAGTTTAAAGGTATGTTGAGGTACGAGAGCACAACCTACTCACTGCAGGGTCAAATGATTAAACGTCACATCAGGACTGGGTTTCCATAGGGATGCTAACTTACATTATACCCGAACTATATGTGAGATACGAAAAATCAGTTTTATCAATGGGGGTGTTGGAGGGACTTGTGACCACAGTATTCAACAGCCTTGAACTCTGACAGCGACGTCCATCAGTCGGCCCTCGTATTTGGCTCAGATGGCTGAATCATATATCTCAACAACTTTTGGGGTTTGCCATAAAATCCACCCATTAGAGGCTCTAATAAGTTTTCAAATTTTCTGGCATGAGGTTGACTTTTTTCCTTGAAATGTCTCAACAATAACTGGATTGCCATTAAATTTAATACAGACACTCATGTTCCCTGCAGGATAAACTGTCGTGACTTCGGTGATTCCCTCACTTTATCAAATTGAAAAATTTTAATCTTTGGTTAATGACTAAATATGCCCAAAACTAATAACTTTCCCACCAGCCTCTGCTGTACTTCGTGTTTGGTCCTAATTGGAAAATGCATGCTGATATTAGCATTTAGCTTAAAGCACCTCTGTGCAGAAGCGCAGCCTGACGGAGCTGCTAACCTCGTCTCTTATTCTTGTTAAATGCGACATTTGTAGAGATATTACTATAGTCTTTTCCAGACTCAAATTGAATCAAATGAAACTGCTCGCAGAAATGAATAATTTGATGATGCATTCAGTTGATGCTGAGCGAATGGAAATGAGATAAAATTGATTAGCTCCTGCCTGAAGAGCTCTTCACAAAATGTGATGTCTCAGCATCCTCCAGTATTCTGCTTCTCACTGACCCATATAGACTTGTATTGATTTTTTTTGCCTTGTAAACAAACAACTTGCCAAAGACTGTAGCACAGGTACCATATTTAAACAAGTATGCCTTTTTAAAAAACTACTCATCCAAATGTCTCAAGATGCTCAAACAGCAGATTACTCACATTCACTTTGCAAACGCTGACCATCAGTCCACATTTTATTATAGACATGATTTCATATGCTGTTGGATAAACATGCATTTATGTTTTGCACCTAAAAAAAAAAAATCAATTTATTTTTATTTTTTCCCACACATAGTACATAGACTCACACTCGCTCGCACACTCATATGCACATAATGAGTCAATGTTTGCATGTCTGTATGTGAGAGAGAAAGATGTTCTTCCATTAAGCCTGTGTCTAAATGAGCCATGGCACCCGGCCCTCACAGCCGCCCTCCGACCGTCGGGGCTAAAATTAGAGCAGCTAACTGGTGCAGATGGGCCAGCGAGGAGCCAGGCACCGCTGGGCCTTGAGTGGAAATATCATTACCACATTAACCATGGCTGCACTCGTATGGATCACTCACTTAGCACCAAGATCGTGATGGCTGTGTGTTTGTGTTTGAGAGAGACGGCATCATTCTGAATACTGTACCCTTTATTATATTATACTCCCATTGCCTCTCCTTATAGAGACAATTAATGCTTTTCTGAATAAAAGACGTTAATAGATCTGCTCTGAAAAGCTGCTGCTAATGAGAAATGATCGGAAGTTTCATTTTCTTCCCCTTCTCCGTCTCTTTATCCCACTCTTTCTCTCTCTCAGTGTGATGAGGAGCGCAGTGTGTCACAGAGCAGAGAGAAGGATTGGGAGATCAATCCCACTTATTCATGGAGGCAAGAGAGACAAATAGAGACAGAAACAGTAAGAGATGGAAAATTAACTCTTTTCTTAGTCTAGGTTGCGCAGGGTGTTACAGAGTGTCGTAAAAACCTGATGATGAAGCTGATGAAAGGTCAGAGAACAACAGATTATCATAATACTGCCAGAAAACTGTGGGTGAAAATGAATGTCTGTACCTCATTTTATGGCAATCCATCCAATAGTTGTTAGGACATTTCAGCCTGAGCCAAACTGTCAGCCTACTGATCAGGATTCATCCTCTGGGAACCAAGAATCTTCTTGCACCAATATATCTATTAGATGCTGATGTGTTTTACTGGGTGATTGACATCTGTGTCACGGGCCCTCGATGAGAAGTCAAGGGATCCACCAGATCATTTGGATTCATCCTCAGGGGACTTTGATGGCTGTAGAAAATGTCATGGCGATCCATCTAATAGTTGTGATGATATTTCACTTTGAACCACAAATGTGGTTCTCATGGCAGCACGAGAGGCAAAATCGATCGACAAGATCTTTAGGATTCATCCTCGGGAGCCATGAATGCTTGTAAAAAAATTCTTGGCAATCTTTCAAATAGTTCCAAATATTTCAGTCAAGACCAAAGTGCTGGAACAACCACCTAGTGTGGTTAGAAAAAAATCCCAATATAATACAACAGTTGAGTTGATATGGCGATAGCAAAGCTACATACTGAAGCACTGTACTTAATTAAATATAAAGTATTTGTACTTTACATTGGTATTTTCATTTTATGCTACTGTACATTTCTACTCCACTACATTTCAGAGGGAAGTATAGTACTTTTTACTTCACTACATATATTTAGTTAATTTTCAGATTAAGATGAAGAAAACCCCATCATAAGATTATAAACTACAATGCATTTTTGAAGATTAAACCATTGGTTGTACATTCCTCATATGATTTAATTTAAAGAACTATTTAAAGGCCAAAAAGGTAAATATTGCTTTATATTAATTTCATAAAAACCAAAGATTAGGGAAAACTCCAAAATGACAACAAATTTGTGTCATAAAATCTTCTTTCATCTCATAATCCCTCACATTTACCTTGTGACCCTTTGGTGCAGGGTGGGAATCACTGGACAAACCTTCCTAATTTTATAGGAAGTAGATGCAAAAGTTGCTGCTTATGCATCAATATTAACAATCTACTTATATTGTGCATAACAATATATCGATGACAGGACACATTTTTCTGCAGAACAAGCATTTTTACTTTTGTCCTTCTGCTAATTAGGAAGTTGAGTCCAAGACATTTACTTGTAATGGAGCTGGACTCAGAAATCAGAACAAAGACTCAGACGTGGGAAACATTAGAAAACAGAACGAGAGACGGCGAAACAGAAATGTAAATGAGACAGCTTGATATGTTTGAGCTTGGATTTACATGTTTGCTGTCCTCGTCCCGACGGCCAGCTGAACAGACAAACAGCAGAGCTTTAGATAATGTGCCACCAGAACTAAATCTGCTCTGCTCTTCTTCCAGTTTACGTTGTGCTCTGACTCTTAACTGGCAATCAGGTGTCAGGCTGCGCAATAATCAATCTCAGGGTTCGGTGTGCTTGAAAAGATGTGACCGGGGCCTCCGCTTTCAGACACATCTACTGTACTCGGATGCGCAGGAACATAATGTACGCAGACTCATCATGAGCACTCATTTTATCAACAGCAGGGATCTGGAGGAAACTGATGTGTTTTCCGGTTCGCAATACAAGAAAAACAACCTCGGTGAGAGAGAGAGAAAATGAGCACATGTCAAGAGGGCTTTGCTGTGCATTACATCTCAAAGTGTTTGCCCTGACGGCCTAAAGGGAAACATGAGCAATCACGCCAACATTGTGGTTTTGCATCTCACATTTGTCTCCCAATGAATTCCATTAGTGCCGTGTCCGACATTTGTGAGTGTGCCCCATGGTCTTGGCTTCAGTGCTCTTGGTGACCGCGGGCTGTTGAAAGAGACTTCCTGTCACAGTCTGGAAATTACCACCCAGCTCCTTTCTCAGCCTGAAAGTCCTGCAGAGATGTACCTCTCACCTCATAGCTGATATATGCAGCAGTGACTCCAATACTCTTGCTCAATAAATTTTACACTCTGCTTTAACGAATCCTCCTGAAATGAGAAAGAGTGGTTGTTTCTAATTACTTCCAGCAGCAGAGAACACGCTGCCCTTAAACTGAACTTTTCTTCTCGCATTAAATTTCTCCCCGTATCAGTTTCTTCCTCTTACGTCTTAAATGCATCAGTTAATGCCGGTGGTAGCTTTACACCTCATTTAAAGAAGCCGTTTTCTTAGTCATACAGAGGTGACACAACAGAGTCAATGGAAACATTTTTGCAACCAAACAATTAAGTGATTAACTGCCAGCTCAGTAGCATGAATCATTGTCAGGCTGCTGGCAAATTAATAATATACATGACAAATAAGCTGTCTCATAAAGCCAGTTTCGTCATTGTTTCAGTGTCAGCTAACTTTGCAAACTTTACTTACGTGGATGTCTCAAAGTATGTACGAGCAAGTCTGCTGGATATTTAACTGGGCCAGAACAACTTTCCTTACAGTGATAATATGTCAATGTTGAGTTTACAGCTTGCTCTGCTGCCCTCAAGTGGGCAAAAAAAAAAAATCAATTCATTCTGCTGTAAAATGGTAGAAAACAACAAAGGAGGAGGGGGCGGGACTTCAGCAATGCCATCTGAGAAATGTAGGAAATAACAAATATAGAAATAGGTTTACTAAGAAGTGTACCAAAAAAATCTATCACAAATTAACTCTTTTGTGTCCTACCATGTTAAAGACTACTATCTACTATCTCACAACATGGTCTATTTAGTAACTGCACTGGAGCTTTTAATGGAGTTTCAATGAAGCCCCTTTAAAATTGCAGTTCATTCATGACCTTGCCAACAGTAATTGAGCGAACCCATGAGAATGTTTTTGTCTGCTATTTGACCTTTACTACTACCTTTAACAGTTTCCAAGGTCAAGACTGAACTTTCAATCTGCAGTTATATGGAGTTTTATGCTGATACTAGCTTCGTATCTCTGTGTTTTCTTCTGCACTTATGTCCTGTCTTGTCTCCACCCGTCCAGGAGGGCCAGACGGCTGCTGTCCCGCTCCCAGCTGAGGCACGCCTGCCGGCAGCCCTGCGAGCAGATCACCCTGCGCCGGGTCTCTCAGGGTCCTCCGCAGGGGCTCGTCCTCGCCCCTCCGCACCCCCACCCCAGCCTGAGGATGCGAGGCCCCATCGTCATCCACGACTGATCGGACCCTCTGACCTCCACACCCCTACTGCATATACACTAACAAATTCTCACCTCCTGTTCTCTCATTAAATCCTCAAAACCTCCTTTGCTTTTAATCCTTAAAATACCGTTATAATCCTTGACGACACGTAAACAAGCTATCTAACTGTTGGCAACAGAAGAGGATGTGATGCAATAGAAACAAACACCTGATCTGACTGTAACTGCTGCCTGTCTTTAATTCCCTGAGAAAGTGTTTGTATGTGTACATACTGTATTTGGGTGCATGTGAGTGTGTGGCAGAGTGTGTGTGTATGTGTGAGTGTGTGTGTGTGTGATCATGGCAACAACACATGAGAGAACAAGGGGATGCTGACATGTGCTGTTCTTGGTTTTTTTTAATGGATGGACATAACGATGGAACTTTGTGTGACCTTTGTGTTGATGGTGAATTGTTGTGAAGTTTTATCAGTTTGTATAAAGCTATTTTGGGAAGGGGCTTGGGTGGGGGCATGGGGCTGGATGGGAAGGGAGGGGGGGTGGGATTGGGTGGCGACTGAGGTTCTTTTAACATTGGAGAAGAGGCAAAAGTCCCAACGCTGACGTTAAAAAGAAAATGCACTATACAAAGACTGAACCAGCAGCCTTTTTTAAGAAACGGCTGCTTTAAATTGTGTCCTACCTGCAGTTTTTCACTTCTTGAAGTTTGAGCCAATGAGCTGGAGCCTGTGTTGAAGAATGATAACCTGGAGGCATTATTATACAAACCATGTGTAACTCTACCCAAAAAGCTGCCAGTTATTCATGACGAATCTGCAGGAAAATATAACAAGGCAAATAAATAGAGAGCCAGCTTACATCAAACAGCATACGCCTCCTTCATGAACAAGTGTATAATATATTGTATATCTCATTACAGCACTGTAAATCTCATCCTATTTCTATGGCCGACTGTACCTACCTAGCCCTAACATGGGTACTAAAGCACTTCCTTTGCAGCAGAAAAGGGCATGAATCTGTCATGTTTTCCTCCAGGCTGTGATGCACCTGCAACATTTTGAGGCAAAAAGACGAGCAACATTGCCGGCAGTGACTTGCAAAACATGTATTTTCTTCATTGCATTTAATCTTTAAAACCAAACAGTCAAGTTTATCCTGTTTTCAAATCTCTCTCAATCCCTGCTGCATGACAATATTGCCAGAGGGTGTTGCCTCAAAAAGCTGCCCGGTGAACCCATCCGGCCTGTTCGATTATGAGTTTTAAAACTGGCATCGCCGCCGCATGTCTTTGAGGTGAGAGCCTCTGCTGACCGATCGGGTCACATGATTTCTTCTCTTTCATTCAGAATGTTTATGTTAGTGTTTCCTGTATGTCGTGTTGAATTATGAATATGCTGAGAATAATAAAAAAAACAAAAACAAATCAACAACAACACAATGCTGGATTATGGTGTCCAGTCTCACTGAGTCATTTTGTGGTGTTATATTCTGACAGCGTGCCCTGTCTCCCAGACACCTACTCTGTCTCTCTCTGTCTCTCTTTGTGTTTGCTCTTGAGGGGGAGTGTAATAGATGATACACACTGTGGCCTGTGTGCTAATGCTGTAAAATACCCTCACAAAATATGGCAGTTTGACACAGTCGTGAGGAATGAGGAGTGCTCTCAGAACATAAATCATGTTCTTGGAAGCTTACAGCCGGCCTCAAGGTACTTCACTGTGTGTGTGTGTGTGTGTGTGAGAGAGAGAGAGAGAGAGAGAGAGATGACCCTTTTGATATGTTCAGAAGAGTTTTTCCTTTTCCTGCTTACCCTCAATCGCAGCTTTACAGTCAACTGCTGCAACTGCTTGGTGTTTCTTTTTCCACCATATTTTCTATAAGGTCTGTGGTTCCCACTGAGGGCGAAAACAGAGACAGAGTGTGAACGTCAACATTTAGGCTGAACCCAACATGTTGTAATTGGATTTGTCCTTCGGGCAGGTAGAGCTGCAGGGGATTAGAAAGAAAACGCCTCATCAGGTTTAACATGTTCATCGTGTCATCTATAACTGCTGACATTTGACCTAAACATCACACCCATTTGTGATTGTTGAACACGGTCTTTAATATGCTGTGATTCACAAGATTTAGGAACCCGGCTGCAGGGATTCAGCCACAAGACCAATAGTGAGGTCAGGCATGCAGTCAGTTGTTTCACAGGTGTTGGCTGGGGCGGAGGTCTCAGAACCTCAGGAAATTTTTTCTTTAGGAGCTGACTCTGTGCACAGGGGCATTGGTGAACGTTGCAACAGGAGAGGATCTTCCCTAATCTGTCTCTACAAATTTGAGAGCACACTCATTTTCCTCAGGTGGAACAGAGGGGCCTTATTCAAACCATGAAGGTGTGTCCACATACTTTTGGCCATATATGCTGCCACAGTCAAAATACCTGTAGGATACTTCTTAAAACAGAAAATTATCTTTAGAGCCGCGTTGTGTATTTTTTTAAGAACACACACACACACACACACACACACACACACACACACACACACACACACACACACACACACACACACATTAAGTCATTAACACAAGTTACTCCTGCTGTTTTTGGAAGTCGGAGCTTGATGAGAGGTACTTGAACGCAGCACGGTGGTCGCCTCTGTCAGCTGTTCGACTCTTGTGTTCGTGAACGTATCAGACAGTTTTCATGCAGCCTCCATTATTTTCAACAACGCGTGCGTTTCAAAACACAAATTAGACAAAATGACACATGTTCGTGCTTCTCAGGTGCGTCTTTGTCTCTTAAACCCACTTCCTGTCCACGTTTAGCCGAAGCTCCAGTGGCGCAATCGGTTAGCGCGCGGTACTTATATGACAGTAAACAGCGGAGCGATGCCGAGGTTGTGAGTTCGAGCCTCACCTGGAGCAAAGTTTTTAAACTCAACACTCACCTGGAGGCTGCAGGTAAACCCCGGACTTCCTGTCCTGCGCAGTGATTACAGTAATCCCCCACCTTGAGAGCAAGGCACAACTCTCAATACATATCAGTGCCAGACATGAACACACTGGATTCTGGGTTCCTGTCAACAGGTGCTGTAATGTTAAATTCCCAAACAGTCACTCAGTATAAAACTAGGCTGGCAAATGATGAAACTAAAATGTGAGTGTGTCCATGTGAGGCAAGAAAAGTTTTTATGGTATTTTTTGCATGAAATAGGCTATATCCAGGAAAAGTTGGTGTGAATTTATTGAGGTACATCTTTTCTTTCATTGCATTCAAAATATTTTGCATTAATGTTCATGCACTAATCCAACAATAAGATAAGATAATACAACTAGTACAAAGTGGAAAGTGGAAATCTAAAGTGATATTGTGAGATACAGTGACATGGAGATGGACAAAAATGTTGTCTCAGTACAATTATGATTCAAAGTGCAAGAAACACAATGTAAAAAGGTGTAAGTCAAAGACAACAGTATCACAACATCACAAATGCACTTATTCTATTGTGACAGTATACAGTATGTGTCTTTGTGGTGTTTGTGGACTGGCTACAGCTTTTAATCCCCTGTTGTGTCTTTCTATCATATTTAACCAGATTGTTTCAACTGTTTACCTTGAATAGCCCCTTGAGAGACAAATACAGTATTCTGAATTTGAATTAATTAAAAGAATAAAATAGAATGGAAGTCAAGATAAGGAAGAAAATAAGTTGCTGCATAAGCAACTTTGACACCTTAAAAAAACTGGTTGAACCGAAAATCTTTCTTTCTTTTCTTGTATCTTTGGAGTCATTCTTTCAGTATGTTCTACCAGCAGCAGCAGCAACAACAACAACAATAAGATAATAATAATAAGGACAGCAGTGCCTCTGTCCTCTCTGGTAAGTCATTCCGCCCCCTGTCGATTGACAGTTGTTACTCCGTTGTGAAGCCACCTTTTTGACACTAGGGGGCGGTGTAACTGCACCAGACAGAGTCCAGAGCTTCTGTAGCTCTAAACATGTTTTTTCTAACTGTGGAGGTGCTTTTATGTTCCTCAAGAAAATGTCGAGAGAGAGTGAGAGTGTCACTAGTTCACTTTTGGTTATTATTTTAACCAAAAATATTCACAAATCTTTCTATTGACCTGTCAAATCCAGCTGTGATTTTTTTTTTTTTACTTTGTCTTTTACACACACCTTCTTTCAACAGCCCGTGCATCCTGCTGTTTCCTCACTATAGCTCAACATCTGTGTTACCAAAGACCCGAAGCATCAACCGTCAATCTTTTTCAGACATGTTCTCGACACTTACATGTTGTATCGCACATATATCTGTATCCTTGTGTGTTTGCTTTGTGTGAGTGTTTGTGTCAAGGTCTGTCACTCTAAGCCCTTTAAAGCTGGGAATGAACAAGCAGAAGATTGCTGTAATGATGTGACCCAGATGTCCCGGGTGCAGATCCTCCAAGCTGAAAATGAGAGTGCAGATCAGGGCCTTGTACCTCCCTCCCTCCCTCTGTCCGGCCTGGGACACAATCACAGAGTATTTAACAGCAGGGAATATGTGTGCATGTATGCATGTTAGTGCATGTGTGCATATCATTTGAGGGAATGTGTGCATGTGTTCTCCCTGTCTGTGAGTGTGTGTGTGTGCGCTTAAGCTCATCCAGATCCATGTAAACACGAGGGATCAGATTTTGGACTGTGTGCCACTTAGTTCTTGGTGCTCCGGATTAGATGTAACAGTTTTTTAATTTACTCTCCTCAGCTGCTTCCATAAGACGCTAAAGCCTAACATCACCCCATCAGAGACCCCCCCGACACCCCACCCCACAACTCCTCCTCATTCTCCTCCCTCTCCACCGTCGCCCCCATCCTCACCCATCCCCTGAGGTGACCAGGTGGCTGAACAATCACAACCACCACCCTGACAGTAGGCTCAGCAGGCNATCAGCGATTAGAAACACATTTTTTTGTTCCAAATGAGACTCATATCTGTCACTATAAGATCAGGTAGAGCTTATGTAAAACAAGTACTAATCATGTCTTGTAGGGACCACCAGACCTGCTGCAGATCCTTGACCTATTTTGCTATTTGACATCTTTCATTTCAATGAAAAACGTCCTTATTACTTCCTATTTCTCCTCCAGAACAGACAGACAGCTGTATCAAATCAAGTGTATTGCATTTATGAATGACTCTGGTTTCAAATTGAACTTTGCTCAGTCTCTCGCAGGTACTAGATTAACCTGTTAGGTGGCCCCTGGGGCAAAAATGATCTCTTACGTACCTCAATGATCCTCTTATACTCTATTCAGAATGTGTAGTTTTCTGTGCAGAAATATTACTTGTTGGCTCTCCTGTGTCCCTGAGGGAAGCTCCTCACTGTACTTCGTGGTAATCAAACCTTGGGTACACTCTTGTAGATGTGTGTTGTGACTGGATTGAGCTTGGCTTTACCTGTTCTGCCAAACTAGATTTTGTGTTTTCTTTCTGGAGATTTTGTGTTTGTGTTTCTGTAAAAAGGTTAGCAGAGAAGAGTGTGGGAGTAATAATGACCATCCCCTATGACATACCTAGAGGTACAATCACTGAGGAGATAAGTGTAATTTCTTTAGACAAAGAAAAAGAACATGTGTCATACAATAATCCAGGGGTCAATGTTCAAGTGTTGCAGTTTGTCCCAGACAAGGTGTAGCTGCGTGTTGAAAAGCAGATAAGAGGTGAAAAATATTACACAACAAAGGAGACATTTTTGTGGGGTTATGTGTGAGAATGGGATTTTTACTGTGGCTGTTTCGGGTCTTTCATTCAGAAAACCAGGTGCATTGTTCTGGTTTAAATAACAGGTGTAAAGTTTTCAGGTTTGCCTGATTAAAAACACACTGTGTCATGAATTATATGACAATTCAGTCAATCACATGTAGGCATACAGAATGAACTACCATGCCTAAACAAGACAGCAATTATCACCTAACATGAGTGTAAAGCCAAAGAAAAAAGCTGCACAGTCAGCCTAACGGAAATCTGAAAGACTGATTTGAATTTGCTTGATAATAAATCATTATATTTAGGTTATTGATGAACATGTGCTGGGCCTTGACAGCATGAGATTTTTTTCATGCTTGATATAGTTATTATATGTGCAACCGTCTACATAAATATGAGTGAAAGATAAATAGCTTTATGTAGAGATTTAAAATAACATAATTTGTAGTGAATTATAGTAAAACTGAACATTTACTTCCTCTGTTTTCTGACTGGAACCCATTCAATGCTGTGCTTGAATTCGGTAGCGCTTGTTATTTACTCCGGGACACTCGTGCTGGTGTGTGCGTAACTTTCAACCACATAGAAGATGAGAATAACAAAATATTTCAACTATATTATCTATACTATATTTCCAGTCTTTGCTACCAGGTTTCGGTCAATCGACTCTCGCCGCAAAGTTGAACGTCTAAGACTGACTCCGTCTATCCAGACAAACTCCGGCGTACGCTAAAAAAAATTAGAAGCGTATTCCTACAGCGCCAACGCGTCACAGAACCTCGCTAATAGACCAATGAAAATGTAGAGTCGGACAGGGGCAGAGCTAATTGACAGAAAAGACAGCCAATTCAGCGACGTTTCACCCGGACGCCGTAACCAATCGCCGGGCATATGCCAAAAATAGCACCTCCTCTTGTTCAGCACCCAAAGTCGAAGGATAGTTTTGGCCTTTCAATTGAAGAAAGTGCTCGATTTGTCCGTGTTGTGTAATATAACCAATTCTCAGTGTCCAGATTCGTGTTGGAACCATCGGAATTGTCTTCATTTAATGTGAGAGACAGAACTGGCGTCAAACATGCATAAAAATCAACGCTGTCCAAGCAGGGAACCACCGAGAAAGGAATTATCGCCGCTCTTCTGAGGCCAATCTCCATTATTTTTGTCAAATAAGGAAACATAACACAGCTAGCTAGCTAACGTTAGCCCCGTAGATAGCCAGGTTAGCGACACATCTTCACTCAAAAGCAGAATCCAGCAGATAATCAAGATTGGATCTACGTTCGCAGCGGCAGGAAAACGTAAGTAGCATGCTAGCATGTGCGCTAACGTCATTAGCTTGAGTTTGACAAGCTGGAGAAGCGACAGCTAGCTGTGAAGTTAACGTTAGCAAGCCAGCTAGCGTTAGCGCCTATCAACACACTGGCAAACGAGGCCTTTCCGTAGAGGGACCAGTGTGAAGTGGAATGGAGTTCAGCATGTGGTCAGTGGATTGGTATTTAACACAGAAACGCATTTCCAAAAGCAGCCAGTCGGTTCATGCTACATAAATTGTGTTGTGCAATAACGTTAGCGCACAAACAGACCATCGCCAAAATAAAACCCGATCCATCATCTGAAGTTTCTGAGTAACTTGGCTGCCGATAACGATGGTAAAGCAATCCTGAATGAAGCTAATTTAAAGTATTACAAATGTTAACAAACGACATGTTGGCTTCCAGTGATTAGTCTGGTCCCAAGCGAGCCAATCGAGCATGTTAGGCACCACACTACATTAGCTATAACTAGCTAATGACAGCTTAGCGGACTTTGTCATATGAGTGTCACTGGTTAGCTATGTGACGTTAGCTTGACACTGTAATGGTATTTATAACCATATAGCACTATATTTAAACAAGCACAAGCCACACATTGTTCTAGATCTGATTAATTTTAATAAACAGCTCTGTATGTGGCGATATTAATGTACAAATTTCACCCTCAGTAACATTGTGAGTCAAACAAAAATGCATGAGGTGCCATTTGGATAAGTGCTGTTGTGTGTGTGCAGTGACCTTAGAGGGTTAATTATAACCACAAGCCCGTGTTTTTAAGTCTAATGTGTTTGTTGAAGACTGTGAAATCAGTGAGTGCACATGAAATGTAACCTGCAGATAACACTTAATGTCATAAACTGGTCAAGTGTTTATAATCAGCCATGTTTCACTGCGGCAACAGCACTGCTCCTCCCAACACTTCCCCCTTTCTCTCCTGCTCCATATTTACCTAAACATGTTCTATTTACTCATATAACTAGCTTTAAAACAATTCATAGTTTCGCCTTTTTGTGTGCTGCTCAGAAGGTGTTGTGGAGCTGAGGAACTTTCAAAATATATGATTAGTAAAATGAAGTATGATAAAGTATTTAAACCCAAAGTACACATATCTAAACAAATAATTGTAGTTTAAACTGTGTTTGTTGTTTCACTTGTTAACTGGTCCAGTATGAAGTTTGTTCTTTGTGCCTCAGTGGATTGATGCTACAGCAAAGTCAGCTGTTATGTACTTTTGTATTTATTTCTTCTTAATATTTTCTGTGTATACTTTATATATTAATTTCAGGGTTTATTAGGGAAGCACAGGGCAGCTTTTAAAAATGTACATGGTTTGCCTTGACCATAAACTTAGTCTGAGATCATAACTCTTGACTTTGCTTTCGAAATACAGTCATACAGGCCCACATGAGCACATGTGATCAGCCATAACTTGAAGATTGTTATATAAACATGTGATTAATGATAATAATGTTATATTAATAAACATGGCCTTGGAAATTGGGTTTCTAGAGCCATTGCTGTTAGTTATATTTCATGTTTTGGGAGCAGTCAGTGGCAGCTAACTTTTTGAGCCTTGCAGCTTCTCTTCATAGATATTTGAGAAAATTGTTTGTGTCTGAAATGGTCAGTTAAGTAAGTCTTCCTTTGCAACAACTCAGACCAGTAATCAAACCTATCAATCATCTTTAGTAATTCTTTTGCCCATATTACAGTTTTCTGGAAGTTTTCATGCAACCTGGGCTTATTCCCATTTTGACTCACTCCAAACAAGAGTCTCCCTTTGGTTGTCAAAATGTCAAGTTCTCCTCTGACGTTCCTTATTAATGAGCAGGCACCCTACCAGCAATACAAACAGTACTATTCCAACATCTGATGCGCCTGATTCCATGTGAAGAAAATATTTGCAAACATTTCATGTTGAAAGTTAAGCTGTTGACTTCCCAAGTGAACAAGGACAACGGAGCAGATCAATTTTATCTCTTTTTTATGTATATATATATGATCTTAGATGATTGAGTCATTCTAAATTGGCCCATTATATTGCAGAGTTTTGTCATCAAAGCAAAGGCTTATGGCAAATTCACATTTCATCATCAGTTTTATAGCATACAGAGTTGAAATTTAGCCTGCTCACCTTCTCCAGTATATCAGATTGTGATAAGGTACACAGGTGACCAGTATATGACATCACTTGGTGTTGGGCCTGTGCCCTGCTTGCCAGATACGGGAGGAGTTCAATAGCTGATAATCTTATCTGAGTCAGCAGTCACTGTGTAAAGACTGAGGAGCAGATGAAACACGGTATCAGTGGGAGATTGAG
This sequence comes from Centropyge bicolor, assembly GCA_037975185.1. Taxonomy (NCBI): domain Eukaryota; kingdom Metazoa; phylum Chordata; class Actinopteri; family Pomacanthidae; genus Centropyge; species Centropyge bicolor. The sequence continues at coordinate 3,212,559 of JBBMOC010000031.1, read as the reverse complement.
ACAGTCAACAAGCTTATTTTAGAGTTTGACAAGATCTGAAAGGCCTTGGCTGTGCTCTGAAGAAACTGTAGGCGTCACAAGGTGCTTTTAAAAAATATAGGAGCCCTCATCAGTCCTCCATAATAGAAAAGAATTTTCACTGTTTCAAAAATTATCACATTGAGAAGTGTTTCACAGTTTTCAGTGGAGTAAATCAATCTGAGGGCAGTTTCCTCATTTGCTTATGTAGATTATTCATTTAGGGCAGGATGTACATGTCATCAACATGAACGCAACTGGGTAACACTGAACAACGTGGTTTTTTGTGCTGATTTCATTGACTGGACTTTGGATTTACACTACCAGATGATAGGTAGCTGATTTGTAGAATGTACTTGGTTGAGGGCTGCCATGCGATCTACGAATGTAGTGTGTCATCTTTGATGATCTTAAACCATGTTTGTTTCGCTGCATTGCATGTGCTACAGATTTGTCGCCTTTTTCAGCCACACATATGTTGAAAGCAGCCGCAAGTGAAGTCGTCTTTCTTGCCCCAGAATTTGAGCTCGCCCAGGGCCTGGCTGCTGAGCTATTGCCATGAGTCTTATTTACTGCCAAAGTGATGTATATTCCCAATACATTTGAATAAGAGATGATATTAATATAATGTCTCACTTGATGAAAATGTGTTTTTCAAGAGAGCCAAGGGCTGGACTGAAAATGTGGGTAGTAGTTATACCATGAAGGAAATGACACTGAATGTTATTTCATTTAAATATGAGCAAAGAAATTATAACCAACTAAAAACAATGGCACATTTCATTAACAGCTTTTGTTTAATAATGAGGTTTCATCTAATTATTAAATATTTTTAGACCGTGTAGGTGCCCTGCATGGTCAGGACTTAGTGACAACCCTTCTGGCAAGTGTCATAGCTTGAAAACGCTTTTTGTAGCCAGTTCTTGTTTCGGGGGGTTTCACCCAGTCTTCCTTTCAAAAGGCTTCTCGTTCTGAGGTTCTTGGGCCATCTTCTACGCACTGCTCCTCTGAGGTCTATCCATAGATTTGTGTTGATGTTGAGGTCTGTGAGGGCTGTATCAAAACCATCAGCCTGCACCTCTCGAGGTGTGTTTAGGATCATTGTCTCGTTGTAGAAGCCATCCTCTTGTCATCTTTAGCTTATTTACCGAAGGTGTGATGTGTGCCTCCAGAATTTGCTGGTATTTCATTGAATCCATTCTTCCTTTACCAGTGAAATGTTCCCCATGCCACTGGCTTTAACACAAGACCAAAGCATGATTGATCCACCCGTGTGCTCAGCAGTTGGACAGGTGCTCTTTTCATGGAATCTGCACCCTTTCTTCTCCAAACATACCTTTGCTCATTGTCACCAAAAACTTCTATTTTAAGTTCATCAGTAAACAACTACCTGAAACGCATTGCTTTAGCTTATTGGGTAAAATTTATCTGAGAGCTCACAAGTCTCCTTTTTTTCACCCTAGAATTGTACAAAACAAAAATGTTACACTAATCTTGCTTAAGATGTTGAAAAGAATGTTTCATCATTTAATTATATAGCATTTGGAAATCAGCTCATCTTTTACTCGAAGCTATTTACAGTAACAGAAATTTTGACCAATGGTGTTAGACTATGATATTTTTGAATGCCATGCTTATAACACAAGCTTGACTCCCCATGTCCATTTCAGAAAGACAATTCACTCTTCTTTTTATTTGGAATTGGTTTCTGGTTCACACGTGTATCCCTGAATTACTCCTATATATTACCACTTGCTTTTAAGTCATGCTACATGAAGGCAAAGGTCTAAGCCATCTTAAGGCACCAAGGAATATTTAATGAAAACCTTCTAAATGTGGAGACGCATGAGTTTTTAGGTGTTGCCATCAGGGAATGCAGTTGCCATGAGGGGGTGTACTTGGTCTACAGCGGTGTTTATGTGGGTGGTAGGTGCCAAAGTAACATCCACATGAATGCCAGGGCCCAAGGTTTCCCAGCAGAACATTGCCTGCTTTTTCATTTTGTGCCTGATTGGTGTAGTTGTTGATGTTTCAAGAAGTTGTTGATATTGTTTGTCATATCTTTTGAGAACAGTCCAAAATCTCCACCCTTTTTATCTTTTTATACAACTTGTATAACTCTCATACGATTGTGATGACTTTGATGTAAAACACTTAGAGCTTTATTTCTTGTATATTATATCCACTTTGTGATGATTAACAGACTTGGCTGGGTTTCTTGAAAGTATCTTAGTGTACTAGATAATCTTTGTTTTAGTTTGTAAGCCACTTGTGAAGGAAGGTGATCTTGGTTTTAAGAAGATTTTAGGAAACGGCTGCCAGGACTGTAGTTGAGCCGTGAATTGATCTTGAATGGAGCATCCAGATTCAGACAAACCAGAAGCTTTGTTACTGACTGTTTTCGATAGCGTCTAGAGTTGAAACAATTAGCTGATATGTTGATTAGTCAATCGACAGAAAGTTAATCTGCAACCATTTCGATAATGGATTAGTCGCTACAGTTCAATCAAGACGAAAATGGATATTTTCTGTTTCCACCTTCCCAAATACGAATTCTTTCTGCTGTTCTGTGTTTTCTGGTATTTTGAAATTAATGTTTTTGGGATTTGAAGTTTTGGTCAGACAAAACAAGACACAAATAAAAAACAGATTAATCAAAAACAGCATATTTCTTAGTGAAAATAATCATTAGTTGCAGCCTTATTTGCCTTGAGATTTACATATTAGAGTGTTTGCAGCCATGAAGTGAAAATCTTAGGACTGTACAATACTGTCACAATGTACAGAAAACTTAAGATTAAAGGACCAAGCAACTGGTAACTAAAGCTTTGTCACATAGGCTAATGTTGCTAACTCTTAATGCTAGCCAGTCATGGTTGGACAGGGTATCATCAGTAATCTGTCACCTATGCATGATAAACAGTTCTCCTAACTTTGAAGATGTCCTTGTCTGCCAGCTTGGTATTGATACCTGCTTTAGTGCCCCCTGTAATCGTTCTTATTGGCTCAGTTGTTTTCCCAGTAACACCCAGAAGAAATTGAGATGCAGGTTTTAACATCCTGGAAAAGATTTTAACTTTCTTAAATGACATAATCTAAATGTACAGTCTTAAAACAACAAACATTTTTCACAGACCCTCAGACTATCTATCAAAATCAAGTACATAACATCCCAAGCTATTCTAGGCTTTTCCCAATTATCTCATCGTCTGTATAGTCTGGCATGAACCTACAGAGTGAGTGCCAGTGTATTACAACATATGTATTGATGTGTACACATGGATAGTGCTGGAAGCTGTGCGTTAACCTTGCTTCCAGGATAGCATTAACTGTTTTGTGTGAGCGTGCCTGCTCTCAGAGCAGCACTCAGGCTCTATGCAGCATTATGTAATCCCCGACCTTCCACTTCCCTCTTCGTAGCCAGTGGTTTTTGGCAGACATGTGCGTCTTAGCATGAGGGGGTGTTGGTTTCGACCTGTGGTTACAGCACGGGTGACAGCAGTTTTGAGGGGGTTAAGTGGTTGAGAGTTCCTGCTTTCAGTCTGATGTCTCACTGGAGTTATTTTCTGGGCTTTTCTTTGTGCGTGTGTGTGTGTGCTTTGCCAGCAGTCTATTGTACCATTGTCAGCCAGAGAAATCTCATAGTATCTGCATGTGTTCCTGCAGTCTGCATGTCTCCTTTCAGGGTCTGGCTGCTGCGACTGCTTTAATGGATGGATGATGCAACTCCCCTTTCCTCTCTCTACCAGGCGGCTGAGTGTATGTGTGTGTGTCTTTTAGAGGGAGTGAGAGAGAGACATAGAGAGGGGGATGTCGCTGAATGAAGCTTAGCCTGGATGTTTGCCCTGCAGGGTGGGTGGTTGCTAGGCAGTGGCAGTGTGTTTGTTTTATTTTTAGAGAGAATCACTGCTGGTGAACATAACAGATTTCTCTTTTCTCCCACACCCATATGTGAACATGCTTTCTTACCATACACGAACATATAGGCTGCTTCTGAGTGGCAGTAGCTGGTGCTGAGAGCTTGATAGAGGGAATTCGGTTGATACAATCATGCAGCAGTAAAGCGATAGAAATGTGAATGGCGTGGCCCACTGCCCCACCCTGGACATGAAATCTAAACCGGCCTGGTGTATTTATAGAGCTTCTTTTTCTCGCACTTAGACTATGACACTGCACACATGCGCAGAGCGGACACAAACACACGTACACGCTCCTGTGAAACCAGCTGTAGTCACTCCTTGCATGTACCAGCCTTTTTTGGGCGCTCATGTGGGAGGTAATGCAGAGCGAGAAATCAATATGTTGGAAAAAAGACGTGCTCTGGGCGCTTTCGATTTTTATCGCTTTTTATTGATTCCAAGATCTCATGAGTGCAACACCAACCAAGCAATACATACTGTAAGTAGCTCCATACTGCAGCAGTTGCTGACATTTAGGTCAGAATTGATTGGTGTGATGGGAAAGTATAGCGCAGGTCAGAAATGCCAGAGATGTGGCGTGAGGCGGTTGAGCATTTGAAGACTGTGGCTAGTGTGAGGACCAGGACGTGCTCGCTTTGCAACCAACAAAAATGACATAATGACCAAAATAATATAACATCTTTAACATTAAAACACCACATGCATTTTATTGGCTTTTAATTTCTTGTAGTGGAATCAGGTAGAATATTCTTAATCTATATTTTCTTTTAAATTACTCATTCGATCAGGCTTTTTCAGGCCAATACTGATCATAGATTTGATACAGATGGCTAATTCTATACATTTTACAAACATCTTTAAATTTGAGGTCTTGCAAAAGCTTCTGCCTCTTGTTTAAGTGTTATGTATGTATATATATATAAATGTCAAGTGGGTACTGATTCGGTTCACACAGCAACCAAATCCTTTGTATTTATCCATCTATGGAAAAGTTTCTTTCCCCTTTATTCCTGTTGAATGATCACAGAGCAGCTTGAGTTATAAGACAATGAAGCAGCCCTTTCTGGCCATCTCTATTAGCTCTTTTAGCTTGTAGCATGCTATCACAGACCCCCACTGCCTGTAATGGACCAAAGCAGCACAGCACTCAGATCGACTTTAGAAAGCAACGTCATCCAGCAAGCCACCTCGTGATAACTTTCCAGCACAGTAAAATCCCTCCTCATAATATTATAAACTACTGTGGAGTGTTTTAGCATCTGATAAGCCTCCAAACCCATGGATCTGTTACTCAAACTGGACTTCCTGGATAGTCATGTATTGTCTCATCGGTACCTGAAACAACACCCCCCACTAACACAGCTTCTTGGATTGTTTTAGCGCAGACTGTTTTCACTCAGAATCCCCATTAACAAAGTGACTGCATCAGCATCCATATCCAGCCTTTGATTGTGGTTTATGGTCAGAGTGTATGGAGAGGAGAATGGATGTTTAATGGAAGTTTAAAAAGAGGCTGAGACCAAAAACTAACCCTCAAAGGCAGATTTCATTTCCATTCAGCTCTTGGCAGGTGAGCATTTCAGGTCCTGCTGATTCACTAATGTCACACTCTATATTCTGCCAACAAGTTAACTAATGGTATTAGTTACCTTGTGTTCAGAGTGAAAGAGGCTCTGTGTGCTCAAAGTAGCTTTTCAGCTGCAGTGTAATCCTCAGCTCTGTGGTTCCTCCTCTGCTATCTTTGTCTTGTTGTCAGGATCTCTGGCTCTCACCATCCATTGAGTAATTAAAAGCACTCTGTAATCACAGTATGAAGCAGCCTACTGAACTACTGACACCAAAAACTGCTGATTTACACAGGGATTTATAGTACCAAGGATCTTATTATAGACAATAGAATATTATGTCATCCTGTATAGACCCGAGAAACGTAGTCAGTTTTGCTTCACTCGCACTTGTAATGTTTTAAACGTTGAATTAAAAAATTACCTGTGCACTGAGTTATGATGGGCAACAAAAACATATTATAAGAAATGTGAACATAGCTAATGTAAATCACAAAAACTTGAAATCGAGTTATGACAATATTATTGTAATACCGCCCACCTTCCTTCTGAGTTCTTACTTTTTTTTTACACATTTTTAAAAATATGAATGAGAACGAACTACTGAGATTTGTCGTTGAGTTTGAAAGTCAAGTTACTAATCAAATAGCACAGATAGACATATACATATAAACTGATTTATTACAAAAATATAGTGAAAATAATCATTAGTTGCAGCCCCATACATTATTATATAGCATTAGGATAAAAGTGGCTGACTCTGTGAGAGAGATTATCTTTGTCCTTGCTGCTGATGGTGTAACAGTTCTGCTTCTACCTTTCTTTCTTCTCTTTCCTTGATTAATCTCCAGCTGTAGGCAGCAATGGGTGCATTCCTGGACAAGCCGAAGACGGAGAAGCATAGTGCCCATGGCGATGGTAATGGACTGCGCTATGGCCTGAGCTCCATGCAGGGCTGGCGGGTGGAGATGGAGGACGCCCACACAGCTGTGGTGGGCCTCCCCCATGGACTCGCCGACTGGTCCTTCTTTGCTGTCTACGATGGCCACGCCGGCTCCCGGGTGGCCAACTACTGCTCCGGCCACTTGCTGGAACACATCTTGTCGGGAGGGGCCGACTTCAGTTCAGGACCCAATTCGGTGGAGGGCGTGAAAGACGGCATCCGCTCGGGCTTCCTGAACATTGACGAGTACATGCGCAGCTTCTCTGACCTGCGGCAGGGCCTGGACCGCAGCGGATCAACAGCCGTGTGCGTGTTGCTCAGCCCGACCCACCTCTACTTCATTAACTGCGGCGACTCTCGTGCCGTGCTGAGTCGAGACACCAAGGTGGGCTTCTCCACCCAGGACCACAAGCCCTGCAACCCCCGCGAAAAGGAGCGCATCCAGAACGCTGGCGGCTCAGTCATGATCCAGAGGGTAAACGGCTCCCTGGCTGTGTCCCGGGCCCTGGGGGACTACGACTACAAATGTGTGGATGGTAAGGGCCCAACGGAGCAGCTGGTGAGCCCCGAGCCCGAGGTGTGCGTGTTGGAGCGGGCGGCCGAAGGAGACGAGTTTGTGGTGCTGGCATGTGATGGAATCTGGGATGTCATGTCCAACGAGGAGCTGTGTGAGTTTGTCCGCTCACGACTCCTGGTGTGTGATGACCTGGAGAAGGTCTGTAACTCAGTGGTGGACACCTGTCTGCACAAGGTAAGCTTACACTACATCAGAGTATAGACACAGTTACCTGCTTTTCAGCTTGTCTTTCATTTTACAGCTATAGAACATGATTGTGATTAAAGGCAAAAGTTAAGTTAAATCGAAGTCGAAATCCAGCGTGGTGTACGGTACTCATTATTGCAAAAGGAATCATGCTGGTTTTTAACGATACTGATCAAACTCCCATTTGCTTGGTCATCCTGGTTACTGCGACACTAATGAATAGTTAAAGCTGTCAAGTCTTTGCTTTGACTAATTCATTGATAAAGTCAGTGGTAATGAGGGTATTGCCTCTCACTGTGCAAACTGGGAAACATAAAATGTTCAAGAACAAAAGCTGCCTGTATTTTTCTCATTAAGACTATCATATTTACACAAAATAATATTCGAAAAAATGAACTAAATTATGCATAAATACTGCAGTGTAACAAAAATGATGTAATGTTTATTTAATAAACCTTAACATCTCACAGTGAGATCAGATGAATCAGATGATGAATAATGCATCGTTGCTTTCAATTCTGTCCCGGCCCATTGCCCTTCTCAGCTATTGATCCAAGAAAAAGCAAGAATCACTCTTTACCTCAGCTGAACCCACCAACCAAGCTGCATCCTCCACTTTTGCCTTCTATGTATCCCTTATTTTGTGTTTAGAGTACTCCAAGAACCAGCCAGTGCAGCCTAGTTATTTTTACCTTACGGGACGGGTTATCTCAAATAACAGCCACACGCTGTCATATGTCTCCTCTGCTGCCACTGCCTTTTGTGATGTATGCGACACTGTACACTTACTGAAAGGTACTCTGAGAGCATTGACTTTTACAAGGTAATGACAAGGTGACGGCTGCCTTGTCTGTAGCTGTGTGTCCTATAAATGACAATTAATATGCTGTCCAGTGTTCAGACTATGACCTCCAGCCAGAGTTTGGGTCGTTCTCTTTGTATAATACAACAAGTGAATAAATTCCATAAAACTCTTAGAGGTGAAGTCTTTAGTTGATTGACAGAGAATTTGTCCACACGTTTTGATAATCGCTTAATTATTGAATTGGACAAATATTTGCTGATTTGAGCTTTTCTTTAAAGGTTCGATTTGTCTTAGATTGTTGTCAATAAATGATTTTATGCTGAGCTTAAAAATAAGACACTGTAAGAAGTTAGCTTGTGCTTTGGGAAAAGTGACACTGGTTTAATAGACCAAGTGATTTATTCTCTATCTATTATCTATTATTCCAGAAAATAATCAACCATTAAATTGACAATGAAAATAATCATGCCGAAAACTAAACACTTGGCTACACTAGACACTGGTACATTTGTAAATAAATCTATACAGAAGGTAAAAGTGTCAACAAGAGCTTGTGAATAACAGCTTATTAAAGTTAGCATTTTTTCTGTACTGGAGAAAATAGGTTAGCTTGTCTGCTATTGTCTCCAAATCACAATTCATTCCTCTTTTTTAAACGGCACAAGAAAAGTAGTGTTTACCATAAATATAAGATGGAGTTCTCTGGTAAACAAACATGCTATGTTCACATTCAGTATTACTCACCAGAACTCATTGTTTTATATACGTGAGGTCTAACAGACATGTTGAATACATTTCCTTCCTCATAAAACATTTTGAGACCTGCATTGCTTGCATCCATGTCATTTCATAAATGACAAGAAGTTTAAGCAAAGAAATGCAAAGATATATTTCCAAAATGTGTCACTTGTCACCTTGTCTGTCCATCAGAGAATAGCGACAGTAGTGACTTTATTTGTCCACTGTAAAATGTCCTGCTCACTATATTTCTAGGTCTCAGTTGTTGGAAAAAAAACCTTATCAAAAATGTTAATTATAGCATGGGTTGGGTAAACAAAATGAATATCAGCTGATATGACTTTATCAAATTCTTTTAAGTCTCATATTTCATTAGTTCTTTCATTGTTTTTAATCTTTCATTTAGCAGTAAGTTTACCCTTCGATGCTTGTCACCCTTGTTTTTTAAAGTAGTGTTAAAGCACTGACTACTGGCTGGTTTGCCTGATATTTATATTGACAAGGAAATTTACTTTAAATTTGAATTTACTTTAACTATTTTTCTGTCAGTTTATATTAAAAAAATCCTATTCAATTAACCACTTCAGAAGCCACCCCATGTACTACATACATTTCATTTTACTCTTTCTTTGCTCTGTCTGTCTGTCCTCTTTCCTGCAGGGGAGCAGGGACAACATGAGCGTGGTGTTGGTGTGTTTCCCCGGAGCTCCCAAGATCTCCGAGGAGGCTGTGAAGAAAGAAGAGGAATTGGATAAATACCTGGAGACCCGTGTTGAGGGTCAGCACATGCAACACATGTGTACACACACACATTCACAGACACAGTTACATTAATCTACAATTAGAGTCACAAAGATTTTTAAAATGCTTTAGTCTCGGTAGCTTCAGTGTTTTTTGAGAAACAAGATATTTTACTGTTTTTATATCTATTTTTCAACTGTTTAGCGGTAGCTAATTTGACCCCTCTTTCAAAAATGTTTTTAAAAAGGTTAAGTGAAACAAGTGGCCACATACTGTGCTCAGTCTCTGTGGACCTAACAGGACAAAATAAACATTCTTTAGGTAGTACAAATATTTGAAATCAGCCTGCTGCACAGTGGTGCTGCAAATGGTAAACAGTGGTGTATCTGATTTTTTTTTTTTTTTTTTTGTCCACTATTACGAGAGATTTCTTAGCTTCTGCAGAGAAAGTTGGTGGTTTAACGCCTAAATCTCTGTGTATGATATTTTAAAATCTTGCCTCAGTATTCAACATAACCTCTCATAAACCTGTTCTCCTGTGTGTAGAGCTATTGGGAAACTGTGGGGAGGCTGGAGTCCCTGACCTGGTGTCTGTCCTGAGGAGCATTGCCACAGAGAACATCCCCAACCTTCCACCTGGAGGAGGCCTGGCCAGCAAGTAAATACACAGCCTCGAACAACATTAACTGAAATTCACACGCATAGAACATACTGTAAAATATTAGACTTGATTATCCACATGCAGAATATTATTTTGTTATGGCTTAGAAACTAGAATTAAAAATGAAAACGACTAAAAATTTCTAATTTACGACCACAATATTGCATAATTCACATGCAAGTCTTAATTGAAGTGCAAGTTTGGTCTCTAACTTCACATGTCATCAATAATAATAACTTTATTCATAAAGCACTCTTTAAACAATGTACATGACATTGAGATTTTTTTATTATTGATGAATCATTTTGTGTATAAAATGCTGGCTATAACTTTCAACAACCCAAGCGTGATCACTTTGTTTATTAAGCCCAGATCACAAAAATTCTCTTGTTCCAGCTTCTCGAATGTGAGAATTCCCTTTTTCTTACATTCTAGTAGACAAACATCTTTGTGTTTAGGTCTGTTGGCCAGACTTAAAAGGGAATTTAATGATGTCGCCTTGAGCTCTGATAGTCATTTTCTACATTGTACATTTGATGCAAGAAAATAATCAGCTGATCAATTTCTATAAATGAATTGAAATTAGTTGTTAGTTGTTCACACTGAGTCTAGCAAACAAAAAAAACTAGCAAACAAACGTACACATTCATAAAGAGATTCTGTAGTCTCTTTATGCATGAACAGCGGATGCTCAAGTATTGACTTAGTTGCTGTTCTAGTTCCATTAAAATGTTAATCAATATACATTTGCAAAGATTGAACGCAGACTGTATTAAGCAGGGAGTTGTTCAGTTCTCTAAATAGTGAGCTGTGTGCTGTTTGTGTGTTTACAGACGGAGTGTGATCGAGGCGGTGTACAACAAGCTGAACCCTCACAGAGAAGAAGAAGGGGTGAGTTGATCACTCTTTTAACCCACCCATCCCCAACATGACATCGTAAGGCCACCCCAGACAAGGACACGCTTTTGTATGTGTGTTTGTGTGTGTGAGAGAGAATGAAGTGTGAAAGAAGGTGGAGGATAGACTTGACAGAATAACCTTGGCAAGCTCAGAGAAACTCAATTCACTGTATTCCATGTTGAAAAGCATTGAAGCTGGTGGTGCAGTCTGTTTCAATTTTGTATTCATCACTGAAACAGGATATACAGTAAGACTTCAATAAACCTCTTGATGCGAGTCCCTTTAAACCAGCAAAACTTACGGATGACTTGGCTGACCCCCAGTACCTAACAGCTGCCTCGCCCTCTGTGAAACACAAAGAATGAGCAGAGAAGAGGAGACAGCAAAATGCTCTCACCCTGAGCTGAAATGAAACAAGTTCTCATAAATTAAGTAAATAATAAGTTGGCAATTCGGACCCCTGAAATTGGTTTGTTAGAAAATTAACCACTACAGGCCTGTGGTGATAGAACACAGAGACATTAGCTGGATTTAAGCGCTTTACTTGCAGAATGGAAATAGTACATGTAATATAAACACTGCAGCATAGAGGCAAGGCAAGCGAGAGAGGATAGCCAGTTAGCTTAGCGAGGTTAATATCGGACCAAGATAATAACTAAAATGAACCTGCTAATAAACACACCTAATGTCAACTAAACAGCGCAACATTGAGAAATACAGAGAGAATTGAGTTATCGTGCTACAGGAATCTCATAAAAGTAATAATAAAGTTTACATTGTGCATGACCTCTCTACATGTAACAGTGGCAGAAACACAGCAGAGAGGATGAGTGCTAAAAGAAGGAAGCGGAAATAAACCTGTTTTAAAATAATCTCTGAACATAAATGTCCCAACATAACATAAATAATATTGCTATTGCTATATATAGTGTGCAGTAAATCATATTTGTTCTAAAGAAGAGATCAGTGTCAGGTTTTAAACTGCCTGGAGGGGTGGATGTGATGGTGGATGTGTGTGTGTATGTGCATGTATGTTTGAGGGGCACGAGTGTTTTTGTCTTATTAATGTCAGCGGAGTCTTGACTTGCAGGCTCTTTTCTCAGGCCTGTGTGGGTGCTGACCAACCCTTCCTCCCCCACTCTCTGTTACACCGTACAGCGAATATCACAAAGGGTTGTTGGTCACAGGGTCAGAGGTAGCGTGGGCCTGTTCGACTGGTGCAAGAATGTCTCTGACATCGTCACGCTAGTGTGTGGTAGATATTCGTGTGACAATGATGTGCGTATTGTGCCGCTGTTTGTTAGATGTATGTGTGTGTGTTTGACCATGGAAGCGTGCCTGCAGAGTCTGACCCCTGGCGTGTCACCTCAGGCCTGTGCGGGGGGAGAGGAGGAGTGTGAGGAGGGAGGTGGCAGCACTGCGGCTCATCTGCTGGAGGCTCTGCGGCAGTTCCGACTGCACCACCGGGGGCAGTACCGTACGGTGCTGGAGGAGTCCCTGGCCGCCTACCACCTGCGGGGGGAGAGCGCTGCCGAGGGAGCAGGGGAAGGCAGGAGGACCCACGGTGATGACAGCGACGGCCAGGAACGGCCCGCCTCCCCTCCCTCTCCCCCCTCGCCCCCGCCCTCACCCGCCACTGCAGAGTCGGAGGCCAGCCAAGATGCGCCCGCCCCTGAGTCCGATCCCTACTCTGACTGAGCACCCCGCCCGCATAACCAACCCATCCATCTGACCCCAGAGCTCTAGACAGATGTGCTATGACCTCTCCTCCTCTTTCCTTCATCCCAGATCTTGAATAGACACATGAGCCACTTCATATCAATAATCTGCCATTGCTATCCAATAATATTTTAATAATGCAATGGAAATCAAAATGGCCTGTCTGTCTGTTCAAGTTCTGTCTCCAAGCCACATATATACCTTCTACCTAATGAGGACTCTTTCTTTTGTGTGTGTGTGTGTGTGTGTTTGTTTTTCCCCTGTCCTCTGACCACCTTGGCTTGGATCCCCAAACTTGCCAGCCACTTTTACAACTTGATCACACAGACTGATGTTTACAATAGAATATAATCAATAACAAATTATTAATACACGCAAAAGTAGCTGGTGAAGCAAAAATGAACCCTGCACTCCATGGCCTAGATTTATCAGTATTGGCTTCTGGCTGAGTTCCCACTTAAACCCCCCCCCCCCCCCCCAGCTTCATCCCCACTCCTGCTTACAGTGGACGAACTGACAAAGAAAAGGAGAGGACACCCTCTGAACTGCAGCTGTGTTCAACACACTGCACTGTCTCCAGGCCAACTCCAGCTACAGACTCTGAACACTCTTTTGTGTGTGTGTCTGTGTGTGTGTCTGTGTCTGCGTCTGCATGAGTTTGAGTGACTGAGCAAGAGACCAACCATCACTACTGAAATGTGTGTTTTTGGTGGTGGGTGATACTTGAGTGTTTGCCCATTTATCAGCATGTTTGGCTATGCTAGCGTGTTCAAAGCAGTCTGGGCACTGATAAACTGGGCAGTTTAACACAGAGGAACACTTGTGTAGGTGGGTTGGTGGATGTATCCATGTACTTTGAGCTTCATTTCATTAAAATCATTCCCTCGCCACACACAGTATACCTTTTTCCACATCACCACGTGTGTTAGCTCATGTCACCTACAAAGAGCATAAAATTTGTTACTGGTTGTTTTTACTCAGTGGGATGTAAATGTGTCAGTAAACATACTGCTACCAGGTGACCAAAGGGGCCATAAAATTATCGTGTATAAATGAGAATAACACTGAAAGTCATGTGGCCACGCTCGATACTGTAATGTTCATTACACTCCAGAAAACAAAAGTATTGGATGGATGAAAGGCCACAAAGGGTCCAAAATGAAAAGGGTTTATCCTTTGTACAGTGTGTGTGTTTTTTCTGAGACATGCTGTATCTTGCACTACACCATGACACAACTTTTATCTGTCACTTTTCCAACCATTCAAATCATAGCTACCGTTGACATAGACTTGTTTGGGACTGTCTCATCCACTGCATCCACAGAGCTCAGAGGGGTGGCTGTGCACTGCACACTGACGGTTAACAAGACCTACATTTGTCAAAACAACAAGTTAGTCATGATCCTTGAAGTCTTTTCTCTTGTTAAAACAACAAATATTTTTTCAGATAAAGCATAAATCTCACCTTTGTGTCACTTGTCAGAGTTTGTTTTTTCCAAGTGTGGAATGGGCTCATTGCTGTCCCTTGTGGCTGTTGCAGGAAAAACACCATTTACAACTGTGGTTCTCACCAACCATCAAGTAAAGGTTGGTGTTTTCTGCTCTCTGGCCTCAGGGGGGCAGCACTTAGACCATTACAGCTTAGTGCACGACAATGAGGCAAAGAAGATGCTGCTCTAGAAAACTTGCAGGAACAAGTGACACAAATGTGAGATTTATGCTTTTATCAGGAGTGTTTTCAAACAGTATTTTTTGGTTTTACAAGACAGAATAAACTGCTTGGTTTGGCAAATGTACATCTAGTTAAATGCCCCACCTTTAAGGGCATCACACAACTGCTTCCCTGACCTTTTTCAATGAGGTGCATGGTAAAATGCCTTCATGTGTGTTAACTACTGGAATTTAAATGCTATAAAGGCATGTTTGTATGATAAGACTAGCTGCTTTGAGCCGAATACTAATCATCATTGGTAACATGTTAGCATTCATCTCAAAGCACAGCTGAGCGGAAGTGCAACTATTCTGACAAAGTACATCTTGAACAGATGAAAGTTGAGCTAAGTCAAACTGTGTAGAGCTGGACCAGTGGCATTAATGCTGAATTAAAAAAAAAAAGCCACTGGAGATCTGATGAACCATCTTGCTTTAGGTTACAAAATGGCCTTACAATGTGGCAACACGCTCAGGCTAACACATCCTTGCCAAACATGTTAATTTGCCTCCAGTTAGCATGTTAACGCACATGTCAACAACTATTCCAAGTTAACATATTAACAGTCAACATGTAGCTTTTCAGTTGGCTTGTTTGCATGCTAGCATTCATAGTATGCTATGTTATCATACATGTGTGAGGCGGCGGTGGCTGGCAGGCATGCTGTCATTTATTTTATAGGCGTTTTGTCATGAACTGAAGCGTTAGATAAGCAGTGGAAAAGCTGACCTGATGATGGCGTCAGAAGAGATTTAGAACCACAAATGTTTCTTCCAAGTCTAAATCCATCAAGTAGTTGTTAAAATATTTTACTCTGAAGTGTTAAATATGGTGGCAGGATGTGTTTCACTTGATAAAAGCACACATACAGATTTTTTCATTCATTTCATTCATCTGTTCAAAACAGTCTGAAATTCTCTCTGATTATGAAAGTTTGGTTCGAACAGACTGAACCTTTAGTGTTTGGTGGAGGGAGGTTATCATAAGTCTGTATAATGCCCAGTACTCAATGACTCTGGTAATGCATGCACTGCACTTATCTTTTTAATATGAGGCACTTAACTATCAGAGGGGAGGTTATGCTAAACACTGTGTGTATGTATGTGTGTTTGTGTATGTATGAGTTGTATTTGTACGCGATTTACGTTGGGCCAAATCAGCCCCACACAGTTAAAATGACAAATGAACAAATAAAAATGATTTGAGGTATAATGCTATGATTTGTGTGTGAGTATCTCTCACTGTCATCTGACTGTACAGCTGTGTTTCTTCTCCTGTTGTTCCAAAGCAGAAAAAGTTAAAAAAAACAATGAGTTGTATGTCAGAGAAAATCAGCCCAAGATAATGTGCTGGTATTTAATGCAGGACCCTTGCCTTAATTTCATGTGTTGTATATGTTTCTGTGCAGGCTGTGAAGTTTTTGTGAACAGCTCAAGCAGAAAATAAATCCTCACCTCCCTTGCCCTCTTCTGTCAGCTTTTAGCTCTTAGTTTTGACTTGTAATTTCATCTCAGCTGCTTAAAGAGATTTTAATCTGTCGTCTCCTTTAAAACAATAGCAGCTCTCAGCTTTGAAAGCTCAAAATAAATGCCTGCCGCTGCGTTGCATGAGCTGGCGGCGACGTGCGGAGGGGAGCTGCGTAGACTATAGGGACTCCATTCTCTCCCGTTTCTCCCCCTGTTTTTCAGTCTGACAGTTGGCCTTGTGATTCTCCGCAAGGTGAGTCATTCGAGGTCTGGGTTCTGGTTGTGTTAACGTACAGGCTGGGCAGGGGAATCTCACTGTCTTTCACCATTATCCATTCAATTTGAGTAGATGAAAGAGGGGAGTGAGGTTCAAAATTGGACATTATAGAAGGCATCAGGAGCAGTATCTTTAGCACTGTGTGCTACGAGAAGCTAACACACCTCTCTCCTTCTCTTTTCTCTTCAGCTGGAAGACCCCTGGTAGCTGTCACAACGACTCCCGTCTCCTCCTGGTGTTCGGTGCGTCCGCCCAAAGGAGGAGTGTCTCTCCATTGCGCCATGTCTTTCTCCACTAAAAGAGGACATGTGGTGTGTGTTGGAGTGCGTGAGTGTGCGTATGTTGGTTGTGCATGTGTGTGTGTGTGTGTGCGTGTGTGTGTGTGTGCGTGTTTGCAGCAGTGGGACAAAGACGACGACGACAACAACTACACACACGCGTACTGCTTTAAACCTGGAGGAAAACAAAATCACTTTTCAGACATGTCAAGATTTTATGAACTGAAGCATTGTGATGGTAGAGATGATTTTTACCATTGAGGTGTTTTTTTTTTCTTTTCTTGAATGTTGACATTGAACACCTGACTTCACAATGACATGAGGACCTATAGTGTGTGTATGTGTGTGCGTGTGTTTGTGTGTGTGTGTATGTGTGTGTGTGAGTGTTTCACTGAGGGCCAAGAGAAGACAGACGGTGG
This sequence comes from Centropyge bicolor, assembly GCA_037975185.1. Classification (NCBI taxonomy): domain Eukaryota; kingdom Metazoa; phylum Chordata; class Actinopteri; family Pomacanthidae; genus Centropyge; species Centropyge bicolor. Next base: position 3,195,635 of record JBBMOC010000031.1, on the reverse strand, counting down.
ATAAAGACTTTGTATGTAATTCTTCTTCTCCTGGACTTTTTTTTTTTTTCGTGCTCCTGGGTCTGATAATTGCCTAACACCTTTGCTTCTCCCCTCTTAAAAGACACACGCACACTCTCTCTAACACACACAGACACACCAAAACCATAAACACACCCCCCTTCCACCCCCACACTTCCACCTGTGCACGTATGTGATGTGCCACCTTCGCAGGGCACTTGCATGAGGACTTTGGTTCAACATGTACAGCTACGTGGTTTTCTAGTCAACCCGGATGGACGGCCATTGGTTGAGACTGACTGAACCCGAAGGACCTCTGCACTCTGATTGGCTCCTGCCATGTGAGAAGTGGAAATGATTTGGATTTTTTTTTTGTTGTTGTTGTTGTTGTTGATACTATTAGGATGATGACGATGATAATCATGATGGGAAAATGGGAGGTTATCTTGTTCACTGAAGAGCCGAGTGCAAGTTGGGACTCATGGAGGCGGGGTAGTGGGTTGGTTGGGGGGGCGGGGGTGGGGGTGGGGGGGACTGTTGTATCACTGGTTGGACTTCCTTTAGGAGGACGGTTAGGGCAGGATGGTGGTGGGCTGAACAGGCTTCCCCACCTCCCTCCCCCACCATCACATGACGGCGGACTGTCCTGACAGTGGAAAGTTTTTTTTGTTTTTTTTTTTGTTTTGTTTTTTTAATGTTGTCCATGAGGTTACTAGCTGCTCGCTATGTAGAGTGAGTGAACTCCCTGTTTTAACCCTGTTCCTGGTTCTCAGACTGCATTGGTAATGTTTGTATTGCTGTTGTTTGATTGCACACATTTGATTACAGAAAGCGTCTATATATGAAATAAAATACCTGCCAAGGATCCAGTGGTGGCTGTGTATTTTAATAAGAGAGGTCATTTGTGGTTGTTTGTTGTACGTCTGTGTGGTCTTGTGACGGCTGTCGGTACCCGTGTAATCTGCTGATGTGTAGACCACATTCGGCGGCCTGTATCATGAAATGAGATGGGTGGATAAACCAGCTGGTTCCATATCAACCTGTACTACATGTATAACCTGCTTCAGAGAATCAGATCAAAACCTGCCAACAGCCAGATCATTGACCAATCGGATCAGATTAGATAGTTCCTACAGGATCCTGACATGGATATAAGTAAGTTAAGTTTACAAGTTTAAAAGCTTGTTCAGCATAACACAAAAAAAGCAAAGAAAACCATATCACTGAGCATGTTGAAAATACTTTAACCCCTCAAGAAGATTTTATATTTGGATATTTTTCCTGGGGTTTCCATGTTATCAAGTTGTGATTACACTGAAGACATTTCACCCTCTTTAATATCACTGTCAGAGAAATTTCCCCGCTGGCATCACTGTTTGATTTGATCTCTCGTATCTCGTTTCTTTCATTGTTCTGATGACGTTGCTTGTAATTAAAGATAACTTTCACATGAACTGGATTGGAAATCCCAGAGTTACCAAATCTATTGACAACCAGCTGCGTGATACGTGTTGGCTGGGAAACACAGACCGGGCTGGACGAAGGTGAACTTGCTTCGTGATACAGGCCCTGGAATAAATTTAAAAACAAACACCGACCGAGTTATCAGTCATTTGGAAAGCGGCAGCCTACGTAATTTCCACTTTTGTCAGTCTGTTTTTGTTTCAGTGTTGCTTCTGTGACAGTTAAATTTTTTATGAGACAAGATGTGTCACAGTGAGGGCAGCGGTTAGGTGTCACTACGAACGTGTCTTTGGGCAAGATGCTGAAGCTCCAGGGAGTGTGTTCTGTAGCTGAGTCTGACCTTTGACCTCTATGGAGGAAAGAATGTACACAAACTTGTAGATAATGTATCAGCATACATAAGTAATCTAGAGTAGGTGAAATTGAAATCTTGAAATCTCCATCTTACCAGAGTGTGGTATTAATACTTTTAGCTATCTGAATACTTCTCACACTACTGGTGGCGGGTTAATGTCAGAGGATCCTGTTAAAAAACGAATATTGATCAATTACTAGATTAGGTTACAGCTACAAATTGCATTAAGGTTTTTACATCCCAGACAGAATGTCTCGACAGTGTTGATGGGTTTAACTCTTATTCATCACTGCAGCTCAGAGTAACATGAGGCGACTTTATGATGATAACTGATAAAAAATATTCCTTTTGTTGACATTTGTTAGAAAAAAAAATCCACACTTTTAATAAGCTCCCAGTAAATTATAAATGCAGCATTTCATTTAAAGCAAGTATATATAACTGAGCATGTTGATTTTTCAAAAAGATATAAAATAATTCTCAACATTATTTATAGTCTTACTTTTGATATTTGTAATTTTTTTTCTAGTGACTCTTCGTCTTTTTGAAGTTGATTACGTTGAAGACATTTCACCCTGTTTAATATCACTGCCACAGAAATTTCCCCGCTGGTATCACCGTTGGATCTACGTTTTTCTTTCGTGGTTCTGGTGACGTTGTTTGTAATCAAAAATATCTTTCACATGAACTGGATTGGAAATCCCAGAGTTAACTGAGCCTGTTGATAACCAGTTAGCTGGGAAACACAAACAGAGCCACGCTGACTTGCTTCATGATACAGGCCCCAGATGAGATTCAAAAACAAACACGGCTGGGTTATCAGTCATTTGGAAACAGCAGCCTACATAATTTCCACTTTCGGCAGTCTGTTTGTTTTTGTCTCAATGTTGCTCCTGTGACAGTTACATTTTTTTATGAGACAAATTATGTTAGAGCGAGGGCAGCAGTTGAGAGTAACTACTGAGGTGTCTTTGGGCAAGATACTGAGGTCCGAGCAGCTCCAGGGATCCTGTTCTATAGCTCAGTCTGACCTTTGACCTCTATGGAGAAGAGACTGTACTGCACATACATTTTTGGTTTGTTGGTACGTAGCAGCATACATAAGTAATACAGAGCAGATAGTTGAAATCTTGAGATGGAAAAATCCAAAAAGAAAATTAATAAATTAGTCAAAACAAGCAGAGCAGAGCAGAGATCGTATGACAATTGTATAAAATGAGCGCGTTTTACAAACAGACTACATCAGGTAATCAGAGTACAAACACAATGTGATGCACCTGAATACATAATGTGCAAAGTGCAAAAAACAGTTTTCAGTCTGCCGGTATGTCATGAAAAATATGGATGAGCCTGGTTCCAGACCACATCACCAGATCTGTTCAGCAATAGAATGAAGTGAAACTAAATTCAGTCTGACTGTCTATGGCTATGAAAATGTGTCATGTGCACACAAAAACAACTCTACTGCAGAAATGTCAACCAAATATAAGCATTACAAATTGTGGTTAAGTATTTACTGCGGTTTTTGCCGGGCCATTGCAGCAGAGCAATGTACTGTTCATCTGCAAATCCACCTCTCAGCATGAACCAGTTTCTGGAGGCACTTCACTTCATGTTACACCTGCTCAGGTGATTTCACTTGACTTGGCTGATTAGATGTCCTCTGAGGGCTTTGTGGGTGTGTACACACTGCGGTTGACTGACATCGTCCTCGCTTGGTTGCACCTGTTGGAAAGATAACGTCCTTATTGTTCTTGGTGGCACAAAGAGTTTGGTGTCATTACATTGCAGTTCATTTCCTGCATGTTTTCATCCAACTTGAAATCTGGGCTTCGTGATTGATGACCCACTAACTGTCTCTGAACCTGACCATCGATCACTCTGTCATGTTGCTTCACACCATATAACATCAGGAAGATCAGGTCCTGATGAGGGTGTGTCTTTTTCTCAAAGTTTTCTCCTTGATCTGCTGTGGATTCGGTCACTAATTTGTTCATTGGTTAATGAAAAGTTACAGGAACACCAGCCATCTTAGCTTAGCATGTTAGCATGTTAACGTTTGCTAGAATAACACCTAGTTCAGTGACTGAATGAACTCTGTGTTAGGAGCCGACAGCTGTCAATCAAAGTGATGCTCTCTTCATGATGCATAATTTCAGATTTCAGTCAAATGTAATTGACTCGCTTTCGGAGCCTGCCCCTAGTGTTCATGCGATTAACTGCAGCTGTTGGCACTTGAGTGGCTGCAGACCATAGATGAGTTTATGAACGTAACTGAAATATATGAACAGATTTCATGAGGTTTGGTTGTCAGACAGGCCTTGTGCTGAGGAACTGTCTGTTAGATTTTGGTGGTAATCCAGTTCTGCAATTCCTGGAACTGACACAAAATTATCGCTCTGTCCATTTTATACAGGCATTGCTCTGTATCTGCGGCTCCTTACTACACAGTATAAGTATTGAATAACACCAGAATGCCTGGCAAAGAAAAGACCTTTTGATAAATGATTGTATGTGCTGCACTGATTCCACGCGCGCACACACACACACACACACACACACACACACACACACACACACACACACACAACCTCTGTCTAATCTGTCACTCTGTCATAATTTGATCATAATCCCTAATCATAATCACGTCGTATCTTAAAGGTGTTCTCAATCTGGAGTGGGATTATGGGATTGCAGAGCATGTGTGTTACAGTGTGAATGAGCGGTCCAAATATATTACGGTGGTGGTGTCTATCATGTGTGTGTTTGGGGGGGAGGTAAGAGGGGTGAATTTAATTTGATGATGGTGGGGTACGTAGTGCGCCCTCTCACTGATTCACCCACTGAATCCACTTTAAGCCTGATATTACAAAACAATAGACACTGACCTGTTAAAATGTGTGCAGCTCTCCCTCGGTTCATCTTTAATCTCTGTCACTTTAATTTGTTTTTGTAGACGTGCACGACATAAAACGAAACAAGATCCATGCAAGAAGTGCAGTCTGTTTCATTGTTGTTGAACTCTTGGACCAGGCTGAAACATCTCAACAACTACTGGACGGGTGGCCGTGACTTTGGCTACAGATATTGGTGGTCCACAGAGGATACACATGTTTCCTTTTTGTCTTTTCACAAGTCCTGCATTCAAAATGGCGCTCGAGTTAAAGTACATAAGTTACTTTTATTACATGAGTGTTACATTAGAAAATAACTTAACTGCATGCAGGATATGGATCTTGTGTAAATGAGCTTATCAAAACTTTAGTATGTTCCTCTTTATTTATAATATTGTACCATATTCAAATATTTAATAAGCTGATTGTATCTTTTTAATGTAAAATCTAATTAAGTGCTAGCTGTGAAATAGGTGGTAAAAAGCAGTCGTCTGTGATGTAGTGGAGCATAAGTTAAATACAGTACAAATACCTCAAAACTGTACTTCAATACAGTATTTCAGTAACACATCTGACATTCATGGTCCCCAGAGGATGAAGCCTACTCGCCTTCATTTTTTGACTTTTCCTTTACTGCCACCATCAGGTCCACATTTGTGGTTTCCAGAGCCGTTGGATGGATTTATGAAATTTGGCTCATTGTGCCCAGAGGATTAATCCTGCTCAGTTGATCCTTTAACTTTGTATCGAGCGCCATCATCAGCCCAAATACTTGCAAAACATGACATTCCCATGAGGCAGTACTTTGTATTTAGTGCGTGGCTGTTGACTCGGAGTCTCGTTTAATTACATAAACAGGGCGCGTATTTTCAGACTTTCTGCCCTCTAGCTCAGCCTTGGTGCTCTGGCCTCCTTCTTATTCACATTTTTCATCTCTTATTTGAATTGATAGCGGCTTCTGTGACACCTCAGAGCTCCTCAGTCCACGGCTTCTTCACTGGAGCTATTTGAAAAGCCGCCGCTGCTTCAGAAACTCAATTTACAGGGCAATTACACGGTGACACTGAACCTGCCCTGCGTTACAATATTCATGTAATATATTTATATATATTGCGGCTGTATCAAGCATTGTGTTCATTCCTTCCTCTCCTGTAAGGGCAGTGAAGGTGTTCGGTGCCAGTGGTTGTTGTGCTCTCTCCATCTCAAGGTCAGCTGACCCGGTCGACCCCGAACGCGCTGAAGAACATGTGGACAAAAACAGTAGCTGAATTGATTAGCAGGGAGGAAAATGCGAGTGGTGTCGCTCTTTCTCCTCGCTCCTGGTCTCCTTTTTTAAAAAACGCTCCCGTGCTTTCACTGGAGTTCCTCTTCTTCCACCCACTCCTGCCTTGTGGCTTTAACCTTGGGGCGAGAGAAACAGTGACCGGGTGGCCCTACAAAGGAGACACCTCTCCTTCTCAATGCATTTTTAAAGGCTTCAAATGAGGAGTGCAATTTCCATACGAGGCGAAAATATAATATACTGATGGTCCCCTGAAATCTCTGTGGGTGTGCGTCTGAGCCTGAATGATGTCTCTGCATGTTTGTGTGTCTCAGCATATGATTTTGAGTGGAGTAATTTAGCAGATGAGCGTGTGGCCATTGTTAGAGGGATAATCTGGCTCTTGCTGCTCAGATAGGTTAACATGCAGCAGATTAGACCAGATTACCCCCAACCACACCAGACAGGATGGGGGCTATAGCCTCCTCCTCCCCCCCCTCCCTCCTTTCATTTGTGCTGACCCTCCCCTCCTTCTCCTCTTTTCACTCATTCTGACCCCCAACTTTATTTCACTTCATCCTCTCCTGGCTTTTTATTCCTTCATCCTTCATCCAAAAGCCTCACAACATTGTCAACTCCTCCTATTGTTTCTCTTATTCATAACATGGAAAGATAAAATGTGTTGATCTGTCTTAGACCCAATATAATGTTTTAATATGATCTTATTTAAAAGAGAGGGAAAATTATTTATATACTACTTTATATAATTCTGCCTCCATGTATTTAAACAGATTGCAATCATTGGTTTCATTGGAAAATGTTGAAATTTAAAAAAAAAACAAAAAACAAAACATGAATGAATAAATAGGTAAATCTATTTATTTATTACAGATGCCTTTGGCAGATAGACACATTTTATAAAATGTCTGATCATGTTTGGAGGCGAAGTTTTCCACAAAAATATTGATGAAGGAAATGAAGAACTTTCATCTGACTCATTTTCTCCATTTCCTTTTCCTTGACGCAGTGTTTCCTTGCCCTGCATGAATACGTGTAATTGGAGGGTGCTAATGTCTTAATTGTGTGTGTGTGTGTCCTTACATCTGTACGACCGTGTGTCTCTGTCACGGCAGACCTGGCTGCCAGACGTTTGTTGGCGCTCCAGCTGTTTGTATTTTTGGCTGCTGGGGTTTGTTTTGTCGGACTGCTGCTGTGTTTGTGTTATTCAGGCTATTAATTAAAAGCTCTGCGAGTGGTGAGATGACACTAACAAAACTCAGGATAATGATGTAATAACTGCTTTAACATCTGGCCTGGAGGGCGGCGCAGCACATGAGAGGAATTATTAGTCAAATTATCTGATTATCTGATTATTTTGTTTGTTCATCTATCAGTGAGGTGTTTGTGCTTTTATTGTCACCCATCTGTCATGTGTGGATGTTTAGTCGTGAGCATCTGTGTGTGTTTGCGTGTCCCAACCCCTGTTAGGTGTTTACATGTGTGTTCCAGTGTTTCTGAAAAACACTTCTCTTCTCCAGCTGTTTCAGCCCTCACACAGCTGGACTAACGCCCAATAAAGGTAGCAGGATTAACTTCCAGGTTTTGGATTACGAACCAATCAGGGGGCAGGATTAGTCGCCCAGGTAAGGTTACTTGAAGAGGTCAAGATGTGGTCAAATGGTGACCACACACACACACACACACACACACAACCTTCCTTCCTTTGGATCATTTGTATGATGTTGAGGAACACTGACAATTTCTTTTGGTTGATCGATTCATCCTGGTAATGGTGGGAAATTAATAAACTGAAATTCAAACCAAAACACATTCAATTTACAGTTACAGGCTTGTTAATGACTTGACATTGGGAAAATATTATCTCCTTCTTGACGAGAGTCAGAGGAGAAGATTGACACCACACTCATGTCTACGTGCTAAATAGGAAGCTGCAGCCAAGAGACACTTAGCTTAGCTTAGCATAAAGACTGGAAGCAGAAGGAAACAGCTAGCATGATCTTTCCCATATTCAACCCCCTTGTGAAACCACAACTTTACAGCTTTAAACTTTACTTTTGTTCAAATAAGAAATTGTGTAAATTCTCAACTTATCGCATTATTCTCATTGATGATAGATTGATTATCATAATTGTTGATTACTTTTCTTGCAAATAACTAAATGACTGGTTAGCACCCGATTAACTCTGAAATTTTAGCATCAGGTTAGTTTGTATAAAAAGGTCCGTCCTCCTACTTTCTCCACATTTTAATTTTCATCCCACTCAGACTGCCACAATTTACCCCTCTCCTTCCTTTTTTTTTTTTTTTTTTTGGGTACCATTGTGCGCCAAACTCTCCTGGATCCCTGTAAGAGCACAAAAGCACAGCAAAGACTCAGGAAGTGATTAGTGGCTTAACGAGGAGGAGGCTTTGTGGGGAGTTAGGGGCGCTGTACGGCCTCTTCCAATGAGACGGGGTGAGGGGGTTAAAGTTTCAGGGCTTAAGAGGTCAGTGTTAAGTTGTGGAGGTCAGCGGAGAGGTTAATTAGGAGCTGGGCTTTTGTTTACAGGGGATAAGAAGACGCAGAGGCGATTCACTTTGTATCCTCGCTGTGTTCCTCCATCCACCCTGAAAGTGTCATCCACCCACTTTTAGTCGCCTTCCCTCCTCCTCCCTCCTTAATTGTCCTGTCGCTGAAAGGAGATGTGGCTGAATCAACTTAATTGTCACCGTTACAACACACTTGCCCCCCCCTCATCATCGCCACATTGCACACACGCACACCTCGAAGATGTTTCCCTCGAGTGTGCTCGGTGTGTCCTTCCTGCCTCAATTGGAAGAATGTCTTTTCAACTTGGAGGAGCTCTGGCCGTGACTGTCGCTCAGAGGCCGTTGTGTGTGTTTGTCCATTGTTCTGCTGTGAAAACACACACAGAGAGAAACCTGCCGCGGCCCTCTGGAGACTCAAGCATCTCAAGGAGAGCAGGATGAGATGCTCGGTGTGAATGCATGTGTGGGATGCAGAGGAATAGAAACTAAACCGACACTGGAACAGGTTTCCTGGCTGTGAAACACGCCTGTGAAGTCTGTTTAGATCACCTCGATTCTGCTTTGTGAACATTGCTGTGGAGTTGGACCGTTGTTTTCTTCTTATTAACTGATCCACCAATTCAGCACATTGTTGAGCTCCCAACAGACCGGCATAACACAACTGAATCAGTACTGCATTGTGGGTAATGTAGGTTTTGATTCTGCTGCATCAATTTTCAATCAATTAAGCAGAATTTTTTTTTTTTAAAGTTCTGACAATGTTGGAGATAATGCTAAATCAATGGAGTACTCTTTTAATGTCTTTACTCTGGCTGCCAGTGTGCTAAAGAGTTGTAAACCCTTCATGGCCCCAGATTGTTTCTCTGTCTGTATCAAGCTGCAGTCCTCAGGCAGGAACCTGTTGGCTGTGAAGGCTTCTCAACTGTCGACTGACCTGATGAACTTAAGTCAAAATCATTATTGAAACTTATTTCATTGAACAGCTTTCTTTCAGTTTGTATTTCAGAGTATATATATGTGTATGTACGCTGATACTTTATTAGTCTTTTTCTCCTCTTCAAGTGCTACATAAATAAACATTATTATTGCAAAGCTTATTTGATTTAATAAAGGAAGGAGGGATTACCATTACAAGCCCGAAGCCGATGCATCGTCTGGGGTGAAAAACTGGCACACAGTTCCTCACATCACCAAGCAGGGACATCTGTCTGTCGGGGTAATTGGCATTAACCCTTTTTTAAGCTAGGTGACCCCCTTTTTCACGCCCAACACATCTGCACCGGAGCTCACATTTGGAAGAGTGTGTGTGACAAAACACAATGAGAGGTGCATGATAGAAGTATGAAAGTGTGTGTTTTGGTGTTTGGGTGGAAATTCTTTTGTTTGTTGAGCCCAAAAATATCCACTCTACGTTCATATTGTGCACACACACACACAGTGCATGAAGTGTGCCACACTCCAAAGCATATGGCCGAGGGCAACCAAAATGTGCTAATGCTGATTGAATATGCTGCTCTATTAGACTAATGTTAGCGGGCTGTATAGGCCCAGTGTTAATCCAAGGTAACAGAATGGAGCTGGAGCGCAGCTTATCTCTGAACTTATATATATTAGAGAATAGAAAAGTGATTAGAATGTGATTAGAGTGGCGGGAGACCACTTAGAGAAACATACGCTTTCAGGTCTGGGTGAGATTTCCAATCACACCGGCCACATTACTGCTATTAATGATGCAAGCAGCTTAACGGCAGGAACACACAGGTTATGAGATTTAGCTGATAGCAGACACTGATGTCAGTTCAGCTTGGTTTCAAGATGTTTTTTTTCCTCTTTTCTTTCTTAGATATGACACATCATCTGAATCACTTGCTTATCATTTGCATCTTATGATTTACTGACTAACTTTGTACCTTGTTGCTACATGAGTTTGTCTTCACACAAGATCAATTTGCAGTTTTGTTTGGCCTTGTGATGCAGAGAACAACAGGACATTAAATAGCATTGAAACGAATTTCATAAAAAAAAGAAGAAGCTTGGACCAGTACTTTTCAAAGTTGCAAAGTGTTTTACATGTTTGAACCAGGACTGCAATGATGCAAATAAAATACAAACAATTAAAATACAAATAAAGTGGAAAGAAATACCCAATAATCTAATTATAACAACACTACTAATACTAGTACCACTACTACTACCAATAATAATAATATCTAAATGATAATACAAGTAATAATAACAGACAAGAAATGTTATAAAAGTATTTGTTCAAATGACATTTGGAGACACACTTTAAAATGTTTGGATTCCCTTTTTTCCTTCATGATTCAGAGGCTCAAACAAAAGCTTCTGAGCTGAAAACATACTAACTTTTTTTCAAAGTGGACCTTGAGTTGAGTTTTGTGTGTGTGTGTGTGTGTGTGTGTGTGTGTGTGTGTGTGTGTGTGTGTGTGTGTGTGTGTCAGAAAATCTGTTTAAAGGATTGGTTCACAATAGACAGTCCGGACAAATCCTCTATGCTTGATTGACAGCGCTGCCATGACGACCTCGCATCAGCTCCGAGGTGACCAATCAGGAGTCAGGCTGAGGGTCCCGCCCTGACTCCAGGTGAGCTAAAGAGTCAGACCCGAGCAGATTTCTGTCTGTTTCGAAGCCTCTTCATCATCATCCAGATGGTGTTCAGATCTCCGCTCGACTTTCTCTCAGCCTCCCGCATCCTCCTGCCTCACTTCCCGGATGGGCCCCCTCTTGTGGCCCCGGAGGACCCCCCTTCCTCCTGTCCCCGCCTGGCCCTCCCCGGACTCTGCTTCTCCGCGGCGCAGATCGCCGGCGTGTGCGAGACCCTGGAGGAGACCGGGGACGTGGAGCGGCTGGCCCGCTTCCTCTGGTCGCTCCCGGTGACCGCGGACGGCCGGGACTCCATCTCGGAGCACGAGTCTGTGCAGCGGGCCCGGGCCGTGGTGGCCTTCCACACCGGCAGCTTCCGCGAGCTCTACCGCATCCTGGAGACGCACCGGTTCACGCGCGCCTCGCACGGGAAGCTGCAGGCCATGTGGCTGGAGGCTCACTACCGGGAGGCGGAGAAGCTGCGGGGGCGGCCGCTCGGACCGGTGGACAAGTACCGAGTGAGGAAGAAGTTCCCGCTGCCGAGGACCATCTGGGACGGAGAACAGAAGACGCACTGCTTCAAGGAGCGCACCAGGGGGCTGCTCAGAGAGTGGTACCTGCAGGACCCCTATCCCAACCCCGGGAAAAAGCGGGAGCTGGCGCACGCAACCGGACTCACACCGACCCAAGTTGGGAACTGGTTCAAGAACCGGAGACAGAGAGACCGAGCGGCTGCAGCCAAGAACAGGTCAGTGAGTCTGAGGATGAAGATTCACATGTTGAAAAGTAGCTCCATGGAAATATTTTGCCTAATAAAGTATCCAAGTACTGTTAAATTCAAGGCAACTCCACATGTCCACAAGTCTCCTTATTGATCGCTCACTTAATTCCACTTATTCATGGAGGAAATTTATTCTCCACACGCAGCCAAGCTCGTGCGTAAAAGTGCCACCCGTGCGTAAAAGCGCACGGCCACTCCGCTGTTACAGGGGTTTAGTTCTTCCTCTGACAGTCTCCTCCTGTGTCTCTCACCATCATTTGCTTCAGGCTCAGTGTTTGGGTCCCTGCTGATGAAGGCAGTTTTAATATTTCAGTCAATTTTAGGTTTAGTTAGAAGTTTTATTTTTGCTCACAAGAACAAAACAATGTAAGTTTTTCACACCTCACTTGCACTTTTAACATCTCCCTCTTTCTTCCTCCATCTCCAGGTTGCAGCATCACCGGATGTGTCCAGACGGCGTGCGTTCCCTCAGTGGAGGAGAGTGCAGCCCAGATGAAAGCGGGGAGCGCGCAGATGGAGAGACTCTCCTCTCAGTAACGGACAGTGACTCTGACTTGGACGTGTGAGACTTTTAAAAAGCCAAACGAGGATCGGAGGATGCTGTGGCATGCCTGCTCCAACATCTGGACTCACCAGGCAACTTCGCCATGATCCTCTTTGTTGACTGCAGCTTCAGCTTTCAGTACAATTCAAACATCAGACGATCAAGAAACGTCATCACGTCAACATCCCTCCACTCCTCATCCACTGCATTCACATCAGCAACGGACCCCAGGCCATTAGAGGAGACACAGTGTCATCATCATCCTCTCACCCAGCACCACATACTCCTAATGCTCTGATGGCACTGCCAACATTGGACTACTCAATCACTAGAACTCTGTTACTGCCTATGAAAACTCACACAAAGGTGCACTGAAAACTCCCTGCAGCTGGATCCATCACAGGTCAGGTCAACAACTTTAAATATCTTGGACTCAGCATTTTATCCATAAACAATCCCAGCAAAGACTCCATGTTATCCGCCGTCTGTCCTTGTTGCTTTACTAAACCATAATTCCAACTTTTCTTCTGCCTCTTCACTACGTTGACAATCAAACTTACCAGCATCACACACACACTCTCAGAGCCTTGCACTCACAATAGCAAAAGGCACCGATCACCCCCGTCGATCATCACGTCACATTACGGCCGCCTGGACGGAGAAGCAGGACCTTTGTCCCTTCGGCCATTGCGACTTTGACAACATTGTGTGCTGGGATGTATGAATGTATTTATGGAGGCCGTGTGTGTCGTCTCTCTCTGTATGCTGCTGTCTTTATATCTGTGTGAAAACAAATCTCCCTTTGGGGCAATAAAGTCTAAACCTGAATCTTTGAATGGATAAGCTGGAGATTCAGGGCTGATGTGATGCTCTGCTGTGGGTAACTGGAGAGAGGAGGAAGATGTGGAACAGTTTTTTGTCTGTGATGCTGGATCAGACCCACATTTCTGATTTTTAACTACATCAGTGGATGGTGCACATCTGACGACACCGTTGACCTCATTAACCAGACATCAAGCCGTGGACCCCTTTTGGATGTTTAACCCAGAGACCCCCGCCTGGGTGGACCTTTACAGACTGAAACCTGTCAGTGAGATAATCATTCTTATTTTCTCTAATTATGTGTCATTATTTTTTTTTAAATGAACCTAGTTGTTTCTTTAGACCCCTGGATGTCCACTGCTGTAGACAATCAATACGCACTGAAGCCTACCTCCCTGTCCGGCTGTTTGTATGTTTGTGAACTTCTTTTTTTCTTTTTTTTTAGTTTCTTTACCTTCACGTCTTTATTTCACAGAGTTCACTGTGCAGCCTGTGTGTGATGTCCCACCGTATGTTCAATTTGAATAAATGTTTTGGTATTTTGTATAAATAAAATTATTTAATATATGACTGATATTGTGTCCATTCTTCTTCAACAGTGTGTGTGTGTGTGTGTGTGTGTGTGTGTGTGTGTGTGTGTGTGTGTGAGACCCTTATGGTAGCACTCACAATACCTATAGTACTATTCAATTCCATCCATTAATTTTCTATAACACAGTATTGTTAGCAGATAAAATGACATTTTTAAGTGTTTATTAATGCATATTTAACAATTGTAACATCTACATTTTCACATAAGAAAATAGTTTATAAAATATACTCTATTATTACTGATGCAGTCTAATATACTTTGACTTCGAAAAATCCTTTCACAAATACACAAATGAATGATTCACAGGTGGGTTTAAAACAGTTCATGAATGTGTTTTGATAAATGTTGTTCGCCAATCTATAAAATCATTTATTGAAATATTTATTCAAAAAAGGAACAAATATTTTTAAATCAAGCTTTGTGTTGAGACGTTTTTGGTGTTATTGTGATTAACAGCAAATGACTGAGCAGCAGTAGGTTGAATGAGTGTGGCAGATTGAAGTATTGAGGTACTTTTACTTTACTTGAGTATTTCCATTTCCTGCTTTTGTACTTCTACTTCACTACATTTCAGAGGCAAATATTGTACTTTTAACTCTGGAGCCACAATCACTCAGTAACTTAATAATCAACTTAATAATCAAATCTATTGAGTTACATACAAATACAAATTCACAAGCTACCCAGCATTGAAAATAATTAAGATCAGCTCCAACTTTACTGGCTTCAGCATTAAAGTAATGTAAAAATTAATGCATCAGTTATTATGATCCAGAAGTATAATTTACATTATTGTGAAATGGCTGCATAAAACTATATTTTGATGCTAATACTTTAGTTCTTCTGCGGAAGTAAAATTTTGATTACATTACTTTTACTTGTAATAAGGTATTTCTACACTGTCAGTACTACTTTAACTAAGATCTCAGTACTTCTTCCACCTCAGTGTATTGGGTTTAGCCGCTTTTGTGTTTTCCCTGTTCAACAGGTTTAAACCAGATTTTTCACAACAGTTCTGCACAGTAGCCTTTTACATATTTTATTTCTTGTTTATTTGTGCAAAAAATATAATTGTAAACTTCAAATCAATATATTCTTAATCTTCCTTTGAAAAAAAGTCTATAAATGATTCACTCCCATTCGTTCATCTGCTGACCTGCAGATGAATGACAGATTTTTCTGGAGGGATTCAGCTTCACCCAACTCTGAAAACATCAGTGTGAAGACAGAGTGGCGCCATCCAGTGGTAATTATTATTGGAATAAGCAAGAAAACTGATATTGCAATTTCTTTTATGTGACTTTTATTCAGGCTTATAATCAGCTGAAAAGTACATAACCAGGCTCAGTCTGGCTGAATGGATGCATCAGGCCGGATGAAATAATTTCATTGCACCAAAATGACATCAAACAGCAACAATTCAGAGGTTTTTGAACATTGCTTATGTTATTTTACTTATGAGTATTTCAAGTATTGAAAACTGGACAGCTTCTCCTATTTGTCTGAGGGCTACAGTTACTAGTTACTTTGCTAATTCAGATTTACATGATGCTTTATAGATTAATTCAAGATTAAGAAAAATTTTCACTCTCCGAGGAGCACTTGAACGCAACATTCCCTGACGTCACGTCCTGGAAGCGTCATCAACAGGGCGACACGTCTCATTAGCCAGCAGGTGGCGCACCTGTCCAGGCCTGACACACAAATCTGACTAATGACGCTCAATATGGGCCTTTTCTCTTCTCTTTGCTCATTCAAGTCACTTTCTTTAATAAAAGAATTCCATGGCAACAAATCAAATCTAATCTGTATTGAATCAAACTCTGAAAGGTCACATGGAGGTATTTGCAAGTGCAGGACAGGTTTTAAAGACATCATGAGTGTCACAGGTGATTTAAAATGAAGAATTTTCTGTCACTGGATTTATTGTGATTAAAGTCTGCAGTTCAGCAACTGTTAATAACAAGCTGCCAATTACAGAAACAGCAGGAGAGAAAAACAAAAGATGCTCAAAATCTGGATTTTGTAAACAAAACCTGTTGAGCTTCCCTGTAATTATGGCTCTGAATTGTTGCTGCAACAACAAACTTTCATATATCTTTGTGTGTGCTTGCAGCAATGCAAACATTTTTGAACATTTTGCTTTTCTTGCTTGTCTGTCAATTTAACAGCAACAGGTTGAGATAAAAGAAGGTGAAATCTAGCACATCAAGTAAAAAAGCATAAATGATATATTTAAAAAAATGTTGTTAAAGATGCTACTGTGCAGCTGATCATTTGTCTCTGATTGGTAATGCACGTTTATGATGTCATGTGTTTATATTCATTGCTTGACATTAAGTATATGAACAGCTCTGAGGAGTCATTTATAGGTCATTATAATACTAAAGATTAACAGAGATATTGTAAATATACAGTCAGCTGACACAGACTAATAAAACAACCATCACACCTCTGTAATATTTTTATAGCAGCTGGTGTGTGACTGCGGCCTCAGGACGAGATATTTTAAGACACTATTGCAGCAACTTGTAATAATGTCCTTATAATGTCTTCTCACACTCTCTCCTTCCCTCTATGTGTGCGTGCATGTGTGTGTGTATGTGTGTGTGACCATGCATAAGGACTGACTGATTGACTGGCTCTATTGGCTGTCTGGACATGACACACACACACACACACACACTCCATGCCTGCGGGTGAATTCCATCCCCCTCTTCGTCTGTTGCGCGCAAAACACCTCTCCGTTACGCGCGTGCACACACGCTCGTGCACGCACTCACACACATGCATACACACGCAGTCTCTCTGTCTCTCTCTTATTCCCCCCTCTCTCTGTCTGTCTCTCCCCCTCGCCCTCTCTCCCCCTCTCTGTCTGTCTCTCTCTCCCTCTGTCTCTCGCTCTCTCTCTCTCCTTCTCTCGCTCTCTGTCTCTCTCTCCCCCTCTCTCTGTCTCTCTATCACCCCCCCTGACAAACAGTTGTCTCTCCCCCTTCTCTCTCTCTCTCTGTCTGTCTCTCTCTCTCCCTCTCTCCCCCCTTCACTCTCTCTCTCTCTCTCTCATCCGGCGCAGGAGCCCGGCGGCGCGGGTGACGCGTTTTGCGCATTTCCTGCACTCGCGGAGAGGCGACGGGAAACGGAGGAGGGGGGCGCGCGCGAGGACCGACAGGAGGAGGAAAAAAAAAAAACAGGAGCACCGTGATGCATCGGGACCGATCGTGAGCCCGAGAAAGACTGCATTGGGTGGGGGGCTTAAAAAGCGTTTGTGCTTCCCGAGAGTACGCGCAAATATCGCGGTACCGTGAGGAGATTATCCCGGAGAGGAGCGGCTGGAGACGGAGCACCGATCCCGGATGGCTAGGCGCGGCTGCCCGCTCTGTCTCCCACCCTGAGCCGGGAGAGGACACACAAGGACCGCGGGGAAGCCGACCGCAGCCCGTAGAGCCCGGTTTCCTCCTTGGAACCGTTTTCTGTCTCGACCCCGTTTGAATCTGGGATCTGCTCTTTACGCAGAGGAGCCGTAAACAAACAAGGCTCGGGTGGGTTCATCAAGCGACCTCTGAAGGCTGTGAGTCGTTTTTCAGCCCATATTGTGTGTGTGTGTGCGTGTGTGTGTGTTTGTGTGTGTGTTCTGATATGGCTGCACTAGAGAGTCCAAGGAGCCAGCTGCATTATGGGATGTAGCAGGACTGTGCAGTGACCCCTCTCATTGGAAGGAAACAGTCTGTGTACAGGAACAGCCTCAACACACACTCATCCTTACACACACACACACACACACACTCCAGGAGCCTGTAGCCATGCCTGTGTTCAGTGGCCTGCTGAAGGTGCGAGTGTGTGAGGCCGTGGACCTGAAGCCCACACCATGGGCCCTGCGGCACGCCGTGGGGAAGAGCGGATCCTTCCTGCTGGACCCCTACCTGGCCCTCAATCTGGACCAGACCCGGCTCGGCCAGACCGCCACCAGGACCAAGACCAACAGCCCCGCCTGGCACCAGGAGTTCTGCACCGAGGTCCGCGAGGGCAGGAGCCTGGAGCTGTCCGTGTTCCACGATGCGCCCATTGGATATGACGACTTCGTGGCCAACTGCACCATCCAGCTGGAGGACCTGCTGCAGAACGGCACCAGACACTACGAAGACTGGGTATGTGTTTCAGTCTGTCTCAGTTACCCACAGTGCACTGGGGCAGAAGTCCTGAAAGCCACAGGTTTGCATGTAGATGTAGCTGCAACGTGTGCATGTGCAGGTGAAATGACATTTGATAACAGACCCCAGACCCTGAAACAAACAGGACCCCCAGTGTGAGAAACAACAAGCCGGCTGTTGTTTGTGGTGCATATTGAGCACAGTGTCCAATGGAATGGGCCTGAAGTATGTTATTGCCACAATTCTTCTTTTTAACCTATTCATCCGGGAAAGAGCCTAATTGGTTATTTGCTTCTTCACTAAATTCATTCACACGTATTCCTTCCCGAGGCTTCCCAGTATAAATACTAGCAGAACCTCTTGGAGCTCACTTCCTTGATCCCTCAACTCAGGACACCTCCTGATACACGAGCTACTTCAGTGCATGGATGAATAAGACTGTATTAAATCTGAATGAGTTAAGGCAGTAACAGTGAATCCTATAATCAATAAACTGTATTTAATGCCACTGCTGGTTGAATCTGATGACCATCCAGCAGGTCCCTACTCATTGGCATCTCTGTTGTTGTTGTTTATCAGAGCATTTCTCAATTGTTTGGGCCTTCCACTCACAAACATGCCCCTCTTACCTTCAGTCTTGGATGTGTTAGGAATTTAGGAATGAAGTCCCTACTGCCATCATCACCATCATCATCATCTTCATCGCCACTGTCTTCTTCCATTTTCTTTGGCAGTGCAGCTGTGTGATAGTTAACTGTGAATTCAGCTGCACACGTCTGTTGTCAAACTGTATGTGTCTCCAGACAGTGGCTGCTTGTCCAGTCGGGTCTGATGTTGTGTTGTTCCCCCTTTGAGTTGTGTAGAATCACACGAGAGCTTATTTTGATTGTTTAATTCTATGATCTATCTGTGGCGCGGGATCTGTTCGGACTTGCATTAGATCTGATTTGAGTCTCTCTCAGGTCCGGCCTGTAGTCATCCTTCCTCAATTCCTCACATTCCTCCTGCCTCTTTGGACTTGAAGAAATATGAGGTGCCCTCGTCTTTCCCACTGCAGAGTTACATTTATAAAGCAACCACAGCAATTTAGATATTGTGAGACGTCGCCCGCAACCTGGTTCAACATACACAAACTGCAACTCGGCGGTGGGAAAGACTGGAGTTCCTTTCATTTGTTACGGTTTTCTCGTCATTTAATCTCATTTGCGTTGGGACTGTGATGCTGGCCCGCCACATGTGGATCTGTATGTAAGGGGATAAAGAGCTGTTTGTTTGGCTTCTGCAGAGTTTTGTCTCCACTATGGACATGTGATCTTGTTCCACTTCTACGCTTTGTTTTATCTCGTCTCGCTTTAGATGAAAGGCTGATGAAGGTGAGGACGTGCAATTTAGATAGCAACATGTGTCGCTCTGCTTTTAGCCTATCTCAAAGTACACACCCTTTATGTTACTGCAGACCATTTTCCAAAGCATATCGTGAGTTATTAAAATACTGTTCTACCTTTAAGGAAACCACTGGTTTCAGTTAAAACTACTACTCAATTCAAATCAGCTGTCAGAGTCTTACATTAAAGCATTGCGGTATTATTACTATATAATTTGTTGTAATGGCATTTTTATATAATGGCAATACTGTTTGGAAGAGTCTTTAATGCCAGAGTTTTTAATACAGACCCCGCTCTCAGCTGGATTAACATATGACCATGACGTAATGTAAAAAAGAGAGGCAACAAAATGCTCATTGTGGTGAAACTCAAATGTGAACTCTGAGGAAGCTTATTTCCATACTTCAATGTTTTGCTAATGTATATATGATCTGAAAGTACACATCATTTGTAGTTGATAGACCAGAGCATGCAAAACCAAACGGCATGCCTCGTTAGGAGGAGGGTAACTGATTTAGAGTTATGTAATCTTATGCTATATCAGTGTACATTGGCATATAAATAGACACAGATACACACACACACACACGCACACACACACACACACACACACACACACACACACACACACCTCGTCCCTCAGCCATCCAGAGTAAGGTCAGAGCATATGGATCACTCTGTTGATTGACCACATCCCATTGATCAGCCAGCCGGCTCGTCAATACATCTGCCTCACAGCGACACAGTCTCTCCCACCTCCCCTCCGTCCGCCTCCCTCCAGTACTCCACTGCTCACCACTTCTCCCTCGTCCTCGCCTCCCCAACAGCGACTCCCCTCTCGTCTTCCTCACACTTACCCCTCCTCTTCTCCTTTTCCCCATCATCATCCTCTTCCTGCCTGTGTACCTTATGCTCCTATTTCACCAGCTTCCTCCTGATGCTCCTGCTTTCATTTGCTCTGATTCAGTCTCCAGTGGGATGCTTAATAGGTTGTTTGAGTCACCTGCTGGTTTGCCTCAGCACTTACTGCTGGCTTGTACTGTAATATGTTGCATGAATATGAACACATGTATTGACCAATAAGACTCTTGTCTGTTCAGTCATTGTGGTCATTTTCCAAAAGAGCTGCAGACCTGCTGTAGAAATAATCCAGGTGTATACAACTCAAACTGTTTCTAAGAGGATGTGTGGAAAAGGCTGCATTAACAAACTAATAATTGCTGTCATGATCTAACAATCTGTCATTATTCTTGTGATTTAGTTTACTATTAGTTTTAAAATAGTGGAAAGTTCCCATCAAGTCATGCCTTTAAATTACTTGTTTTGTCCAACCACCAGTCCAAGAAAATGAATATAATGGATTTGTAATGATTAATAACAGAGAAAACAACAAATCCTCTCATTTTGGAAGCTGGAAAAATAATTTGGTAAAATTGCTGTCAATGAATTCTCTGTTGACCAACTGACTGCTGAATTAACTTTATATATGTTTTCCAGATCAAAATAGTTCAACAAGTATGGGATGGATTGAGTAGAAAATTGGTACATATATTCATCATTGTGTCATTCGTGGTCCCCAGTGGATGACTGCTCATGGTGATCTGATGACTTTTCTAACACCGTGAGATTCACTTTTTTTGTGTGTGTGAAACATCTCAACAATCATTGGATGGATTGCCATGAAATTAGTTACACACATCCATTAAGCCGCTTCCGAATGAACTGTAATCATTTTGGTGCTAGATTTAAAATCGGAATAACGATAACATTCCTCAATACGATGCCATAACCTCACACCAAATGGCACACTTCCTGCAGAGAGGAACACCGAGCCTTGTGTACCTCAGCTCTGTCTTTCTCACTTCCTCCGCCCTTCTGCTGCCTCACTCATCTCATCTCATCATCCCTCTCGTCTCGGCGCTGTTATTCCCATCCTGTCTGCTTCCCGTTCCCTTTTGCCTTCCGCCGCCTCTCCGCGATGCGTCTCCTGTGGACCCCGAGCGCTGTGGGCCAGGTTCGCCGCTCTGTGCCGCCGGTGAAATATTAACCAGGCTTTGATGCTTATTAATTGTCCCACTCAGTAATTGAGATGCTCCGTGGAGCCCATCCCCATGGTGACAATGACAGCCTCTCACCCACAGAAACACCAGGGACAGAGAGAGAGAGAGAGAGAGAGAGATGGGGAGGTGTGAGTTGGGGGAGAGGGGTAAGAAGAGAGAAAAGCAAAGTAGAACAGCGCCTTGTTGGTTCTTTGAGAAGTCAGAATAATTTAAATTCAAGGCCTTCAAAGGCAGAGGAACTTAAAAGGTCTCTTTGTGCTGCATGTCCATCCTTTAAGGGAAATTCCATTTTACTCACGGGCATAATTGGAGAGATTGTGTATGTACTCAGCTAGATGCAACAATATTTGCTGGATTCACATTGCTCAAGCTTCTGACAAGTCTTAATTACTCATTTACACCACTTATTTGGAAATAAAAAATGAAAGCACAAAACATCACCAGTTAAAAGCCATAACCCCAAATGTCCACTATAATGATTTATGTGGAGCTTCTGCTTAGACCAACATCAACAACACACCTTTTGTTTTTGCACACTGAGTTAACTTGTAGTGAAATGTGTTTTAAAAATAAAATTGCCTTCATATAGAGGTTAGCCATGTACCGCTGCAAACAAAACTGTCTGCGCATTCCTGTGGCGACTATGGTATGTCAGAGACTGAGCAATGCAAAGGCTGATTGGATCTCAACTTTTACTTTTCACTTCTAAATAAGCTGTTTAGATAAATGCGTTATATTGAATAATAACAGATGTATTTGTTAAGCTGCATGTTGAATCCCACTTGTCTACAATGCAGCCAATGAGTAAAGGTGTTATAATGACTGCAACTAAATTTATATAAAAAAAAAAGCTATAAAATATTTAAATTTTTTTTTAATCATTCCTGGCATTTACAGTAAAAATGAAATGATCTTGGTAAACAGTTTTGATAATTATTCAAATAAGATTGAACTAAAATCATCATTGGGACAAATTGATCATGAGGTTTGTTGTCCTTAATATATTTCCAATCTATTTGTATGGTTTTCTGTTGGCACCTCCACCGCCTGCCAGGATAAAACTTGCTGTGGGGAACACGACCACATGAAAGAGTCGCCTCAGATGAGCAAAGATGAGCGATCCTCTTCCCATATCTGTTGTACCTACTCACTGTATCTTTACATGCTGTGTACAGTATCTAACATTTAACTGGATTTGCATGTTATATTCACGAATTATAGGACTTAAAAGCAAAGGAATACATCATCTGGCAGCCATGATGTGGAGGTGCTCAGTTCATCACATGCTTTTAAGTTTGAGTGTTTTGCAAGAGAGGCGGATAACTTTGACTTTTAGGTCAAATTAAAATGTTACTAAACAGGTCTTACAGAGCAACAATTTTCAACACACCTCTCTCTGTTTCTCTAGTTATATTGTTTTATATTTTGTCACACTAAAAGAAGCATCTCCTGGATTGTGGCAGGCATTAGTGGACCTCATGACTTAACTGCAAAGTTTATGCAGAACAGAACTTCAAAACAGGTTCACTGTTAAATTAATGCACTTATTCTGCATTTATTACTTCCATTAGTACATTTTTTTGAATTGTTAAGAGGCTGGTTTCATCCACTTTATTTTTGAGTCTAAAATTAGTCATAAAACAGTTGCGGGCAGCGTTAAAAGGGTGTAAAAAGTCTTCAATTAAGGTTTTTGAAAATGGCCCTGGAGACAGAGAGACAGAGAGAGAGAGAGAGAGAGAAAGCAGAGGAGGTAGAAATAAAAAAAAAAGAGATTGAGGGAGCTGAAAGGGAAATGAAAATACATAGACAGGAAAGGGGAGAAGGTTGTGGAGAAGAGGAAGCCAGTAATGAAGGAGAGAGAGCAGGAGATGAGGTGTAGAAATAAGCTCTGTGTACATATAAACATATCAGGCAGGAGGCTGGGAGCTGCGAGGCCGCTCCAAGCCTCGAGGACTCGGTCTGAGATGCGATGAGCACACGGCGTAACATTTCCTCACAGGGACACGTCAGATGTCAGCTGGCCACTGTTTGACACTTGGCATCAACACACTCACATGCTCATACTTAGAGGAGCCAGGATTAATGACCGGAGAACTACAATTAGAGGCCAGGCACAGTTCCCTTTTTAAAAAACAGCTTAATTGATTTTTATTTATCTATTTCTATTCCTAGTGAGGCTTCGTTCTACAGTGAAACATCACTGTTTTTATAGCAGTCTTTTCAGATATTAAGTCCAAATTTGCTGTTTTTTTAACATTACATAATTTTGATTTTTTGAGTGACAGATACAAACAGTGCAGAGCTTCTATTCGATCTATTACATGAGTCTTAATATTGGATTTGACAGCTGTCAGTGATGGTGGCTTTTTATTTGAGCCTCATGTAGTTGTTTTCTGTCAGAAATTCTTGCCTCTGAAATACAGCTAATAGTTTGTTGTGACCGACCTTTCCTACCTGGTTGCACACTACAGTGGTGCCTATGATATAAGATGAATATTCCATTGGGATGAAGTGAAAGTACACATATCTTTTGTGTCAAGTTCAAATTTGGTGACACGTAAATTTGTAGACCAATATCAGACCGTCTTGACAGTGCTGACTTTTGAGGGAACAGAGAGCCTGAGGGGCCAAAATGGAGGAAGCCAGAAGATCTTATGTGTTGTAACTGCAAGTTTTGAAGACAGTAAGGAGACAGGAAATGATGGGCCATTAAATGTAAAAGCCCCCCCCAAAAATTCCCAACATCACAAAGCTTCCAGCACAGACTATTTTACAAACATATTTTCCTGTGTGACTGGACATGTGACAGTAATATAAAGTTGAAAATATCATCCACGATTGTCGCCATCCTCGGCCAAGACGTGACCGATCATCATTGAGGTCACGGCCACGATGTCCCTTTCTTGTCCTGTGCCCCAGACTCCACCATAACAAGTTACAGGACATCCGAGGCTCCACCCCCTGCTGACCTGCTGGTTAAGTAGGACAGACTGGATTTAAGATGCGCTGTTGCCACCGTGACAATACACACACACACACACACACACACACACACGCACACACAAAGCTGGGCATGGCGTTCTGCACACTGATGCCAAATCAGGTCAACCTTTGGTGTGTGAGCGTATGCTGGAGGGTGTTTAATGCATGTTCTCAGCGAAAGGGAAGAAATGGGAGGATATTCGAGAGCTCTGGGACAGCAGGTGAAATTCACACTGTTCGCCCCCCTCTTTCTCTTTCTGTGACCCCAGTATGTGTGGCTGTTTGTGCACAAATAAATATACACATTGATTAGTGAGATGTCTTTTATTTTAATCATAGAGAGTAGTTCTGATTTGAAGAGTGTGATTTTCAAATCACGTGAGCCACTGTTTTAATTAGAACTTAGATTAATAGGGAGAATTAGATTAGAGGACTGATACTCTCAGAACTCTCCATTACATGCAAAGCTATAGCTTAGCTTAGCATGTGTTTGTTTAGTCCAAACAAAGCTGAAATGTAAAAAGACAGTTTGCTTACATGCTGGAGTATGTGCTGGATCATTTATTGGCAAAGACCAATCATTTCCTGGAGTTTTGCCTGTCAACTGCTCTGAGCCAATAAATAGTTGCTTTTCTTTTATATTATTATTATATATTATAAACAATATTTAATATGTTAATTAGTGAGCGTTTGAAGTGCTGGTCAATCAAACAAACCAAAAAAAAATTGAATTTCCCCACTGAGGGATGAATAAAGGCTTATCTTATCTTATCTTATCTTATCTTATCTTATCTTATAACAGCTAAATAACATTTTGGTTCTTGAAATTTGACCCATGTTGAATTACATTATAATAATGTTACTGCTGTAATATTGTTGATGTGTCCCGACATAAGTGTGTGCTTATACATGATACAAACTCTAATACTCTGTGGATCAGAATCACAATCTAAATTCACAGTCTTCCTCCGATTGCTCAGCCCAAGGAGAGGGCTTCCTTCTGCAGCCTTAGTCTCTATGAACTGCGTTTTCATTTAGTCAGATCCAACAGCGACGACTGTCTGGTCTGCAGAGGCTGCTCATCAGGCCGTCTGCCCGTCCAGCTGGATATCACACACTCGCTCGTCTTGAACGTGTGTGAGCTCCGAGATGACTGAACAGACAGGATGATTTGGTCGGGAATGTCCATTCCTCTAAATCTAATTCTCCTCCCGTCTAGTTGATGCTGCCGGACTGTCAGACCCGTCACTGGTTGCAGGAGGCGGGTGGGGACTTTGTTGAATCCCCCCCCCCCCATCCTCCCACAGCACCAGCGCCACCACACAGCTCAGCTCCTCTTACATTATTAGCCGTCTGTGATGTTACATTAAAGATGCATGACTCTCATGCTGTCTCACTCAGCATGGGCCTCCTGTGTACGGGCGCATGTGTGTGTGTGTGTGTGTGTGCGCAGGCGGACATGCTCGAGTTGCTCAGTGATAGAAAGACGGACAAACACACACACACAGGCACACATAGGCACACATGCATGTTATTGTGTGAATGCGGTCGAGCTCTCTCAAAGCCGAAATTTGTTATTTGACAGATGGATGTGGGAGGCTGTCACTGAGACTAAACGCTCCTGAGAGAGACCGAGAGAGCTGTCTGGTTGGACAGAGATAGTGAGCTAGATGGACAGAGAGTGGGAGGGGGTTAGCTCCACAGTATTGATATAATGCAAGCTTTGAGTGCCCTGTCTGCTTGGTTGAGTGCTTCTCTGTGCTGCTGCATATGGTGTGTGTGTGTGTGTGTGTGTTTATTCCATCAGTAGCGTGTGTGTTTGGAGCCCGTTTGCATGGGTTGTGATGGGACGAACGTGAGGAGAGTTTGTTTAACAAGAGTGTGTTTAAAGCTAACCTCCCTCTGAAGTCCATTTCGAAATCCCCAGACACTTACAGAACTCTGCCTCACACACACACACATACACTCAGCTTCCTGTATGTGTCTGTGTGTGAGAGGGTTTGTGAAGTTATCCGTCTCCCTGGCTGTATCAGTGTCCTAATTGGACTAACGAGATTAATGAGGCGAACTAGATTCTCCAGCTCTCTCTCCTCCCATCTTTTGTTGTCGGGGCGGGGAACCTCAGTGCATGCGTGTGTGTGTACACAGCAGGTTAAATCCAAGTCACATCACAATCCATTTAACAGAAGGTGGTGATGTGGATAAAATCTGCTATCATGGTATATGTAATTTTGTTAGTGCTGAAACAATTAATCCATTACTCGGTTGAACGAAAATAATTACCAATTCATGGTTTAGGCCACTCATCTGGAAAATATGGCAAACATCTCTGGTTTAGCTTCTCGGCTTTGTGTAAATGTAAAGTGAATATCTTTTGGAGTTGGACTGTTCTGGCAAATCGTGAGCCTTTTCACAAACAATGTATATAGTCATTAGTTGCAGCCTGGTTGCATTACCTGAAAAATCAATCAACACATTGATATTAAATCTTGTTAATCCAGTATTGCCAAGAGCAGTCCTACTCATTGATTCACAGTGTTGTCTGCTGTGGCCCAATACAACCACACTGAATTAATGCAGCTTCATTAATTCAGTTTTTGGCTACTTGGGGGCGTTGGAATGAGCTGAAAACACAAACTTGACATATTAAATTGCTGTCGCACATTTGCTTATTTACTAAATCAGCCGTCATGGACATTCATTTAGAGTCGTGTTTCTGGCCACCAATCATCATTCACTCACTCTGTTTTTGTCTCCACCAACTTCTGAAGGAAATACCTGACGCTCCACTAAGTTCTCCAGCTTTGTCTTTTTCTGGGCAGGAAGGATACGATGGATTTATCAGAGCTTTTTCAGCCTGCTGTGGCTAAAAAATGAGAGTTTGTGGGCTTAAAAAACAATGAGTCAAAAGCTGCTCCACTGTTCTGCCGAGCTGAGGTGAACAGTGGGTGACAATTTGATCCAATGTTAGTATAAAAATATTGATTAGTGCAGCTTTATGGAATAGGTAGAAATCATGTAGCGAACTCTCACTTTATATACTGTCACATTGCCAAACCCTGAGCAGAAATGATTCAACTTTTAAAATACTAAATCGACCGATGCTCGGCCCAGTTGACTTGATTCCATCACAGAGCCTGAGGGACGTTCATTCAAAATAACAAATGTGTATTAACGTTTGTTTCATCCTGAATTACCTGCTTTAGGGTGGGGTTTGCAAAAGTTCATATAGAGGCAGGTGAGCTCAGAAACACAGAAAAGGAGACTGAGTTGACTCTAGTGGAGCTTCACAGCGGACATGGTAACTTGTCAGAGCAAGAAAAGCACAGGTTTAAATAATAACATTAACAATGGCTGTGTTCCATGTAGGAGTGCCATGAATGTACAATGCTGAGGTCCTGGAAGCTGCACAACTAAGGGAAAGCAAGTAATGCAACCATTTCTAATGTTATTAGTTATTGTTTTGTATACCTTGTATTCACAGAGGTGATTTTGATCATACACATAATTCACAATTTAAGTGTCCCAAGTACAAAGCCCTGTTACTGTGAATGCTGGCTCACTGGTTTGATTTATTAAGACAACTAAATGGAATGAAACCAACTAGGGGTGGAAGGTATGTCCCAATTTTTGGGTATTTCTGCATCTCAATCTTCACAGGATTTTTGATGTACACTCAACAATATATTTAATGTTTGACCTCAACTTTATTGTTTTTTGTAAATATCTGCTCATTCTGAATTTGATGGCAGCAACACGTTTCAAACAATATGGGACAGGAGCAACAAAAGACTGTGAAAATTGTGGATTGATCCAAAAACACCTGTTTGGATCCTTCCACAGGTAAACAGGTTCATTGGTAACAGGTGATAGGATCATGATTGGGTATGAAAGGTTCATACTGGAAAGACTCAGCCGTTCACAAGCGAGGATGGAGAGAGGTTCAACACTTTGTGAACACATGATTTGATAAAGGAGATTAATACATGGACTCAGGAACACTTTGTAAAACTGTTGTGGGTAAAGAGTTCATTTGCAAATGATTCCATGTAGGACTGCAACAGTTATATTCGTTATCAATTAATCTGGTCATCTTTTTCACAATTAATTATTTTTCAATAGGGTCAAAAAAATGTGAAAAATGCTCATCACAGTTGCCCAAAGTGACGTCTTCAAATTGCTTCTCTTGTTGAAAACTTTAATTTACTATTATAAATGACATTGGAAAGCAGCAAATCATTAAATTTAAAAACTGAAATCAGCAAATGTTTGACCTTTTTGCTTGAAAAATGACTGAAACGATTGAATCGATTACCAAAATAGATGGTGATTATTTCCACTGATCGATTAATCGACTGATTGTTGCAGCTCTATGACGTAAACACATCACTGGATTTACAGCTTCAGTCGTGAAAATAGAAATAAACGTGTGATTATTCTGGGTTGCCTATCAAACCTATCTAACAAATGTACTGTGTAATGGGTTTAGGAGATTGTTCTCCTGTTAAATGCATAAATGCAGTCCAAGAGATTTTTTGTTCTGCCAAGATTAAAAATCAGGAGAAACACTGGAAGCCTGTGTTTATTTTAGAGTTTTTTGGTGGGATATAAAAACTGGCATGGTGTAAATCATCTTGAAAAACCCATATCTGTATAGCAGTATTTCTTATTGGCTTGGATTGGAGAAACGAGCTGGAAGGCACCTCGCAGCCCATGTGGCCAGTGATTGGTAACGTGAGAACAGTGCAGTTTTTGTCTGGCGTGCCACCTCAGGACCCCAGCACTAAATCAATGATGGCGCCGTCCATTCGCTCCACTCTGTTCCAAATCACTCCGAGTCCATCTTTTAGCTGAAATCCCCGCTGAGATGCGCTGTTATGCAAGAGGTTGCATTTGGGGATTAGCACATAATTTTCAAGGGTAGACATCAAGAATCCAATGGCGTTTATAGGTCACAAATCCCATGCAGTTGTTACGTGTTATACATGCAACAAAAGGATGATGCGCTCATATGTACAGCATTCTCTGTGACTTTTATTGTACTGAGCCTCAGATAGAACGTTGACATTAGGCCTGCAACCAGTGGTGGAATGTCACTGAGTACATTTACTTTAACTAAGCTTGAAATTGAGGTACTTGTACTTTACATGCATTTTGCCATTTCTTGCCAATTCTACTTCTACCCCCACTACATTTCAGGAAATATTGTACTTTTTTCTCCACTACTTTAAAAAAGATTTGACATACAAAACATATGAAGAAACATGATGTGCTGTAAAAACATTAAACTATCCAAAAATATATGAAAATTAAGCAGTTTGTCAGTTAATTAGTAAGTTAGTTCATCAATGATCAAAAATTCAGCATTTTTTTTTATAACTGATTCATCTTCATTTCTCATGTAAAAAAATAATTCCATTAAACAAATCATTTTGGCCCGTTGTTCTAAAAGTCACTTTGAGCTCTGTTAAATGGTGACGATAGCACAGAAAAAATAAACTGAAATATTCATTAGCTGAAGTATAATATAAAATAGTTCAAACTAACTCCTCCTCAACCAACAACAACATTAATGTCTGAGTAATAATATTCAAATAATGTACTATATAAAAGTACCACTGTGACTAATACCTCACCTCCACCACTGGCTGCGATTTCTTTATTGATTAATCTGCCAATTTTTCCTCTGATTAATCATTTAGTCAGTGAAATGTCAAAAACCTGAGTCCAAGATGATGTTTTTAAAAACCTCTACAACCAAAAGTGAAACACCGAAGAAATTCAGTTTACAGTCATATCTGACAAAGGACGTTATGGCTTGAATCACTGACACCTTTCACACCAACGCTGCTGTAGTAATCACTTTATGAGTGACCGCATTTTAATGGTGTTTTTACAGTGTTCTACAAAACGGAGAAAATCCAATCAGAGTAAAATGAAAAAAAAAAATTTTATGTGTCTTTTTTCTTTGGTTGCCAACTTCAGCTTTTAATTGCATGCAGCACACAGACACTGTTTTATTTAATTTGTGTATTATTGAAAGAACAGGAAATATCTAGACAGTATATAAAGCTGATTCTTCTTCCCCTTTTATTTTTCCTTCACTGATTCTGTGCAGCGTTTCACCAGTCATTGATCTTTCTCAGGGGCCTTCAGTTTAAAAAATATTCAATCAAACACCAACAAGCGTCTTTTCTGTAGATTTGTGTAATTTCTAAATTTAGCGTAGCTTCTCTTCACCTGCAGATATTGGATTTTTTTTTCCAATTTTGTATGCACATATTTCACCTGATAGCAGTGGTAATTTTAGTGCCAATGACCTGAATGCTTTCAATCCTGTGAAGTCTTTCCCACGTGATCGTGTGCCTGCTTCCACATGAGACGTGTGCAGTGTGTCTGATTGCCTCGGACTGTTTCATATTTGCTTCCGTGCGATCTTTGTGTCTCATGTTCCGCAATGCACGGACATGTATGTGTGTGTCGCTGCCTCTGTGTGTGTGTGTGAGTCTGACTGTTGCATAAGAGGATCTGCTGCTGTCCCAGAGCTTAACTAAGGATTTAAACCTTTCTTTCTCACTCTCTCCTGCACTCTCTCTCTCTCTCTCTTCCTGTGTCGTCTGTCTCTCTAGCGCTCTCTGTTGCGCTCTCTCTAATCTCAGTAACTGCATGTATAGTGTAGGGGGATGATGTCATTATTTGTTGAATAAGTCTGTGCGTGTGCAAATCGTATGTTTGCTTATCTAGCAATGTTTGAGCAGGAAAATTTCTTCTTGTCCTGAGTGCATGTGTTCTCACATTAAATCAGCCTCCATTTTGATGAGACGACACAGAACTCATTCTGACTTAACTCAAAATGTTTTCTAATAAATATATTTTAATTGCTGCAAAATTATCGAATTATTATTAATGATTATTCTAATTTGACTAAATATGAAATATGATGATTTGATCAGCTGCAGTTTTGATAAACTCATTCACCTCATCTATGAACTGTATGCCATACATAAAGAGGATTATAACACAGGTAAAGCACATGTCACAGTAGCATCATTCCTCATTTCAGCAGCTTTGCTTCCCCTTCAGTTAACCTCCAACAACTAGTCTGTGTTCTGGCAACTCTTAGCATCCCTGTGAGTATAACAAAAGATATCGATTCTTACCGTTTTACAGTCTGTCGACGCAGAGAGGACTGGGCTCACTGGTGATCTAAAAATAAGAGGTTTGGATGAGACTCCTCCAGCCTTACTTTTTCCAACACGCAATGCTGCGAATGTGTTGGCTGAAAACTCAGCACAAACAGCACAAGAACATTTTGTCGAGGAACGCTGATTTGACTCGGACAAAGATTTGAGTGCTTTACATGTGATGTTTTATAGATTTAATATTTTTAAAGGTCTCATCTCATCAGGTGCATCCCTGAACTTTTCCAGTATAACATAGTATCCACTCAATATGAAGAAAGTTAATGTTATACCTCAGTAATCTCTGTATGAAAATGATTGTCTCTTTCACACATTGGACGTCAATGTTATCTTCTCCTGAAGCAGGAAGGGACTCAGCTGTGGCTTCATCAGCTGTATTGGCTTATTCACCTTCCACTTTTAAAATTTTTTGACATTTAGAAGTTATAAAAGATCTGTCCTTTTACTTTAGTTTATTTTTCGTGTCTCTGTTTTCATAATTTTACAAGCAAGTTTGATCACAAGGACAATTTTTCCTTTGTGTCCTTTGACTAATAGACCAAATGACCAACCAGTGATTCATCGATTACTACAGTAGTTGGTGATTAATTTTCCATGGTGCATATTATCCTGGTGTCTTTGATCCCATTTACACCTGTCTATCTGTGTATCTGTGTATCTTACATAGATATGGAAAACACGTTCATTCAGATGTGAACGTCTTCTAAATGCAGCTCTCTCTGCTTTCCTAAGCGAGCCGGACAAACAGCTAGAGACGAGCCTTTTCTCTGCAAAAGAACAATAAGTTGTGTGAATTCTGCAGCATCACCTCCCTTGCAGGACATGTCATATCTGTTGAGAAGTCTGCCAGCTCCGCCTACCTAATTTGCACATCGGGATCGGATCACGAGGGCAGAATCGAGACAACGGCAAAG
Organism: Centropyge bicolor; assembly: GCA_037975185.1. Lineage (NCBI taxonomy): Eukaryota > Metazoa > Chordata > Actinopteri > Pomacanthidae > Centropyge > Centropyge bicolor. The sequence continues at coordinate 3,163,077 of JBBMOC010000031.1, read as the reverse complement.
CTTATAAATACCAAGTGTGCGAATGCAAAGCCCTGTTCTGAGAAACCTTCATCCAGATAACAGAACGGATACAGATGGCGAGTCGGGACTAAACGGCGATGATGGTCGAGTATAGAGAGAAAATCGATAACGATGGTGGTGCTGATAATAATGTTGGGGAGGAGTGTAATGATAGTGAAGATAATGACCCCCTCCATGTGCACTGGTGTGTTTGTTTGTACTGGAGAAAAGCCCCCCCCTGCCGCCCCCCCGCTGCACTCACTGTTCAGCTGTGTTATTTCTCACTGATTTACCCTCTGTTTCTGTCTGTGTCCCTGCAGATTGACTTGGAGCCGGAGGGGAAGGTGTATGTGGTCATTGATCTGTCCGGATCCTCCACTGAAGGTAAAACTTGCCGCGACACTCTGTTTTACTAATGAAAAGGAATCACAGATCAGAAGATGCAACAGGGATGCAACAGGGTTGTCCCTCCACCAGCCCATTTACTCTATCAGTTGCTAATATTATCTCAGTTTAATGTAACTTTATTTAAGACCTGGAAAGTTTTCAGGTCACCACTGAGATCCATCACCTTTCAGACAGGAGGCACCAAACAGCAGGCAGACACAGTTAGAGCCCAGCTGGTGAACATATTGGAGCAACTAGAGCCAGATATTTCCCTCAGGAGTTGGTAGCGACCAAAAACAGAGCTAAAATCACCAGGTGGCTGGAAACACGACACAAAATGAATGATGATTTTGCTCCTTAACTGCTGGGTGTGGAAATCATATTGGCTTAAAAAGTGATGTCAGTGTTATGTTCATGTTGATGTCCAGTTTACAGCACTGACACATGAGAGTGAAATGACAGAACAACTGCAGCTTTAGGTCGTCCTGTTTTCCTAGAAAGTCACTCAACAGAATTCATAGAACTTTCGCCCTTCTCACTCTCGTTCTGTATTTCCTTCCTCCTCTATTTGTTTGTGTCGATTAAACATGGAAACATCCAGAATATCTCTTTCAATCATCCGTTCCACACTGGCTCACATGCTGCCTGATGGGAGTGATTTTCACCTGCACCTGTGTATCTTCACACCTGGTTATAAATAGAAGCAGTCCTCTGCCTTCCAGTCAAAGTGTGCAAGTGCTGTATATGTACAGTATGTGTGTGTATGTGTGTGTGTGTGTGTGTGTGTGTGTGTGTGTGAGGGAGTATAACACAGAGTATAGTTTCTCTGTGTAAAGATGGATGAAGAGAGCGGTTGAGAGTGAAGAGAGAGGGAGTAGATTCTTAAAATAGTAGGTGAGATTGAGCTACGGATTACGCACGCGCACACACACACACACACACACACACATACACACTCACACACACACATATGCAGACTCGGGCGTCCGTGTCTCGCCCTCCTCAGCAATGATTGGACACTCTGTTGTGACCTCACGACCCGCTCTCCGCCCACTCCTGAACTTCCTCCCTGAGTTCAGCTGGCTTGAGTGCTCGTCACGTTAATGTATGCTGATAAAAACAAATGGTGTGTGTGCGTGTGTGTGTGTGCGCGCACGCTGATAGGAGCGATGGAGAGATGGAGGGTGAGAACTAGAGGAAGAGGTGGTATTTTTAGCAGATTTATTTTTTTCCCCTGGTGCAATCTGTTCTCTGCAGTTTCAGAGGCTGGAGGGACTTGTGCTTCTCCTTTTTACTCCTCTGTCCTCCTCTTTCCTCCTTTCCATCCTTAAGCATCTGCTGTTCTCAGGAAGTAAATAACAATAATCTGACCTAATCTGACCATCTGCAGTCTCTCCCTCTCTGTTGCTTGAATTTTTGCTCTCTCCTTCTTCACCCTCTCTGTCTCTTTAAATATTTTCTTATTAATTTTATTTTTTTATTTTTTTAATGACTGAGCACTTAAAACAGAGCAGAGTAACATTTTTTAGAAAAGCTTCTTATTTTTCAACATAGCCTCTTCTTTGTGTGAATTTGTGTGACTGTGTGCTTGTCCTACATTTTGATTCCTACCAATTGGTAAATAATAATAAAAAATACTACTACTACTAGTATTACTACTCATAATAATATATTGCAGCTTTTACAAAATTCTTTATAGACAAAAAAAATGGAAGTACAAAACCGAAAACAGTGCAATTGAGAAATTGAATAAAAATTTAAAATGAAGTAATAGAAAATAAAATTAAAAACAAGTTTATAAAAAATAGCCTTTAAAAGAGTCAACTTGATTTTTCTTTAGAAAAAGTAGTCTTTTCGTGGTTTATTTTAATTTGATCTTGGAAGACTGTTTCAAAAATGTATTTACAATCTCACTCAATATTTAAGGAGCCGCTTCAACTGAAGCTGCGACTTCATTTCCTCCAAGTGCTTCAACTTAACTGAGTTTTGCGCAGAGATATCAATAATCTTTTTCAACATTTGAGGAACAGCTTCAGCTGCCACTTAAACCTCGTTCAGTACAGCTTATTTTGGTCTTTGTTGTTCTTCACAAAAAACATTTTCTAGTTTATCTTTAACGTCAGTAGATTTTCCAACACAAATCTATCTCCAATCCTGGTCGTTATTTGAGCAGCAGATGGATTATTGCCACATTTGTATTGTTATTCATTTTTATGTCATATTTGTTTATGTCACCATCTGTGCTGCAGTTCAGCTTTTCCTCTACTCTGTCTTCGCTGTCTGCTGCTTTTCTGAAATGTCAAATTTGAATCTTCTGTCTGCCCGTATGTGTGTGTGTTTATTGGACCTGTGTCTCCCAGCTGGTCATCCAGCCGAAGCAGAGTACGTCTGACTCCACCACAATCGCTCTTAACTGCTGTGATGTCCGCTCCTTGTCAGCATGCCTGCCTCTGTGTGTGTGTGTGTGTGTGTGTCCTTGACAGATGGATGATGTATTATGTAAAATAAAGTGATCCCAATAATGGCCGGTTAAGCTGTTTCCACACACACATGCACAGATGCGCAAAAACACACACTTTCACTCACCTACACTCCTACACACACACACACACACACACACACACACACACACACACACACACAGAGTCCCTAGACAGCCTGTCTGTAATCGAACTCTGGAGAGGCTCAGCAGTAACCACATCTATAACGCACCCAGGAGAGGGATGGAGGGAGAGTGAAAGAAAGGCAAACTAGGACAGGAGCGCAGAGAGAAGGAGTGTGTGTGGGAGTGAGCGTGGAGGTGGTTCTCTTGTCTTAAGGTTACCCTCGGAAAGCATTTATGTTTCCGGGGAGATGCGGAGAGGAAGGGAACGGCTGGTTGGATGGTGCTGGCTGAGGAGGAGTATTTTAATATGCTGTCCTTCGTTTTAGTGCCCACACATGAAAGTATAAATAGCATGCACACGTACGTATGCATGGGCCTGTGGTAGGTGTGGGGTGTTTGCGAGGAAGAAGGAGGGAGGCGGGGGGGGAGGAAGATGAGAGGCCGTTGAATGATTAAACATCTCGAGCAACATGATGCAAATGATCCTTATTTGTACAAAGCGTCTCAGGAAGTCAAATCAATGTGCGTAAGAAAACATTCATAGCATATCGATGGGTGTGATAACTCATCTAAAACTGACTCAGAAACACACACGAAAGGTCTCAAATTTCTCTTTCTTCTCTGTTGATAAACTTGATTGTATTCACTCGGCAGCATCGGGGACCAATGAGAATGAGGAGCGAGTGTTTCGAGAGAGGATCGGGCCTCGCCGGCGACAGGGCGCCGTCCGGAGACGCGTCCATCAAGTCAATGGGCACAAGTTCATGGCCACCTACCTGAGACAACCAACCTACTGCTCACATTGCAGAGATTTTATCTGGTAGGAAACACACACACACACACACACACACTGATCGGTCTGACCTAACTTACCTGCTGCTATGTTTCATTAAACCGCCCTGGCTGAAATGCTGACTCCTCTGTGTGTGATCTGATAGGGGCGTGCTTGGGAAGCAGGGATACCAGTGTCAGGGTGAGTACCTTTCTCTGGCCGATTCCAATTTCTCAAGTAACACTGTGCATTATGCATTATTGAAGAATGAGAACACAAAGCGGGATTACATGCAGCTGAATGACAGCTGTGATTTGGTCGAGAGCCACACATGAACTGTGTTAAAAAGGCCCATGAACATTATTCCAGATATGTTTTCTTTGCAGCGTCCTGCTTTTTCTGCAGCGGATGCAAACACACTAAAGATTCATCTGGAAGTCAGAGTGTTACTGACCTGACCATTACAATCATATTGGATGATTCTGCAGAACAGGATGTACATCCAGTGCCAACATACAGTGCAGATGCAGGAAGTGGTGTTGTTTATGTAGTCTGGTGAGAGATAAGGGTGTGGTGAACGCACTGGAGATACAAAAGTATTTACTAATAAATGAGCGATTAAATTTAAAAATACAAAAAACCCTGACCTTCCGAAGGTCATTTATTTGATGTGGAATTATTTCAACCACTCTCCATCAGGTAAATAAGGGAACAGACACCTGTATGATGAAATGACATCATCATGATTAGATAACCTGCCATACATACACTAGGACAATACTCCCAGTCTGTATCTCTCTGGTGTCATTACAAAATATTCCATTAATATTATTACTATTAAGTACACCAATAAGAGCAGATTTTTTATTTAAATTACATTATTTCCTTATTGTCTATTATGATTTGTCAAATAAATCAGATGTATAGTAGACAATGTCTATTAAGAACAGTAAATATAAAACCATGTCATTGTCTTTAAGATAAGATAAACCTTTATTCCCCCTTTATTTCCCCCTCAGCAGGGAAATTTGCAATGCCCAGCAGCAAAGACACTAGTACAGTTAGGTGGTGAAAAAATGAAAAATATAAACAAGCTAAAAAGGATTTACAAATTTTACAAATCTTCATGAAATTATATACAGATGTACATGAGATATATATGAGAATATGGGTATGAGAAATATGACCAGTAAAATTAGATCTTGATATAGAGGAATTTGATAGCAATTATTAAGTATAAATATGAAAATATTGCACTTGAACTTTGATCATTCTTCATCATGATGAAGATATATTGCAAACCTTAACCAACCAAATACTTTTAGTGACTTTAAGAGTTAAGCAACTTGAAGCTTATTTACATGCTTTAGTTTTCATCTGTTTGTTTATGTGTTGAAGTACAGGTGACACTTAATACTGCAGTACTGAACGCATCCTGTGTAGACGCAGACGAGCACAGTTCATCCACATTGTAGCTCTCCTTGCTCGATATTGTAGAAATAATTAATTTGAAAACATTGAAAGTAATCCAGGTTCTGCAGAATCATCCAATATTAATGTATTGTCTGGTGAGTGGGCTGCATTACCTCTGTAATGGCTGTAACATAGGTCGTGATGTAAAAACATTAATAATCCAGCACAGTTGTTATTTCTCAGTTTAACCTCTTCTGCCTCATTGTGTAGCACCAACTGGGATGATTTTTCTGTGAGGCTGCAGCAACAGTACACAATACACATTAAATCAGCGTATCAAATAGATGCTTCAGTCGGTGCAGCAGTTTTGCACGAGAACGACTGCTGAACCTGAGACTGCTTTTGTGAATGCCTGATGTCGACGCTGTGCTTCCAGTGTGTACGTGCGTCGTCCACAAGCGCTGCCATGAGCTCATCATCACCAAGTGTGCCGGGATGAAGAAGCAGGAGGACACACCTGAGGAGGTACACACACTCACATGCAAATGTATAAGTACACATGGAATGTGTTCATTTGTCCCCTTAGATGTTAATTATTTGTTTATTACATATATTACGAGTATAAACAGAAAGACTCACCACTCAGGCCTTTTGTGAATAAATGTGTGTTACTTCAGGTGACATGTGTACACTGTGTACCAACACTCCAGCCACATGCATTATTCCTTTGATAATGTGACAGTGACCTCTTCCTAACACTGTGTGTGTGTGTTTGTGTGTGTGTGTGTGTCTCCCTCTGTAGGTGGGTTCACAGCGGTTCAGTGTTAACATGCCCCACAAGTTCAGTATCCACAACTACAAGGTCCCCACCTTCTGTGACCACTGTGGCTCCCTGCTGTGGGGCCTCATGCGGCAGGGCCTGCAGTGCAAAGGTGAGTTCACAGGCAGTGGGGAATTTACAATGTGACATGGATGCTCTCAGAGGCGCTAAACAACATGTGCAAAAACAAAAAGGCAAATGTTTTATGTTGTTCATAAAAGCACATGCAGTTTGTTTTTATAAATACATGCCAACACACGCGTTTTTATCTGTGCTGTGGAGGATCTTTCATCTCTCTTTCTCAGTTAGGGCGATCATGGTTAACTGTGATTCCTTTTTGGAGCAGATCCAGGAAATTCTTTTAAAGCATTTTGAGACAGTTAATGGACATAATCTCATGAAATAGTTCACAAAATGTGCCACTTGTATCCAGTGAATATCTGTCACTGGCTGTATGAACGTTTTCTATTATTTCTATAATTTTTGAATGATTCTGATAATTGGTTAATCATTTCAAAAAGGTCGAATATCTGCTGATCACAGCTTCTCAAATGTGAGGATGTCATGCATTTCTCTCCTATTTTTTAATCATTTTAAATGTAATATTTGAAAGTTATGGACCTTTTCACTATTTTGTGACACTAAGCAATTAATCGAGAAAATAATTGACAGACAGTAAAAATAATTCTTCATCACAGTTGTGGCACTTCAAGATGATGTTTACCACATTAACCCAGTTCTTTGATATCCTCAGTGAGCGGCATCATGAATAACCTGTTTCCTTTCCTTTAAACATCATATCTGTGTTCTAGTGGCTGGATCAAACTTTCATTAATTCAATCGTATTTTTTTTATATATTTGCTGACTAAACTGTAAAAGGCAAAATATCATGAACAAGCAGGTTTGGTTTTACACTCTAAAGTCTACCTGTTTGCTATTGACACACCTGTGACCTTCCAGCTCAGTTGATGTCTTTAACATCTAAAAATCTAAAAGGCCAGTGGTTGAGTCAAAGAGCCGTCCTAGGTTTCAACTGATTTTCTTGTTTTTCTGTTGTGCAGTGTGTAAGATGAATGTGCACAGACGGTGCGAGACCAATGTAGCTCCTAACTGTGGTGTGGACGCCCGAGGAATCGCCAAGGTCCTGTCTGACCTGGGAGTGACGCCCGATAAGATCTCCAACACAGCACAGCGCAGGAGGAAGGTAACGAGTCGCTCTTCATGTGGCACTGCATGTTTAGTCACACACAAATTAAAAAATATCTGTTCTTAAGTTATTGCGTTGTAAGTTGGGACGCTGTGTAAGACATAAATAAAACAGAATGTTAATCATCTTTGACATATACTCAATCGAAAACACCACAAATTATACTTAATTATATATATATTATATATTATATTTAATGTTTGACTTCATCAGCTTCATTGTTTGTTGTAAATATCTGTTTATTCTGAATTTGATGGCAGCAACATGTTTTAAACAAGTCGGGACAGGAGCAACAAAAGACTGTGAAAGTTGTGGAATGATCCAAAAACACCTGTTTGGATCCTTCCACAGGTAAACAGGTTCATTGGTAACAGGTGATAGGATCATGATTGGGTATGAAAGGTTCATCCTAGAAAGACTCGGTCGTTCACAAGCGAGGATGGAGAGAGGTTCAACACTTTGTGAACACATGATTGGATAAAGGAGATTACTTCATGAGCTCAGGAACACTTTGTAAAACTGCTGTCAGTAAACATGAATTGAAACGATTCTGTTTTTATTGACACTTTACACAGCTTCCTAACTTTTTTGCAATCAGAGTCGTGTTTCTGTGGATGATTGATGCACAGGACAAATAAAGTCAGAGGGCAGTCTGAAGGAACGGTCATGTTGTCTCTCTCTCTCTCTAGTTGACTCCAGGGCAGGACCCTCCCCAGTCTCCTCCTGAGCTCTCCCAGACTGAGGAGAACAGCTTCAGCCAGCCAGCTGTCCCCACCTCCCCCTCACAGCAGGGTAACACTGAACACAACACATCCATCAGAAAAACACGGATTTGATACAAGCCCTCTGAGATGCATTCTCAGCAACATGTGGTTTTAATGTGTTAATTTTACCAGTGAGAGGTAGAATTTCCATTTCAGGAATAATATTATTGCTCCTTTAAAAAAAAAAAAGTAGTTAAATCTGTTATTGTTGCTGTAGACTAAACTTGAATTATCTAAGAATTATCCCCCACCGCCCACCATAACCATTTGGTTGTCACAGTTAGTCATCGTCATCTCACACTTTGCAAGCTGAGAAACAAAAGTTAACTTTCTCTCAGTGGAAAGATTCCCATTTTTTGTTTTATGGAGGCAACAGCACCGGTCACTGCTGCTGTTTAATCACCCTGGTCAGAGATAGTGTATCTGAGTCATCCCAGGTTTTAACAGAGGATTTGATCATCAGATTTGAAAGTTAAAAAAAAAGCAATCAGTAGTGAATAATGAGCAACGTGTCTAAAAACTCTTTTTTTGCATCGAGCACTGACAGGAGAAAAAGACAGCCAGCCTCTTTTCACCGACGTCTGATCTGCTTTTCCGTCGACACCCACAGACTTGGCAGGGTTAGATCGCCTGCAGGACGCGCTGTCGCTCGACCAGCAGGGACCCCAGCACTCCTCCTCTTCTTCCACCTCCTCCTCTTCCTCCTCCTCCACCACCTCCTCTTCCTCCTCGTCCTCCTCCTCCGCCGGCAGGGAGAACGGACAGGTCCAGAGGAGGAGCCTCAAAGATTTCAACTTTATCAAGGTTCTCGGCAAAGGCAGCTTCGGCAAGGTGCGATATTTGTTCACTGCTCATTACTTTCATGATTTAAACAGGTTTTTTTGTTGTTGTATTTTCAACACCCCGTTCACCAGGTTGTTATTTATAACTGCTGAGTTATCAGGAGATGTCAGGAAATATCAGGGACCAGAATAGACCAGGTCACATGTGAAGTAGGTTGCTTGGAGTAAAACTTTCTCCAACTTTAAAACATCAAAACAAACAACAAACTATGAAAGCATGAGCTGTCTCATGATTAACATTAAAGTTACACCTCTGCTTTTCAATAGTGACACACGTTTATCACTCGGCTGTGCAGCTCAGCTCTGCAGCGTTTTAGCATCTTTCAGCTCGTTGTGTTGGTTTTGTGGCTGCAACTTTACTGCCCTCGTTTGCGTTGTTTTTCCAGACGTTTTCAGCAAAAGCGCTCACATGAACTGACTGAAATTAGCAACATGCTTGTGAACATTTAGCAGCCAAAGTGCAGCTAAAGTAAGAGGTTAAAGGAGGGCGAATAGTGAAAGTGCGTTCGCCAAATGGCTCAAAAAATGACAGATGAAATGGAACGTTTCTCCATTTCCGCTGGATGTGGAAAATTTGCCAACATGTCCACCACGTCATATAAATTTTGTATTTCTGACTCGTTCTAAAAAAAACAGTAATTGGTGTTTTAAAGAGCATCTGTTTTAAATCACCACGTCATATTTTACAAAATGCATCAGGTGGTTTTCAAATTAGCTTCAATCTTGAGCAGCTAGATAAGAGTGAACCTCCTTACTTTGATGTTACGATTTATATCATAATTCTATAAACTTTGACCCACAATAATATGTGTAAGTAAAGATATGTTAACATTTTTTTGTCTTGCAGAAAAAGCACACATTAAAAATGCGTTCAAGGGGAAACTGAGATAATTATATTTCTTCCATCGTCAGAACAGCATCTGTGTTTTGCTACAATATTTTTCAGTGTATGAATACATTCTCTAGCCAAACTGGATATTTGTTCAGCAGTAGTATCCGCCTTTCAGAAACTAACTTCTGAGATCTCGTGTTTTCTTTTGCGTCTCAACCCCTTCCCCTCCCTCCTGCCATCCCCGTCTTTTATCTCTTACCCAGGTGATGCTGGCGGAGCTGAAGGGGACGGAGGAGGTTTACGCCGTCAAAGTGTTGAAGAAGGATGTGATCCTTCAGGACGACGACGTGGACTGCACCATGACCGAGAAGCGCATCCTGGCCCTCGCCCGCCGACACCCCTACCTCACCCAGCTCTACTGCTGCTTCCAGACACGGGTAGGACCAGCAGTCACTCATACAGATTGGAGTCACTTCTGTGATCTCTGTCTCAAACCTCTTGCTCTTTTTTTTGCAGGACCGTTTGTTTTTTGTAATGGAATATGTGAACGGAGGAGACCTGATGTTCCAGATTCAGCGATCCAGGAAGTTTGATGAGCCTCGCTCTCGTTTCTACGCCGCCGAAGTCACCTCAGCCCTCATGTTCCTGCACCGTAACGGGGTCATTTACAGGTTAACACCCCCTTGTTTTTTTTTTTTTTATTATTTTCCGTCTGAAGCAGATCCTTCATCACATTAAGATTCTGTTTCATTTTAGAAGTGAATCCTAATTGAAAAAATCCAGAGAATTTGATCAATTATCTGAGAAACTCAAGGACTATCACGGAATTTTACAAATGATTATCTTACCAGGAACATAGCAGAAGGTGTATGACAACATCAAGTTTTTTTTACAGTACAAGTTTTTTATTTTGTGCTCACTTCTCCCAGTGAGGCCAACGGTTCTAACAACCAGATGGTGCCTATTCTCACTCTCTCTCTCTCCTTCGGTGTCTTTCTCTCTCAGGGATCTGAAGCTGGATAACATCCTGTTGGATGCAGAGGGACACTGCAAGCTGGCAGACTTCGGCATGTGCAAGGAGGGCATCATGAACGGAGTGACCACCACCACCTTCTGTGGCACGCCTGACTACATCGCCCCTGAGGTGAGCTGAGGAAAAAACTTTTATGTTACTGGCAGCAAAAATAACAAATAATACACTGGAACCACAGAAGGTTTGTTTTTGCCTGACAAATGAAAAATGCTTACTTTCTTATTTAAATAATTGCTGATTAATTCTCTGTCATTAGATTTATTGATTAAATGTTTCGACTCCACACAAGTGAACTTTTCATTAACTCTGAAACAGCCTGGTTTCATGACTTTTAGTCACTATATACACTGAAGACTCCTTTCACATGCTTTCCTTCATTTCCTTTCCTCAGTTTCATCCTTCCTTCCTTCCTTCCTTCCTTCCTTCCTTCTTCAACAAATCTGAAAAGATAAAAATCCCTCAAACTGGAGGGAACAAACAATTTTACCAGACAGCAAAAATGACTTTTTCTTTTACTTTCAATACTTTAGCACATTTTACTGTTTCTTCACTTTTTTTGTTTTTTTACTGTTTCTTCACTTTTGTTTTAAAAAATGTTTTATACCATTCACCATCCTGATGTTGCTCCTCGATCACTTCAGTTCTCTTGCCGTCACAGTTGTAAATGAAGTTTTATTTTGCCCTTAAAGGAAGCTGTGAATTTTTCTCTGAGCTCTCTTTTCTCACCACCTAAAGGTAATGCACATTAGAGTATTTTACACAGGTGGAGGTTGATGTAACCGTGTCATGTTGTCGGACTCAGATCCTGCAGGAGCTGGAGTACGGAGCCTCTGTGGACTGGTGGGCTCTGGGGGTGCTGATGTATGAGATGATGGCCGGGCAGCCTCCGTTCGAAGCCGATAATGAAGACGACTTATTCGAGTCGATTCTCCACGATGACGTCCTCTATCCCGTGTGGCTCAGCAAAGAGGCCGTCTGTATCCTTCGAGCGGTATGTGACGTCTCTGCACCTCTTTCAACGTTCTCTGCCTTTAAATTTTAGAGTTTGAAGAGCAGTTAAAGTGCCTTCAAGAGTGCATCTCATCTTCTTTGGCAGTGATTCCTGCTGGCGCTTGAAGGTGTCCATCTGAAGAATAGTTTAATTTTAGCATAATTAAATCAGTAGATTTTGTCCTAGATAATGTGCTTTATGAAAATGGTCTGTTTTGCTTTTTGTTTCTTACCCATGTATTTGAGACTTTTCATTACCAAATCAGCTTTAACAAAAACCTCTCCAGTAATCGTTGTTGATCTGCAGGTCAAAATGGGCTGAATTTGGCGGCAGTTTTTTGGGCGTCCTGGTTACATTGAACCCCAGTTTGTGACTCGCGTTGTGACCATTACATTCAAGTCAAAGAGCAAGGGATCTCATTTCCTGAAAATAAAAAGCCTGGAAATTTTGAAAAACTTGCAAGAACTTAAAGGACTTTTCTAAAGATCTGGATGGAAAAATATTCCAGCTGTGGCCCAATAAAAAGTGTTTTTTCTCACTTTTTAATATTATTGTATATCACAAAAAACATATAAAAAACACATTATTTTGTTTGAAAATGTTAAATAAGAAAAACTAACATCAATAAGAAAAAATACAAGAGATAGTGAAATGATTTATGGTTCGTTCACATCATACAAATTAAGCAACCATTTTTGTTTGGATAAGGAACCTGAGTCGCAACTCGGAATCTGGCTGAAAATCTTTTAAAATCATTTTGGATTTTCTGGAAATAAAAAAGAAACAACTGTACATTTTGTTTAAAAGAAACAGGTTCATCTGTTTTTTTACATCACCATATATATATTTTTGGGAAATTCAGATGCCCTGTAACTTGATTGTGGTTTTAATGCAATTTAAAAGCCTAAATTTAAAAGTTGAAATATAGTTGTTTCAGCCCGATGTAGCCAAGTTTTAACCCACATGTCTTCTCACCCTCAATTCCCCATACTGCCAGAACTTTATTTTGAAAAGATTCCACTTCATGCAAAAAGGTTTCACTGGAGATTTGTGTGTTGTGTTCTTGTGGCCATTGTTGCCTCGCTATCATTCATGTTCTTCGAGCTGCACACGAACAACTCAAGTGCACTCAACAAAGAGGTGTCACAGTTCAGTTTGCTGCGATACTGAGAAGAATAAAAATGTCGGTCAGAGAGGTCAACGTAATGACAATGTGATCATAAAACCACAGTAGATGAACAGACAAGACAACAAAAGAGACACAGCTTTCAGTGACAGTAAATAACAACCAGCTGACCTGTTTCATGACTCTGCCACTACGCCTCTTTGTTTGCACCATCCACAGAGCCATTAATGCCTCGGCTCTATTATTAGCACTGAAATGCTTTCTGCTCAGTCCCTCGTTCCGCGTCTGTCCTCGTCATTTGAGGGATCAAACCACAGCCAAGCGTCTTAAAGGGGCTGGTTTAATATGGTTTTAAATACAATAAAAAGTGTGTCTTTGTGTGTGTTTGTGTGTAGTTCATGACCAAGAACCCGGCCAAGCGTCTGGGCTGCGTGGTGAGCCAGGGCTGTGAGGAGGCCATCAAGACCCATGCCTTCTTCAGAGAGATCGACTGGGTCCTGCTGGAGCAGAGGAAAGTCAAACCACCCTTTAAACCCCGGATTGTAAGGAACGCAAACACGCAACCAACACATGCACAAAGTCCAACTAATTTACATCCTGTAAATCTGACAAAACATTTGGCTTCCATCTATCCTATATTTACTTTGTTTTGTTTTTTTTACTAAAAAACCTCCCGGATTTATTCTTCAAAAAAGACACAGAATGTTTAGATTTTATTTTGAAAAGTTGTCTTGCAAGAACAGTGAACAGCAAAACAAGGTCACCTTCTCAGAAACACACTTTCTCTTATGCAAATAAGAGGCAACTGTCTATACTGGTTGTAATACAGAGCTTTTTGTTTGAGGAAGTAAGACTGTCCGGCATTTCACAATAAAATGCAAAAGTAAAGATAGGAGGACAGTTTCAAAAAGAAATGAATAGGATTTATAATTATATACTTCCATGCAGTATTTTTTTTTCTGAGGGTAGGTGCCCGTCCCTATTTTGGGACAAACTGCTGCAGAACATATTAGTACACATGTAGGTCACAACCTGCACAGATGTGTGTTATTGCAGGAGAGGCAGTGAGTCTCAGTGGTCAGAAGGTGTCACTCTATATCTCTTTTACAGCACTAGATTGTAGAGAAGCTTCTTCCTCTGATGACCTTCCCCTCTCTCTCTCTCTCTCTCTCTCTCTCTCTCTCTCTCTCTCTCTCTCTCTCTCTGTGTGTGTGTGTGTGTGTGTGTGTGTGTGCGCGCGCCTCTGCAGAAGACCAAGCGAGATGTGAATAACTTCGACCAGGACTTCACCAAGGAAGACCCCGTGTTGACGCCCACGGATGAGGCCATCATCCGACAGATCAACCAGGAGGAGTTCAAAGACTTCTCCTACTGCGCCCCAGAGGAGACGCAGACCTAACACACAAACACACACACACACACACACACACACTACACACACACAGAGTCACTCCTTTACTTTGAAGCTATTGGTTGTTGTTACTTTTGGAATATTCTTTACTTGCATTGTGTTGTTCTTGTTGCCTGGGTTTATTCTGAATATAAATATGAATATGACTATGAATATGAATATGAATATACACACCTGCACATGCTCTCTCACACATTCCCACTTGCACACTTTTAATGCAGATTTACACACAGAACGCACACTACAATCCCGACTTTTACTCTCACAAACACACTCTCACAAGCTCAATGCACATGCTCAGACAACCAACACGCGCACACACACACACACACACATGCACACACTTACACTGCTTCTCTCCCCAGCACATGTGGACTGTACAGTAGGTGCTGGGTGCAGAGGCTTGTATATAGCCTGTGTTGAGTGGCTGTATTGTGTTGGTATTGTCTGCTAGTAAAGGAGAGTCGTGGCGCATGGACAAGCACCCTACCTGTGTTATTACTGTCCTTATCGTGGACCAGTTAGGGCCAAATACCCTTTGTGCAATACCCTGACTATCTATATATTTTATGATTTTGTTTGTTCATGTGTTATTTTTGTCTTTTTTCCCCCCCTCAAAATGGTGTTGTTGTTTTTTTTGGAGGGGGATTGTGGTATGATTGAAATTTTTTTGCTCTCATCTTCCGACACACTCGCTCCACGTCCTCCTGTCTTGTGTGTATAAAGTGAATGTCGAGCTTACAAGTTACAGGCTATTGAACTAATTATGCGGAGCAGAGTGTTACAGGCGGCCTGTGTAGCAGTTGAAAGCCCGATTTCCAGCTATTTCATCCATCTGCTAGTTTCAGAGTCCGTGTCTGTCCTGCCGGCGTGAATGTGCTGGCCCGTGGGCGTTACTTTGTCGTGAATGTACATTTTCATATGTGTGAATGCGGGATTTTTTTTTTCCCCCTTCCCTGTCGGTGTGTGACTTTTTGTCTTCAGCATTTCTAATTCTATAGTTACCATCAGTGTTTTCAGCCCCCCTCCCCCTTTTCACCAATCCCCCTTTCCTGCCTCCTGCAGCCATCTCATTCAGCCAAAACCACTTGCTTTTCTGACTTTTGCTTTTTTTTTCAAGAATGGCTTTTCTTTCTTATTGCTCTCTTTCTTTTTTTATTATAATAATAATTATTATTGTAAAGTGTATCTGGAGGAAACCTTTGTGTATAATACTATAACTATACTATCATAGGTCTGTTACAGCCGGGTGAAAAGAAATGTGGAAAACCAGCAGCTGAATTACCTCTTACTTCAAACACACACACACACACGCACACACACAGACCAAACAGCACATACAGACTCTCTCCTTTGCCTCCTCCCTCTTCTTCTCACTCTCTTTCTTACAGACACACACACATGCACACACAGAGAAGGACTGTTGTCGCGTGTACTGTACAGTGATCTGAAGGCGAGCTGGTTGCTCTGTGTGCAGTAGAGTCGGTGTGTAGTGAAGCTTTGTGCACCCAGGGGTAGGGCTGTTCCTGGTCACACTATTTTACTCTGTGCCAAAATGTAGTGCAACAGCCAGGCTAGTCCTGTCTGGTCTGATTCCAATAAAACACTGAGCTGTCTACATCACTCCCAGACTCTTCTGTGTCATCTTTCCTTCCTCGCTGTTTCATATTGATTCTCGCCTGCTGCTGTTTGGAGGCAGTTTTTTTTTTTTCTTCTGTGGGATGCTTTAAAGTTTGTGTGAGAGAAGAAAAGAGTAGAGGGTGTAGTGGAGGGAGGGAGGGAGGAAAGGGAGGGAAGGGGAGGGTGATGCTTCTCCTGGCTGGCTGACCTATCATTGTGCTCAGTTTTGTGGAGGCCTGTAGGTGATGCACACGCAGAGGGGAGAGGAGACACTCGCTGGAGTCTGTTCAGCCGTTTGCCTTGTGACATTTGGCACCACTAATTGCCTCTCTGATTAACTAGACTGCCTGCGATGGTGCAAATTGTGGCGGGGAGATTCCCTGCCGTGCTGTGACCTCCTGCTGCCAACCATCCCTCTCATCTCAGCATTCGCCATGGCACCGGATAGAGACGCCTGTGGGACACGATGACAGCCGACAAGGAGAAGAGAAGGTAAAGCTGCTTTGTGCACAGACATTTTGATAACCAGCTTCACAGTGTAGTCCAACTGTTTTATATTTTTGCCTTCATGCCAGTTTGCTCAGTAACTGAGGCTGGGCATCTAATAACTTGAATCCTAACCACAATGCACTATTGTCCTTTCCCATCTGTTCATCAGAGGCGGATGAATGACTCCATTAAAAATGTAAAAGTGGCAAAAACCACATTGGAAAAATGCAAGCGAGAGCCCTGCAAACCAAATCGTCAGTGAAATTAAAAAGCAGTAGGATTTCCTTCAGTAACTACCTCGAAAACATATTTATTTATTTAACAACTCATGTGCAATACATTCATATGTGACTTTTACTCATCTGTATATACCATTCATCACTTGCACTAAAATTAATACATATTCTGGTGTCTGTGCAATACATATCTGCTGCTGTGCAATATTATGTGAACAACATAGAAATCTGGACTATTTTTTACCATCTACCTCTTGTGCTGTGCACAAGTCTGCATCTCATCTTGTATATATCTTGTATATTTAAAGCCTCCCTGCAACTTCTTAAACTGACTTTTTTACTTATACATTTTTTGTATACTTTTTAACTTGACTATTGCACTGAAAGGAGACGCTCTCCAATCTCATTGTACATCCTGTATAATGACAATAAAGGCCATTCTGATTCGGATTCTGATTTACTCATATCAAGAGTAAAACTAAGCAGGTTAATGAAAGCAGGAAAATGACCTCAAATTATAGATTTCCTTCCTCACCAGCGTCACCTCAGCTGATGTGTTGCATGCTTCACAACATGTTGAGAAATAATCCATCAGATAAAAGTCACTGTGTCGTCAGGCCTAAACATGACTTGATGTTTTGGTAAAGGTAGAAGCTGAATATGGCAAGTTACAGCTGTAGTGAGCAAAATGCACAGTAGAAAGTAAGTAAAAGTTCAGTATTACTTTACAGTCAAAGTACCTCAAAGAGTCCATGAGGAAACGCACTTTGCATTTCTGCACTTTACTATCTTGCATAATTCTCACTTTAGCTCAGTTAAACTCAAGTTGAACTGAAGTTATTTTAATAATAATACTTTTAATTTACAACAAAAAGTTACAATTTCAACTATTGTATCTTAAATTTTCATCAACCAATACACAGAGTGCAGTAGTGACTGTGGTACTGCTTTGTGAGTTTATAGTGACTTTATTGCAGTTAATGTCATTTTCATTTCCTAAAATCGATGTAAATCATGACTCGACTTGAAAGGTGTTTCGTTCCTGACCTCCTGTGCTCCGCAGGGCGATCAGCCGCGAGGCAGCCAAAAAGAGACGACGAGTGGAGTCTGACGTGTTTGGAGATTTGTGTCGTCTCCTGCCGCTGCAGCCCTCCGTGCGAGCTCACCTGGACAAGCCCTCAGTCATTCGTCTCACCCTCAGCTACATACGCACGCACACGCTGCTCAAAGGTACCAACAGTCATCGCACATACGTCACATCTAAACTAACATCTAACACCATCACTGGTCAACAGATACAAAAGATATATTCATATATGTATGTGTCTGACACTTATTGATATCTGTATTCATTATATATATATACATTATATATATATTGCAGTATTGTTTTTACATAAAACATAAAAGGTGATATGTAAAATAGGAGAGATTTACCATGAAGGACCTGTCCTTCATGAGTCATTCACTGCATAACAATCATAATTGTCTGAGTAACAATGATTCTTTAACATGTGTGAAACTCAATTACAGGGCAAATTCTTTGTATCAAAGTACTCTGAAGTAGGAATGCACTTTTTTGCAGAAGCTATCTCCTGCTTCAGAAAATCTGTTTGTTGTGGTGAACTGTTGGGTTTCAGACAGGTGTTAGACAGGAAGTCTTTGATAGCCTGGAACACACACACACACACACACACACACACACACACACACACACACACACACACACACACACACACACACAATGCAACACGTATGCACCACATGATTCGTTCATAGTTCCCATGAATACTGAACTAATTGAAAATGCATGAAAGGAACTAATTTTCACAGCAATTTTGTGAACAGTAACACAATAAAATCACATCCTTTTTTTGCTGTTTCAGGGAAGACTGGGACGAAAACAGTGGCCAGTCACGCAGCAAAATGTGGACAAGTGCTGGAAGGTGGAGGAGAGCGGAGGGAGTGTGAGGGAGGACGTGAAGAGGAGGCGAAAGACCTGGAGGATGTCAAGGCCTCGGAGGAGACGAACATGTACCTGAGGATCCTGGAGGGATTCCTCATGGTTCTGTCCACCGAGGGAGACATGATCTTCCTGTCTGACAATGTCAGCAAGTATATGGGCTTGACACAGGTACACACACACACACACACACACACATACATGACATGACATTTAGGATTCGTGATTTGAAGATGAACACTGTATATTTTCTAACAGACTGAGCTGATGGGACACAATATATTTGAGTTCACCCACCCTTGTGACCACGAAGAAATCAGAAATAATCTACGTCTAACAACAGGTGTGTAGGTGTATGTGTGTGCGTGTGTGTGAGCGAGCGTAAAGGACTCTCAGCCACAAGAGTCAGGGCTGTATATCCTGTGGCTGTGTGTGTTTTTCTTCTTTGAGAGATCATTCAGGTTTGAACAGGTTTATCCATGTGGCTTATTAAATTACTTGCTTTTCAGGGGAAGTTTGGTGCGGAGCAAAGAGGGACTTCGTCATGAGGATAAAAAGCGCTCTGACTCATAGGGGAAGAAGCGCCAACCTCAAGTCAGCTACATGGAAGGTTGGTGAGAAACAACTTGAAACCCAAAGTCTCACTTTTTTGCAGCTCTTCCAGAATATTCAAAACGGCATGAAGCAACAAATAGTTTCTATTTGCTAATTTGCTCATTTGCGTGGTTTTAGGTTCTCCACTGTCAGGGCCGAACCAAGGTGTGTGTCGGCCCGTCTTCAGTTTCCTGCCTGCTGCTAACCTGCCAACCGCTGCCCCTCTCACACACACTCCTCAGCACACACACCTTCACCAGCCAGCACAGCATGGACATGAGGTTCACATACTGTGACCAGAGGTGACTCACACACATGTACACACACACACACACACACACACACACACACACACACACACACACACACACATGCATATACAAGTGAGTTACTATTTATTTGAAAGGAGATTTAATTGGCTAATTACCTTGTGCCAGCATCTAATACTTTTTATTTATAATGCAAAGACCCGAGTGGACGTGGTGCTCATGTTTGACTTCAACACAATGTGCTTTAGAATAAATAAATTAAAATGTAATAAAGAGCATTTGAAAAGCACTCAGAGTAAAGTGCGTGCTGTGTGACTCATTACTTCCATGTCATGTAATATGTTGGAGTTGTAATTCTGATTTTGCAATTTGCACATTATGAAATGATTAAGAAAGAGGAAGGGAGATTATTAAATGCTCGTCCCCTTTTATTCAGCTGCCGTGCTGCACCTTTTTTTGTCTTGCCGGTTCAATAAAAGAGCACTAACAACACAAGCGAAGTCAAACCATTAGCAGCCGTCTCAAGTAAGATTATTTTTTGTGTTCAAACCTCACTGGCCAATTACACATTCATGCTGTGAAGCCAGTCCCACTCCCACTCTGGGGAAAAATGTGTGTAAAATGATGCACAAAACATCAAGAGTATTTCCTTCTGATGGCTCGATGCAGCCTTTGAAATCATGGAGTCTTGGGGGTGAGTGTGTCTCTGATTCTGTGAGAGTGTGAAATGAGATGATTTTAACTTCCTTAAAGCTCGATGGTGGGAAACAAAAAGAGAAAGCTGGATTTTAAGGGGTTAAATTAGCGTGACAAAGACAAAATCATTTAGACGTATAACGACTGCTTTGTTCCCTTTTTGCCTTCCCCTTTTTTAATTTTAGACCCTACTAGTTCATAATATCAGTGAAGATTAAACTTGTCTGCTGAATATGTAAATTGGTAGTGGTCTTACTAAGTCACTGTAACGGTAAATAAGTCATTAACATGTGCTTAGTTGATGCGTGTGAGTTTATTCATTCATTCATATTGTTTGTGTTTTGTGCGTTTTGTGTTTTTGCAGAGTGACCCTGCTGTTAGGCTACAGTCCTGAGGAGCTGCTGGGTCGCTCCATCTATGATCTCTGTCACACGCTGGACACAAACTGTTTGACCAAGAATCATCTGAACTGTGAGTAGTGAAACACACAAACACATTACACACCTGTAAACACCTGTACACACCTCTGTCTCTCCCTCTGCAGTGTGTTTTAAGAGTCAGTCGGTCAGCGGTCAGTACAGGATGCTGGTGAGAGGTGGAGGCTACGTGTGGGTGGAGAGTCACAGCGCCGTCATACCCGGTGTCCGACCCTCCAAGTCCAGACCCGGCGCCCACCAGCCGCTCTGCATCCTCTGTGTTACCTATGTCCTCAGGTGTGTGTGCTTCGTTCGATTTAAATCCACTTGTGAAGAAAGTAAACAAACGTGATGAAGCTTCTTTTGGTTTTCATGTTCAACTCTCCATTAATCTGCTTTATTAAACACTCTTCTATAAAATGTCATTAAATACCTATAGTGAATTGTCTGAGCAACAGTTCCAAACCCAAAGATATTCAAAATACAATGATATGAAACAGAGGAACGCAGCAAATTGTCACATTGGAGAAGCTGGAACGTTTTGCTCAGTAAGCTGATTTAAAAGATGAACTGGTTTTCAAAGTAGTCTGCAATTACTTCGCTTTGTTAAATGATTGTTAAGACAATCAGCTCGCTCCTTTAAATTACAAACAAAGCTAGGCTCAAGGATTTAGACTTAGACTTAGACTTAGACTTTTCTTTATTGTCATTACACAATATACACAGCAGTGCAAGTTGGGTAACGAAATTCCGATGCAATGGCTTCCAACAAAGAGTCAGCAACAATAATGTCAGTCAGTGGAGTAAAAAAAAAAAAAAAGGTAAAAAAGAGATATAAATATATACTATATATAAATACAGGTGCTATGAGCTATGTATAGACATATGTAAATGAACAAAAGTTATATGCAGGTTATTGCACAGAGCAAGTAGCAGCAAGTTGAAATTATTGCACTAAGTACTTGTATTGAATATAAAAGTGAATATAGATATCCAGAATAAATATACAGAAAATATTGCACATAACAGAATCAGTTGAGAAATGGTGAACAATGACAGCTGTTTTCCTTGAAAATTTAGAGTGAATCCTATAGACATAGCATGTTGTGGCATAAATCAGAGTTCTTATTTCTAAATGGTTTAATGCTGCATGCATGTGTGTTTCTCAGTGGAGTGGAGGAGCCGTCCCTGCAGCTGTCTTTGGACCAGACTGTGCACAGATGCTTTAGGTGAAACTGAAGTCTGTAGAGCAAAACCCTCATCCTCAAAAACAACCCCAACAATCTTCTCTACCTCCGTCTGTGAATCCTCATCAGTTGTTTTCATTGATCTAACTTTTATTAAATATGAAACTTTCTAATTCAAAACGGCTTGCTGTGTGTTTGTGACGTTTTTGAGGATATTCATTGTTACTGTTAGTTTCAAATATCTGAAGTCAGATCTGAAGAAAGTTCAACCAAACCTCAGGAAAGTATTGTAAGTGTTAAGCAACTGAAGTATCAGATGAGTTTTGATTGTTCAATTATTCACTTTTTTAAGCTCGTCACAGTTTTATCACACTGTTTTGCACAATCGTTGAGATAGCACAAGTTCTGTCTCCTGAAAGAAAACTGGAAGTTTTAGGTGTCGACTGTGGTTGACAGACAGTTGATGGGGCGTAGTGAGAGTTGAAATGTGTTGATGAAAGCAGGCAGTTTGACTTTTTCCTGACCTCTCTGGGCCTGACCTTACTTCCTGCGAGGTTTCCTTCTGGGCCACCTGACACGTGGGTGACATCTGACTGTCGAGCGTAGACATAATGTACGCTGCACACACACACACTCACAAACACACACAGAGTATATATAGAGCCATATGCATTGTGCTGATGAGGAGATGTGAGCAGACGCAAGTCAAAGCCACAGCTTCCTGAATAGCGACACTCGAGAGAAAAGTTCTCGTGGGAACTTTTTCAACTTTTTACCTCTCGGCCTCGAAAATCACACTCAGACTGTTTCGAGTTTCAACTTCAACCGGCCTGACTGAGTTGGAATTGAAATGGATAGTTGGAATAAAAACAATCAGAATAAAATGCATGACGATAATAAGGAAGTTACAGATACAAATTACCATCCAAAACACAGTAACCACACCTGAAATTTATGAGGCATCGTTGTTGATTTAATTACCCCAACAGTGTAGAAAAAAGTTCAAATTAGTGAATATTATAATATATAACATTATAACAGTAGGAGCTATTTTCTGAAAACACGAGAAATTTTAGCTTTAATTTTGACTGAAGTGACATTTTCAATGCAGGACCTTTACTTATAATGGAGCATTGCTATTTTTACTTAAGTAAAGGATCTGAGCATTTCCTCTACGACCAACATCGCAGTGACCTAAATGCTGCTGAAATGACTCTTATATGTCACTTTGACATCTAAAACACTTCCACCAAATTTAGCCTAATTTTGAGCCGTATGGCCTGAAAAGTATCAAATCAAATCTTACTGAGCTTTTCACAATATGAACAACTGCTTTGGTCCCCTGCTGTGGAACATTTGGGATTACTGATTTACAGTCCTGTCTTGAACATCTGTCTGTTTTATTTATGTACATAGCCAACTGTGGCTATGTCCAGTCTCGATGGAAAAATGAGCCTTTTGGCATTCACACATTTACAGTAATTTTCATTAAAAGGTCAGTTCACCCAAATTACTTTCTCACTTACGCCTACTGGTATCACTGGTATTTAGTCACAGAGAGCTGGACAGATCTGCCTCTTGCCAACATTAATCTGGTAAAAGTAGTCCTGATGAGCAAATGAATCCAAATCTATGTGCATGGCCTTTGGAGGTAAAATACACATTTTTGTAATTTGGGTGAACTGACCCTTTAATTCACACTGTCTGTTTTAAAATGTATTGATTCTTAAAGCCTCAGTTCTGATGGACCTTCCAGCTTGACAGAATTCAATGTCACATCTGTGTCTCACTTGAACACATACATGCATTTTAATGATATTTTATACATCAGAATATTTTGGTAAGAGGAAGCTCAGTTTGGTTTGAAAGCTGTGGATTTGTATTCTCGCCCTCACACTGATGCAGTCACACTACAGCATGCAGGGTAAGACTATTGCTCCATCTAGTGTTTAAAAGTAGGCAGTGAAATAACAGTCATATTCTGCAAAGCACCATATTCCTCACTGTGTCCCATGAGCAGTCAACATGAAGGCTGAAAACAAATACTGGTATAAAATGTGCTCTATTACATGTGTGCCCTTTAGAAATCATCAAATTACGTCACTTTTCACGTCTATTTTGCTTCACTTTAGTCATTACTGACTTTTAAAATTGTTTATTTATTTGCATATTGATTTGGAGCTCTATTAGCTGTTACCAGCGCAACAGCGACTCCTGCTGGGGTCCAAACAAATTACTACAAATATTTCACGTGATTATGTTAATTACAGTGAGTGAAAGTGCAGTAAGCATGTGCACATACATCCCATAATACACATACATACACTTACAACAGGTAATAAATAAAATCAAATAAAATGAGGTATACCATCTATTTGTCATATAATAAGCAACTTGCTTAAAAACTGAACAACCTGAAATGAAACCTTAACAAGAGAAAATTCTTCAACCAGCTGTTTTAAGTCTTAGAGGATTGTGAAGATTTGGCAGGGTCCATCAGTCAGTTTTTTTTTTTAAACATCCTGCAGACCAGCCACTACTGTACCTCCTTGACAAAATCAGCAAAGGTATTTTTTCAATAGTTGACCAGATTTGAGACATTAACCCGATTATGATGATTCCATTTGGACACACTAGGTGATGATGACACAAGATGATATTAATAATACAGAATCTCAGCATTAGCATGCAAAATATGTATCCTAACCTTAACCCTAACTTAATAGTAAATCTGTAGTCAAGTTTCCCTTTAACTATTTCCTTACAGAGGTTACTTGGTGTGGGGGTGAATTTTCAGCAGCACAGACACACTGAATGATCATAGGATTATTATAGGAATATTATAGGAATATTATGGGAATACTATAGGCAGCAGTGTGTCTCTATGATCCTCTCGCTCTTCCACGGTACACAATGTCACTTTGACCATGAAGGCGACACTACCGTATAGAGTATATATGCTACTGATATTTACAGGGGCATAGATTCGAAGTTGCACAAACTTCAGTCAGATAAAGGATGAATGAGTCAGGCAAACATATTCAACTAAACAACCCATCTGCCTCTGCTCTCTCTCTCTGCTGCTCGGGGATGAAGATGATGTTTACGCCCTCTCAAATTGCCTCCTGAAAATGGTTAAAATTTCTCTCTGTAAGTTGTCCAAATACATAGTATGAATTGTTTCGTGAGGAGTTATTTGTTAATTAAGTTTAAATTCTTCATCCTGCAATAACTCAGTCTCTGCTGATCATTTACAATAAAAGTAATTCATGCTTAACAGTTAACTCAATAAACTTTTTATCCAACCGCATGACCATCTGAATTCATTCGTGACGCTAATTTTGGGCCCTCACTTGGCCTGAGGAAAATGGCACGAGGTTTGCTGAAAGAAAAAAGCAAAACGCTTAAGAAACAGTTTTCTGTCCTCTGTGTTCAAAGTGCATTCAATAACATGGCGCTCAGGAATCCTTTTCAACATGTTGGACCAGCTTGCTGAACTGACATGTTCTGGTTGGTTGTGACCATGTGGGATTTCAAGGTGACCCTGGCAGTTGTCGGATGAATATAGAAGTCGCCTCTGAAGCCTGATCACTCCAGTATGAGCGAGTCTGGGGCGGAGATAAGCGACAGAGGAGGTCATGATGGCGGGTTCAGGGTTTAATTTCATACTGCCATTTTAAAGGAGCCGACTCAGACACAAAACACAGACAGTAAGACGGTCCCTGTTCCTCCAAACTCTGGTGCATTTCCAGTGAAAGCAACATGTGACCCGACTGAACAGGCCCTTGTTTAACCTTCCTCTTACCCTCCCTCCTCTCCTCCCCCAGTCACACCCCTATGGCTGGGTGGGTGTTGTCAGGCTGTCAGCCAATGGCATGACAGTGCTCACCCTTTGAAACACAACCATGATAAATCAGTGTGTGTCAGTACAGTGAGGAAAACATGAGAGAGGTGAAGACTGGGGGGATGATATGATTAAAGATAAACAGGAGAACACTGGTGGGGGGATGAAGGAGAGATAGTGTACGACGAATCAAAGGCACTGAAGTAGTTTTTCATGCAGCCTTTTTATTTAATTATTACTTGTCTTATGTTGGTCTTTGTTTTATTGTGGAATGAATATAAAAGTATATCTAGTGGAAGGAAAGGAAGTGTTGAACTGACGTTTGGCGCAAAGCTCACAGTTCAAAGTTCATCTGTTTTACATGTTTACAGGATTGTTGCTTGGTGCACCAGCAGGCTCACACATGAGGCGAAGCTTCAGGACCTCGTAAAGGATTCCTGTAGGATTGTAAGCACCATTCAAACAGTTCAAAGTGCTTTACATGATAAAAACAGAGAACAATAAAATCAATCCAAATAGAATAAAATGAAATATAACCCAAACTTCAAAGCAGGTATGGTTGGTGCATGTTTAAAGGATTTCTCCTAAAAACAATTCTCACATGCTCGTCTGCACACTGGAAAAACCTTGGTTGCTATAATTGACATAAAAAGTGATGAGACACCAAATCTACAAAATCTCCTTGTGTGTAAAAATGCACTCTAAAATGAAGTGGGATTAAAATCAAGTAGGTATTTTGTAAGGTTACAGTCTTTAATATGAAATTCACTCTTGTGTTTTTTACAAAAATATTTATACAAAAAGGAGACGTTGTTTTAAGACAAATGTGAAATTACTTGCAGATAATGTTATTTATATTATGAAATCTCCTCATTGTAGGTAGAGCAGCCAGTTTTGTCTGTAAATATATCCTATTTTATGTCCACATGGATGTCTGCCTGACGGAGATCTTGTACATCATAAAGTTGCATCAATACAGTTTTTTAGAAGCTTGCAAATTTCAGTATGCAGACAACCTCTCTCTTTCGTCTGCATGCATGTTTTCGTCATGCACCTCTACCTGACTGGGGTTTACTGAGCGCACTCTGCACCTTACATAGTTTCTCATAAGCTTAAAAAATACTGTTGACCTATTGTAGGACTCATTTTTGAGGAGTGACCGAGGCCTCAGCTTAATATACAGCTGCTGATAGTCTTTACTGCTGTTTGCTTATCGTCCAGAACGAACAGACAGGACAAACAGGGATATGAATATTCAGACAGTATATCCCTTCTTCTGTCTGTTCAAAGAGAGCAAAATTGTTTCCTCACACTTTGCAGCCAGGATATCAGCTTTTAAGAGACAATAAAGCTATATGGCCCTGTAGTACATGGACACAACAGATAAGCACTACCATTACTGCATTAGCAATAGTGGGGCAACATGGTTGATTGATTACTTTGTTCATCAGAGTGACGTTACAAACCT
Source organism: Centropyge bicolor (assembly GCA_037975185.1). Classification (NCBI taxonomy): domain Eukaryota; kingdom Metazoa; phylum Chordata; class Actinopteri; family Pomacanthidae; genus Centropyge; species Centropyge bicolor. The sequence continues at coordinate 3,136,091 of JBBMOC010000031.1, read as the reverse complement.
GTGTGTCCTTATTTATGTGTTACACATCTAAAGCAGCCATAATTCAATTTGCTTGTTGTATTGTGAAATCACGTGTTTGTACCACTGTTTAAGCATCCGCTATGAGTGTGTATTTGTACCTGCACCCGGGGTCATGATCTAATCTTATCTTCTGTCCAGAGTCCACAGGTGTAAGCCCAGGTCAGGGCCCTCATTCAGACGAGCTCAGCACGAAGATTCTCTCCCGGCGCCATGTGGAGCGGTAGACAGTGTTCACACATACATATGTTAATATTTGTGCTTATGTGTGCTAACATTTGTTATTTTGAACTAAGTGCAGTGCTGCTGAGTTTGAATGAATGACATCCGTTTTGCAAGTATTTCATCATAAACCAAAGTATTAACCTGTTGTTCGCAGTCGAAAAGCGAGGATCACCAAAATAATTAGGATATATCATCTGGGTGCCATGAATGAAAATTTTGCACCAATCCAACTTGCAGATGTTTCATTGATATTTAACTGGATAAGTGAAAGGTTTGACCTGTTGGTGGCAGTAGAAGTAAAGTCACTACATACTGTAGTACTGTATCATGCCAATTCATCTAATAGTTGTTGAGATATTTCAGTCTGGACTAAAGTGGTGGGTGGATCGACCAACACTGCCACCTCTAGAGACACGCCACTGTGAAGGCTACAAACCTGTGCTGATTGGCTGGTCCGCAGGTGGGAGCCTTGATACTTTGCTCACATGCTGAGTCAAGAGGCCTCTGATTAAAATGATCACACACACACACACACACACACACACACACACACACACACACATACATACACACACCATGAATGACCTGCTGCCCTAAATTATGCCATCTAATTTGGACACATAATTGCACACATATAAAATGCACCATATCACACACACACATCTAGACAGAGCGTATAAGGAAGGCTGCTTGACAGTTTAATTACATTGGTAGTGTCTTTATTACAGTTTTTTCGATTGCAAACATGCAGTGAAGTCACAGTGAAGTTGTCAATACTTAATTATTTGTGCTACTACGTAACCAGATCAACCCCCTCATTAACTGTAGCTGTCCATGAGGGTGGTTAATGACTGATGCAGACACAATGGGCCTTTTCAACATCTCCCACCTGACTCTCTCTCTCTCTCTCTCTCTCTCTCTCTCTTCCCTCATGGCTGTGTCAACTCACTCGACAGATCAGGGAACTGCTGATGACAGCAGGCCTGGTGCGGATCCTTTGAACGATCCACAAAGTACAAAACAGTAACACTGTGGACGCTGTACAAATGCTAATGAATGACAAAGCCAATGCACTTCATATCCATCAGCTCGTGTTCCTAAAAACTTAATGAAGTATTCATATATTTAAAACAGCATTCATTTGTTTCAAGTACTTCTCATTATCATTTTCATGTGGTCTTCAAGTGTTGCTGGAACTTAAATGTCTTGTTTTGATCAAAGGGTGTTTGGGAAAAGGAAGTAAGTGATCTAAGGAGATAAAATAGTAGTAGTAGGAATAGTTTGACATTTGGTGAATACAATTCTTTGTTTTTTATTGATTGATAACACTTTCATGTCTATATGGAAAATGTGAGGTTATTGGCTAGGTACAGTAATTTCAAGGGCTTTTCCATTTTGGCCACATCCAGTTAAACCATGCAGCATTGATATCCCCCTCGCTGCTCTTCATGTATCCCAACACATGTACATTCATCTGGCTTGACTGCTTTTTTGCACTTCTGGTTACACACTAAACTGCATTTTGTTGTCCTGTACCTGTGCAAGGACACGAGTATGGAAAAGGCCTATTCCTGCCTTTGTACAGAGCCAGGCTAATTGTTTCCCCCCATTGCCAGTCTTTATGCTAAGCTAAGCTAATTGCCTAGCTTCATATTCAGCATGCATACATTACAGTGGTACTGATCCTCTCATTTATCTCTTAGCAGGAAACTTTGTGTGCAAAGCTGTCAGAAATGCAAAAGGTGACTGCTTCAAAGAACTAAAAAGATAAAACACATTTTACTTTGTTTCACTTTGAATGCATGGTTGCTATTCACTTGAATCAAATCATATAACTATGATGTTGTGCTGTTGTGTTTTCCCTACAAAACATATGACCTTGATGTATTATATGACCAACCAGTTGCCATCATTTCAACATTGTACAATATTGTACAATGCATGTTACAATACATGTTATTATCCTTTAATGCAGTATTACAGCCCAAACATTGCTGCCTGCAAGAAAATAAACACTAATTTATATGATTTTAAATTCCGTTTTCTTCATGTTGTGTGCAAAAGAATTTAAAAGATTTAAAAGAACATATTTTGCTTTTTTATAGTTTCAATCATGGTTATTTGACATTTGCCTTCATCCAATCACCTGAGATTATGGGTGTTTTGAATGAAAATGAAAAAAAAGATGAACATATCTTGCTTTGTTTTCACTTTGATGATGTTTGAGCCCAGTTCTTCATCAAATCATTTCAAACCAGACCAACACATCTTCACATGTTATTATCCTTTAATGCATTATTACAACCCAACTGGTGCCTGTATGAAAAACACTAGTTTATATGATTTAAAATCCCCTTTTCTTCATCATGTGTGCAAATCTGTCCTCAATGTAAAAGGTAGTTACTATTAAAAAACATATTTTGTTTTCACTTTGAATGATGGTTTATTCTTCATCAAATCATTGTATATTCATCATCATAATAATAATCATATATAACTGAACCAATATTATCCCTTAAAGCAGTATTACATTCTAAACATTGCATGAAAATAAACTCACTTCAATGAGTTCACATTTCCTTGTCTCCTTGTTTCTCCTCCTGTCTTTAACAAACCTTCTCGGTCCTCCTCTTCCGCAGGAGCCTCCGCAGCGCCTCCTCTTAAAGCCGCCGGGCGTCGTTGGTCACTCCCCACTCGGCCAGAGGACGAGACCCGGCGAGGAGCTGCTCCCTTTTCTCCCGTCGTCACCCCCGTCGCCCTTGTTGTGTAGTCGCCTTTTTTCGCTTAGTTAAGCCGCTCCAGCCATGTATCGGTATTTCGGGGAGCTGCTGAGCCGCTCGGCGGGTGGCGCCCTCGCTTCGGGCTGCGTGGACGCCGCTCTCCCCGCGTCCTCGTCCCTGCTGCGGGTCCGCCGCTATGCTGACGCGGCGGACAAGCCTGACGACCCTAACTTCTTCAAGATGGTCGAGGGCTTCTTCGACCGCGGCGCCTCCATCGTGGAGGACAAGCTGGTGGAAGACCTGAGGACCAGGGAGAGCCCCGAGCAGAAGAGGAACCGTGTGCGGGGCATCCTGCGCATCATCAAGCCCTGCAACCACGTCCTGAGCGTGTCCTTCCCCATCAAGAGGGACAACGGGGAGTGGGAGGTTGTGGAGGGCTACCGAGCCCAGCACAGCCAGCACAGGACGCCCTGCAAAGGGGGTAAGAACCGAACCAGAACTCCTCCACCGGCCCGTGTGACAGCTAGCTTTAGCCGGCCACTTAGCATTAGCGGAAACATTAGCTAGCTAATTAAAAAGCACTGAACGTGATGCTAACGCACCGTTACGCACAGCTTCACTCTTCCATCCCAGGCAGTTGGACACACCCTTGTTTTTTGCTGCTTTATTTGTTCTGTTTTATTCCTGCAACCTCACCTTTCTGCTCACCTGTGGCTTTAATATTACTGTACATTGGTTTATTAGCTTGCATGCTAGCAGCAAGCTAAGTCAAACTGCAGCAGCCCCCACACTTTGGCAGGAGTGTTGAGATCTAGCTGTCAATGTTAAATTTAAATAAAGTTAACCATAATACAGGTTCTAGTGATCTGGTTCCAAACCGGAAGGATGCACCTGTTTGTCATTGCTGATCTGACCTACTCTTATTCTGATTTGTGCGTCAGATGTATGATGGGATGGAGCTCTAAAGACATCAGGTGTTGTGTTATTGAGCAGTTCAGGCTCTGACACATTGAAGACCTACTGCTCATATACTCTTCTGCTTGGTGAATCATGCACAAAGGCAAAAGCAGAGCAAATGCACACAATGTGATCCTCTCTAATTTTTCTGGACAAATACAAAGAAATTGGTGTTTAAATGACCTTTATGTGCAGTGTGTCAAGGTTGGGCAGAGCATGACTGACATATGCTCTTTGGTTCAAAGTTCAAGGTTCAAAGCAGAGGCGTTAGGGGCCACTGATGCAGTGCACTCTGGGTATTTTGTGTATGGAAGGATATGATGGAGGAAGGCAGGAGGTGTGAGAGCTGGGGAGGGGGTGGTTGTGTTTCCAGGCACTCCTATTTGTCAGCAGCGTGACAGGTGGGGGAGGGTGTCATGGAGAGGAGACTCAGTAGAAAGAGAGGTAATATTCAGTCAGCCAGTCAGTCAAAGGGCATGTTTGAATGGTTAGGAGTGGACACTGGCCTGCTATTAACACTATGAAATCTCTTCACTGTTTCTGCTTGATGTGGCAACTGGAGACCTATTCTGGGGAGGCATGCACGTGGTGTGTGGGCATGGCGCTGTGCAACGGATCACAAAAACTCACAGTTCAGATCATATCACGTTCTTGAGTCATGGATCGGATCATTTGTCAGATCAGCGGAAAAAACAAACTTTGCTTTCCATTTATTGTGAAACACTTAAAGCATGCAACTTTTACCCATGGTCTTGAATGAAAACAACAATCGAGATGTCAAGTGAAAGAAAAAAGTCTTGTCTTTCTTTAAAAAAGCAACTGCAGCAGTGAATGAAAGTGAAAGTAAGAAGGTCCAGTCAAAATGTTAATAGCATACAATTTTGCCATCGGGGACATGAAATTGATGATGATTTTGGCCTAACTTTCCAACATTTCGAGTTCATGTCTGCCCATCTTTGGTTTCAGTCGGATAAATTACTCTTGATGGGAAGCTTTGGTAACGTTACCTTCACTTCACTAGATAAATAGCTATTACAGATTTCTCCCCCAAACCACTTAACAGTAACGGATGGATTTATGAATGTCAGTTAAAGATCACTCAGAGCATATTAGCCATATTAAAATTTAAAACATTAAGAGTGCCTTTGCCTCTATCACCTCATAAAAGCCTGAGGAGAATAAAGCATAACTTCAATCCAAAGCTAAATCCTAACCCAGCCTGGTATTAACAGTGGTAGTATTGCTTAATATCCTCCTCTCTCTCATGTTGTCTAATCCTGTCCAAGATACAGCTAACTGGTGGTCACAATGGTCGGCCACACAAATTAAAGCACCTGTTAACGTCAATAAGATTTAGTGGCACAAAACAGGTGGGACAAAATAGAATGAAATATCTTGTACATAATAAGAATTCCCATAGGAATGACTGACTGACCACAGCAGCTAGTCAGTTGTCTCAGATCTTTAGTGGACCGATACATAAAAAATATGCACTTTGCACAATTTGATTTAATTGAAAATTTCTTCATTGTAGTGGCCCATGAAACAAGTCTGATCGGTCCGTCATGCCAAGGTCTTGGATAATAGGGGTGGATAGGAGTGACAGTGGTAATTTTTCAGTGGGTTTAATCATTAATACAGTGCATAGACCCTTGGCTGTGTTCAGATCAAACTGCAAAGTGTAAAGGCTGTTTTTGCATGTGCATGTGTAGCTCATACACCCCCGTTTCAGAGCGACGTAGAACGACAGATGCTGCTCTCTACCAGCTACTGAGTGAGCGTCTAAATGCAGCATATCTGAATGGTTGTTCACACCCCCTCAGGAGACAGTTTGTGGAAAGTTGTCCTGTTGTTACCAGCCAATCAAGTTTTGTTTAGTCTGCAAAATTGTCGGCGTCCTTCTCCTTTCTGTGCAGAAGTGGAATAAATGTGTGGGATATTTCACAGTTGTCAAATGGAAACCGTAAGCACAGCAGTATGTCAAAGTTGCGTTGGTATGGAGGGACACCCCATACTGCATAAAAGTCAAAAGCTAAGCTAATAACTGGTTCATGTACATCAGCCTTAATGTCATATTCATCAAATTGTTTGAGAGAACCTATGACCACATCACTCTTTGATAAACAATAAGTATAATGCCACGACCATCCCTGCAGCTTCTAATAGCATGAATAATTTTGTGAGCCCAGAGGCTGTGAAGCAGAAAGCTTCATCATGTCAGCCTTCAGGCCTGACTGTAGCAGGAGAGCTGAACTTCAGCATGAGCTCAGTTTACCTCCCAAAAATCTGCCCTCCATTTCAGAGGAATGTGTTTACAGTTATGCTTTGGATCTGGTTGCTGTGGCGAGCTCTTGGTTGGGTGGATAAATGAATGGTTGGATGGGGGATGGGTCGGCAGCCAGGCTCTGAGCCTATGGACGAATGGAAATTACACAGCAGCACTCTAAAAGATGGAGGTTTGATTTTTTTTCCCTCTTACTGCAATAATGCAAATAGGTGGGCAGGAAAATGTGTCAATAAGTGGCACTTAAAAATGACATCATAGTGGGTGGGCTTTTACTTCTGCTGGCTGTGTTTTAGCTTGCAGCTGAACACATGAAAAAGACATGCACGTTGCTTTTGTCCTCATAAAGCAAGCAGCCTTCTCCTCTTTGTGCTGTTTGCCCTTGGGTTGCTCTGTGTAAGCTAACTCTGGATGAGCTATATTTGGTGTAGCCATACCATCACACACACACACACAAACACTGTGTGCCAGTGCGATGGAGCACTGTGACTTGGGCAGCCCGGCTGTACGATCTCATGTCATGCCTCACACAGGCTGGCCCACACGTTACTGTGGCAATGCATAGTAAACCCGAGAAAACAGAAAGGAATGACTGAGGCTCCAGGGCTGAGGTCAGAATGGAAAGCTGGGATTGGTTCATGCGCTCTCCGCCCGCCCATTGCTGCTACCGTGACTGCCAGATGCAATCAGTGATCTTTGATCTGTTTCATATGGCCTCGTGTAGTTGTGGAGATCATACTGGTCCAGTCCAGTTTTTGACAGGTCTCTATCTCTGGAAGTTAGACACTGTCAGTGCATGCTAATGATTTTCTAATGTTGAGGTCAAAATGCTTAATACTACTGTCAATATACAAGCCGATTGAACTCATAACTAGAGTTGGGTATCGTTTGAATTTTTTCAGTTCTGCTTATCAGTTCTGGTTGCTTGACCAAATGTTTAGATGCTTATTATCAGCGTTCATGAGGGTAGCAAATTTTGATTTCATTTTAATCAGTCTTTTGGTTTTAGTAACATTTTAGTCATCTGAACTGTTCAGTCTAGTTTTAGTTGATGAATATCATAAGATTGACGTTTAACAGGTTTTGTTACAGTGTAATGCCTTTTTATTATTATTATATTAATCGGTTGACGTGTTTAGAAACAGATACTCAGAACAGATATTCAGATATCTTTATGTGTGTCTTGGCATTTTGGATTCAGCCCTAATCTCAGTTCCCAACGCTACTTGTAACTTTACATTTGGAAATGTCAAAATACAGTACACATACATTTTGGTGAATACTGTAGAAGTGTGTTTTTGTCATACAAAAAACAATTTGAACATGATAAGGATATTTTGTATTTTTTGTTTGTGTGGTGGCTGTGTTGTAAACTGTTCCCTCTATACGTCTGTGTTTCGTTCAGGTATCCGTTACAGTACAGATGTGTCTGTAGATGAGGTCAAAGCCCTGGCATCCCTGATGACCTACAAGTGTGCCGTCGTTGGTGAGTATTAAAGTCTTAGCTTTCCACAAAGCCTCCTGTTGGTTATTCCTTCATCTCCACATACATATTAGCATAACATTATTACTACGCTTACCAAGTTTTTTCTCATTTATCCAGCTGATATTTAATGTTCAAAGCTACCAGGGCACTGCTTTTGTCTACATTTGCCGGGATATTGGTCATGCAACAGTGCTAGATAATAGTTCTCCATCTTTTGTTTGGCTTCTTTTTCTACCAATTATGCATTAAAAATGTGAATGTTTATCATGATCATATGTTTATCTTAATGTCATGTGTATTTGGCACAAGCGTGTGAATGCTACTGTGATTTAAGCTGTATTATTCTCCTCCAGATGTGCCATTTGGGGGTGCCAAAGCTGGAGTGAAGATCAATCCCAGGAATTACTCTGTAAGCCTTCTAATGTCAATCTTCAATCCCTCACACTCACATGCACATGTACAGATGCACAGACATGTTTAAGTGTGTGCTGTAATACTTATAGGAACACAAAGCCAGAGATGAGCACTCAACATCAACAAGGTCGGCAGTTGTTGGAGGGATTTTAGTTTTCCTGTGTTTCTCTCTTTCTCACATCCACACAAACAGAGAGGATGATTCAATCAGTCTGGAATGCAAAAGGCGGGCCTGCTGGGTCTTAATCCTTTCAATTTCTATTTCTTGATTAATGAGAAGACAAATCATTTAAGAGAGAAATAAAGATGGAAAAAGAGAGAACAGGAGATAATGTTAAAGCAAATGTTTCTTTGTAGTTTTCTGTAGATTAAATGTCAGTTATAAGGCAGGAGGAACTGTCGTGACAGTAGATGACTAGATGTATGTGAGTATTTTGTAGTTAAAGTTAATTTTTTTTAGTTAACTAAAGGTGCCTTCCCTGACTTATATTGGATTAAGAAATGTGATTTTAGTCCAATGTGTCCTGTGAAGTAACCAGACGTGATAAGTCAGTTGCTCGAGTTAACTGGAAGAAACATCTAAACAAAAACCTCACTGTTTTGTCAAAATGCCTTAAGCATCTGTCTAAATATGTAATGGAAACTATAATACAGTAAAGTACTATGTTTTTCTGTTTTTTGTAGCCTATGTTTTTGTGTAATAACTTCCCTTCCTTGAATGTCTTATTACGCTGTAACTAAACATGTTTTATTCAAACTCACTGTATCTGTCTGTCGCAGGATAATGAGCTGGAGAAGATTACCAGGAGATTCACTATTGAGCTGGCCAAGAAGGGTTTCATTGGTGAGTTTTTGTGTGAATTAAAATGATTGTATTCATTGCTGTTTAGGTATTACCTCAAAGGTTGTTTTTTTTTTTTGTAACTTGTGGGAGTATTCAACTGCTTATAGTGGCAGTGGTGTTGAGAGGTGAATATTTCCACCCAGAGAAGAAAACATTTCCTGTTATTAGCACTGTTTATTCAGGTTGGGGTAGCTCAGGGTGTGTCTGTGTCAACTGAAGAGGGCAGCAATTAATTATGTTGAAAAAGAAGCAGGGGATTGAGATAAGAACCTGACTAATGTATAGATATACTGCATATTTGTGTAGTCTTTGGAAAGGTCTATTTTGTTGGACAGGTTACCAAAATCACCCTGGTAATGAATTGCACTATTATGTTTCTGAAAATAGTTGCAATATTAGTGCTTATTATGTTGAGCGAGGCCACATATAAACATATGCACTGGTTCAGCAGGTTAACAGCCCCTATACATCCTGTCTGTTCACCTCTGCCTGGATGCATGTTAATGTTTATAATGTGTTCAGTTCAAACATGGTAAGAGAAAAGTTGTGTCATTCTGTCGTGAAGGGCACATGACTTCCCTGTTCTGTCAGTGTGAGTGTACCATGGTCAAACTGCCCCTTTTGAGAAAGTCATCCTTTTCTTTCTCCGAGCATTTCTATCCCCCAGCCCCACCTCTCTGCATGCCTGCTTCTGTTTTTGGACCTTGTTCTAGGATATGAGGCCCTTGAGGGCACACACACACACACACACACACACACACGGCACATACACACACACACACACGGTACAAGGACACAAAGCCTCACATTTCTCTTGTCATCCAAATTCATACGCTGGTGACATAATGTTCATTCACACTTTTAGGTTCTGCAGAATTACTGAGTTGTCAAGACTGACACCTGGTTTGTGATGTTATACATTAAGAGAATAGTTCATCATATTAACCGTCCCATGTTTGAAGTGTGTACTCTTGTGTGTTCCTGCTCGGGGACTGGTGTGCTTGATTAACTCTCCCTCTCTCTCCTGCCTGTCTTTCTTTACTAGGGCCTGGCATTGATGTCCCAGCCCCCGACATGAGCACAGGAGAGAGGGAAATGTCCTGGATTGCCGACACATACGCCAACACCATCGCACACACTGTGAGTTCTCAGACATGCACAACCAATCTGTACAACTTGGCTGTTTTTTGGTATGAATTCTAAAATGGACCCAAAAAAAGCACAGAATGAGTCACATGTAAACCCTGAACAGTGGTTTCCTGCCGCTCCCTTCCCAGCTGAACACTGTGAGTCATTCCTCCTCTATTAGCTTTGCACACTGTGTCCTGTGTTTGTGTTATCAACATTCTTTTATCAAAACCTGTCAAACAGAGCATATTTGACCAAAGATGGAAAATATTTACCCATGAATGTGTTTAAGCATTTGTTCAGGCGTATATCACAGCTGTTAGATCTTTAATCTGAGTCAATGAGAGTCAAATACTTGTTTTCTAACCATTTTGAGGTCAAGGAGAAGTGTAAAGATAATTTATTGGACCTCAAATCATCAAAACAATTAGATGAATTTAAATGACTTTAATGTCTTGTTTTGTTTGACCACAAGTCGAAAACCAAAGGATATTTAGTTCACTGGGACCAGAAAATGTCATCAAGATGTTTATGAAAGCATAATCCATTGTGATCAATAAATCTCTACTAAAACCCACATTTAAGGTTTCAGTACATTTAAATCTCATATGTTATTACACATCTCATTCCCTCCTTTCTCTGTGTTGCTCAGTTTCCTTTTCCACTCTCCTCTCACCTTACGCAGTCATGTGTCCTCTATTCCAGATACCCCTGGCAGGGCATTGGAGTGGGTGACACATTCCTGCTCTGGGTATCTGAAGGCAGAGGATTATGGGTAGTGAGTAACTGACGTGCAGTCAGCTGTCGCACTGCCTGGTATTGTGGCACGACACAACCCTCTTACTGTGTGTATGTCACACAGTTCACACCATGGCCAAGGGGTGCAGTAACACTAATGGCCAGTAGGTGTTGGTTCCCAAAAATCAGACTGTTTGAATTCCACTTACGAAAGAGCAGATTTCCTGGGTATTGTGGTATGTTTTAAGTTAATTGGAGAAATTACAGCTTTAAAAATACTCTGTATTGGGCTATGTAATTGATACTTTAAGCATCTCAGCCAATTACACTCAACCATGGAGGTCACTGCATGTCCTCTCTGCCTGTGGCCTGTGTGTGTGTGTGATCTGATTTTATCTTTATGTGTGTGCAGGACATCAACGCCCATGCGTGTGTGACAGGAAAGCCCATCAGCCAGGGTGGAATCCACGGACGTATCTCTGCCACCGGTCGTGGAGTTTTCCACGGCATCGAGAACTTCATTAACGAGGCTTCTTATATGAGCATGCTGGGCCTGACACCAGGCTTCCAGGACAAGACCTTCATCATCCAGGTACACACACACACATTGGTTTGCTCATAGTAGAAACATTTCACTCAAGAGGGGAGTTGAGACCCTAAGTGTGCTCCAGATATTTGCTCACAGATACTCACAGGATTTAGTTTTCATTTGAATTCGTGATAAGGGGTTTTAGAGTGATGCCTCAATCAGAGCAAAGCCATCTGTTTTAGCCTGGCACTGATCTCCTTAAAGCAAGCAGACAGCAGTGAACTGAAGGAGTCTCCTCTTTGTTCATGAGAAGTAACGACTCAGCAAGAGAGGCGGACCAATAATGTCTTTTAGTAGAAGCTCCTCAACAGCTCTATTCATCTAAGTGCTACATGTTGAGACTCAGTTTAAAAAGTCACAGCAGTTATGTTCTTTGTTTTAGTGTCAAGGATTAACTGTAATCAGTTGTACTGGGAAAGATTATTAAAATGAACTTCACACACAGTCTTAAAGAGACAATGGAAAGAGCAAAGAGTGCAATGGTGAGTAACATAAAAAGCAAGGCAAATTTATTTATATAGCATGTAAAGCATACCCAAAGACAAGTGCTTCACAGAAAAGGCAAAAGCACAAGAACGAAAAGACAAAACAATAAAAGAAAACAATGAAAGCACACAGAATAAAACGATAATAATAAGATTTGATAAGATATTACTTTATTATTCCCACAACGGTGAAATTCATAATAACAGGCTAAAGCACAACAGTAAAAACAATGGAAGCAATAAAACACTCGATCAGAAGCACAGAGAAGAAGAACAATAAAATAAACTAACAAATGTAATGGTATACAAGAAGGTTTTTAGCTTGGATTTGGAAGTATTGGGCATCGTTTCAATTCTTAGTTCTTCTGGCAATGTGCTCCACATTTGAGCAGCATAAAAGCTAAAGACAGCTCCACCATGTTTGGTTTTAACTCTGGGAATGGCTAGTAGTCCAGAACCTTCCGACCTGACCGGTCTGGATGGTTCATACTGGTTCAGGAGATCTGAAGTATCGAGGACCAAAACCGTTCAGTCATTCATGTACAAGCAAGAGAATTTTGAAGTTGATTCTGTGAGAAACTGGTGGCCAATGTCGTGATGTAACAACTGGAGTTGTATAGGTCCTCAAGTACAGATGTATCCACAATAGCTTTTTTAAGAGTTGCTTGATTACTGCAGTTACTGTTGACGATCGGTGAAACATTAGTGAAACTGTCAGAGGAGAAGTGGGGACAAAAAGTCTAAGAGCTGTTTATTGTCCCTTTGTAGTTTCACTTCTATTTGTCACATGACAGCTCCTCACATGTCATGGACACACACACACATATGGACACACACCTCCGCTGCTTTCCTAGAATCCTATCTAAAATTACCATTTGTTCATGACAACAATATAATATGTTATTCTTGCTTAAAAACCCTCTATGTTTGGACATTTCACTCAATGTCCGACTGTGTAACATTTAGACAACACATAAGAAGATCTGCTCTTTCCATACTCACCCATAAATATCTTTTAGCGGCAAATAGACATTTGCAAAGAAGCAAGCTCTTGAGCAACAATACAGAAGCAATTAGAGACTTTGAAAGCAGATCATGTCTGTCGACGGGGTATTTGAGTGAGGGCGTCATCGAGGAAGTGAAGGAGTGGTGACAGCAGCTGAATCATGACGTGGATGCTTATCCCTGTGTGTGTGAATGTGTTTGAGGATTATGTTGCGCTGAGATTAGATTTTCTTAGAGATTTATCAGTGAGTGAGGAGAGAGCAGATCTGTGGTCTGGTATCAACATCAAAACAGGAGCATGTTTTTACCCCCCTATTCTACTGAGTTAAAAAAAAAAAGATGTCAGCTTTTTGTATCCATGTTATCCTGTAGTTCTGTTAAATCAGACGACGATACTGTATATACCATGAGATTATATATGTGTATATATATATATATATATCCTATTCCTAAACCGGAAGTTGCTGTCCTTTTAATATCTGGTTTTATGTGAGATCATTGTGAGTGAGGATGCACAATAAGGGATTTACAGGAGCTTGATTATTATACAGTAGATGAGGATGATGTTATAACCCAAACTGGCCACATGGTGACGCCAGAGTATGTAGTTGCAAGGAGCTGAATCATATTTCATGGTTGAGAAAAATGGTATTTGACAATTGAAAATGTTTACTGTTGATACTGATTGAGATTTGATAGTGAATAGGACCGTGATGATGATGACCTTGCTGTGACTTTTCACAGGGCTTTGGTAATGTGGGTCTCCACTCCATGAGGTACCTGCACAGGTTTGGGGCCAAGTGTGTTGGAATTGGTGAGATTGATGGAGCCATCTACAACCCAGAGGGCATTGACCCCAAACAGCTGGAGGACTACAAACTGGTACTAGAACAACCTTCTGTTTTATCCCTTTTATCTTATTTTTTACTCAAACTCTTTTTTCCCGTTTTCCCTTCCCAAGATACATCAGTTCCTCTTTTTCATCTTACTGATTCATTCTCATTTAACAGCATTGTTGTCAGATGTTTTTTCTACTTCTGGAGACAATTTAATATTTTTCTCCCGTGTGTGTGTGTCTGCACTTTCTGTAGCAACACGGCACCATTGTGGGTTTCCCCGGAGCCAAACCTTACGAAGGCAATATTTTGGAAGCCGATTGCCACATCCTGATCCCTGCTGCCGGGGAAAAGCAGCTCACCCGTCACAATGCCCCCAGGATCAAGGCCAAGGTAAACACTTTGATTTACCTACGGTGCTGTGCTTCAAGTCTGCATTTGAATTCATGTGATTACGGACAAGGTATCTTGATCTGAGTCATGTAAAGTGTGTGTTTGCACTTTCTCCCTTTTAGATCATTGCTGAGGGTGCCAATGGTCCCACCACCCCAGATGCTGACAAGGTCTTCCTCGAGAACAACGTCATGGTTATTCCTGTAAGCACACACACAAAGAAATGCAAACCATACATGAACGTGCTATTTTTTTATTCGCCAAGGTTAGACCAGTTTTAGTTATTTCACATAACATTCTCAGTTCCTGTTTTGCTCTTGAACCTGTTTTGATGTGGACATAATACACAAAATAATAATTTCACAACAGCATCCATTCATTTCATCACCTTTATTTGACCCAAAAATCATTTTCTTCCCAAATCAAGACTTAATCAAACATTTTTGTAATACAGAGGAAAGGTACACACAGTGAAGTGAAGTTAAAAAAACAGGAAAAACAGGAGTTTGTGATGTGTCATCCTGCAGGATATGTACCTGAACGCTGGCGGTGTGACCGTGTCTTATTTCGAGTGGCTGAAGAATCTCAACCATGTCAGCTATGGAAGGCTGACCTTCAAATATGAGAGAGACTCAAACTACCACCTGCTTAGTGAGTACAAGACTGCTCTTTAACCTTCACACAGACTGGAGTGTGCTTGGATCACAAGACACAGTCAGAGGATACATTATTACATTTCCTTTACATTTGATGTTGAACTTTTGTGACACAATCCTAAAACAACATATAAACACAAGAACCAGAAATGATACAGATGTAGAGACAAATGTATTTTAAAAAAAAGATATTTAATTCATTTTACAATCCCGTTGCCTATGAATGGAAAAAAAAAATGATAAGAAAATGTTTTGATCAGTTAATCAATTTAGTCAGATATTTAAGCTAATTAATTTTTTAGTTTTTTTTTATTTGTTATTTCTGTCTGTTATTATTTTCCCTCATCAGCTGGTTGGGGTGGGGTTGAGGTGGTGGGCAGAGTGCCTTCACCCTCTGGCTCATCAGGACGTCCTTCCTCATTCTTTAAGGACATTGCTGCCATTGCTTCTGTTGCTGTGTCCTGCCGGACCATTTGACTCATACGTGTAAAATCTCGCTCAAAGTTCGCCATCAATGTTTGGCCACGAACCAAAACTGTTGCAAACGGATATACATTTATGGTTCCGTCCTCGGACTTGAGTATGATTTGATCGTCACGTTTGGTTTCCTGAAGTTGAGGATATCTTTCTTTCATTGCTTCCAGCCATTCTCTTACAAATATGGTACCAAATTGGAGGTCATATTTTTTACTCTGTCTTTCATCATAATAGAGCTTATCTTTATTGCTTCTCAGTGTTTCTCTTCTGTGCTCTCTCTTTTTGTCTTCGCCACACTTTTCTTTGTAATCAAAAGGACGAGCGGCCATCTACATTAAAAAACAAACAAACATTATTTTCTGTAAATTCACATGCTACTGATAAACACATTACAACACATTTAGTAGTCAGACTATAACTGGTGTTGTACCTTGTTTTTCTCTTGGCGTTGTGATGTTCCAGGGTCCTTTGCGTTATGGTGAATACTCTGGTTCTACAGCTTCTTCCTAAGGCCAAAAGACAAACCTCAGATCAGGATTCACAGCCACAGTCTAACTTGCCCATAATGTATAAAGTTTACCCCCCATAGCTTCACTACGTAACTCTTCAAGCTTTTACAGAATACTGACCAGGCTCCTCATTTATTTTTTGGATGCAAGATTTATTTTCATGTAACTATAAGAAGTAGAAAAAAATCTAAATAACAATTAGAATTTAAAGGACCAATGAATAAATGTATTCTCACTGAATCTGTGGAGGTTCAGGCAGCGTCTGTTATGTGCAAATTCAGCGTAAGCTGGGGTCAGCTGATGTGAAGTCCTCATCCAAGACAAAGGATCTCTCTCAAACAACTTCTTTCCCATCTCTTTTTCTACTCTGTCTTCTTCTCAAACAGCCAATCATGATATGACAAAGCTGTTGTTTGCCATGTATGGTTATATAAAACTACTGGATGAACTATCAGGGCATGTTGTCAGTGGTTAGTTAATTATAAAGGAAGCATGTGGTGCTACAGAGATGCTGCATCCTACAGGTCATATTCGTTGGACAAAAGGGAACATGCAAACCAGCAACAATAAAAAATTTGCATCATCATTTATATATTTTTGTCAATGAAACTGAAATATATCTCTTAAATTTCTCTTTTTCTCCATTGTTTTCCCTTCTAGTGTCTGTGCAGGAGAGTTTAGAGAGGAAGTTTGGCAAGCAGGGAGGACCCATCCCTGTTGTACCTACCGCTGACTTCCAGGCCAGAGTTGCCGTGAGTAACTAAATAGTTTTTATTTATTTACTGTGGAAATAATAGTGATAAGTGAGCTGCGTGAGTAAAGTAAAGCAAATCCCTTCTTTATCATTCATTCATCTTTCTGTGCAGGGTGCCTCTGAGAAGGATATTGTTCATTCTGGGTTGGCCTACACCATGGAGAGATCTGCTCGGGTAAGGGATCGTACGGGAAATCACGTAGTCCAAACGGTTTTAGTGAACACGCATCATATTATGTGGCATATGGGTTTTGCCTCAGAAAGTTGGAAATGTTGTAGTGAAAATGCTCACTGAATAGACTGAGGACATGAGAGAAGTATAACAGCCAACGGGATATTTATTCAATAGACAGTATCAATACATGACACACTGATCAATTAGAGAATAGTTCAAAACAGCAGCCAACACCCATTTTCTCACTTCTTTCATACTCTCATCCCACAGTTATGTGTGTTGGGCGTGTGTGTGCCTGTGTGTGTGGCAAAAGGAGGGGGGGCTTTAATGGAGTTGTTTACCCGATCTCCTAATAACCAGCCAACCCATATCCTGCAGATGTTTCCCTTTGTTGACAATAATACTTTGGTTTACTTTGTAAACCACCCAAAT
The DNA here is from genome assembly GCA_037975185.1 of Centropyge bicolor. NCBI lineage: Eukaryota > Metazoa > Chordata > Actinopteri > Pomacanthidae > Centropyge > Centropyge bicolor. Next base: position 3,118,966 of record JBBMOC010000031.1, on the reverse strand, counting down.
GACACCTATCCTGATGTTTTGGCAGGCACTCTCCACGTCTTGTATAACTGTCCTTATTTGGCCTCTTAACTGACCTCGTTTTACAAAACAATACATTATCTGCCCCTACATAGTCCCTCCTCTTTATGATTTTATCATAAATTTCTCGCAGAGATAATGGATGGTAAATAAACGTATGTGTCTATATGAAGGTAAATAAGATTTGTGTCAGCGTATGTACTCCCTTCTTTCTTTTCCAGAGAGAGTATCAGCCAATGTTCATCATACTCTCGAGCAGTTCCTCCTTATCTTTTGTGTCTTCCATATCATCAGGGATTGGGAATAAATCTGATGATTCCTCCCTCCTCTGCGTCAGAAGACTTCTGCGCACCAGTTGTCTCGGTGTCAGCATACTTAGCATTTGTGCTCCCTGCATGTCCATTTTTAGGTTCAGCCTCTTGTCCATAGCTCTCACACACCATTTCTTCAGGATAGGCATGATGCAACATGTCAATAAAGAAAACAGAATCAGTCCTATCAGTATTACTATCCCTGTTTTAGCCACAGTGGCTCCCCATTTTCCAAAAATTTCCTCTAGCATTTTCACTCATCTCAACCTTCAAAGCTTCAAGCTTCCTCATAGCCACAGAAAATGTTCCATCTGGTGAGGTGTTGTTTGAAATGTATGTGCAACAAAGTGTTCAGTTCCACATTTATTTCGCATTTCGTGTCCTCCCCTCTCATCTCTTCAGGAATAATCACTTCACCACGCCATTTCCACATAGTGTGAAGATCTCTTTTATCATCTCACTGATGTCTCTCAGCTGCATTGACCACATGGTCATGGCATTGCTGATATGGCATTGAGGTCAAACCAACAACATCATCCAGTCTGCCCTGGACTGGGGTTTTACAGTTGTCTTTTTGAAACAAAGTGGTTGACAGAGGACTTTTCTCAAGTCCCTCCTCTGTTTCCCGTTTTCATTCCTTCAGCTGTCGTGTAATGTATGTTGCAGAACTTTCTTTAACCCCTGCCTCATCTTTTCCCTGTAATATTGACCTTCATTCTTAAATAACTTTAAGATTTCCAATTCTAGTTCCCTCTTTTCAGCGCGTTTCTTTGGTTGGTCTTTGCGCTCTTATCCTGGTGTCCATACTCTCACATACTGCCACATCAAACGTCACCAGGGGTATTCCAATCCCTTGGTTCGTTTTCCCATTTTTCTGAAATTTTCCCAATGTCTTTCATAATTTCAGGGTTTCTATTCCCCATCAGTGCTATTGGTGTTGTGTTCATTGTTTTAGATTGTGGTATTACTTTTTTTATTTATTTTTATTTTATATGTTATCCTCTAAGTTTTCTTGAAGAAAAAAGAAAAAATGCTCAAACTTCTCTTCTCTACTCTCGGCGCTCAAGGGGAGGGGGTAGGCGGAGTTAGTCCTACTCATTTATCGAATTTTAGAACTTCTGGTGTCTGTGTCTCCAGCTCCGCCCCTTTAATGTTTTCCTATCTGCTGTGCTTCAGTCTGTTCCTAGCTGTAAACACGTACACTTCTTCACTCAGAACCATACAAAACCATACAAGACAACTACGTTCTCCACTATATTCTCAAACACACTCACTTTTGTCCTTCCATTGAAACTCTGACCACACACCCTAGTTTTAACCTGCTTGACACTCTGTTTAATCCCAACTTTGCGAGTAGCAGTTACAGCCTTGAGTCTTACACACACGTACAGACAGGCAGCAAACAAACAGTTACTATTTATACTTCAGTAATACGCAGCGCTTTGTTTTAATGCATCCATTCACACATGAGCTCAGCACATCGCACATTCAGTGACACACTACAACACATGACGTCCACACAAACAGTTTTCCACACACACAAATGTGAATCTTCGTCTTATACCAAATTTGTATGTTCAGTTGTTATTTAATTTCAAAAACAAATTAATTTCATGCGCATGAAGTGGTTATTGTATTTTATTGCAATTTTTATTGTACTTTATTTTATATCAAATTGTGATCACTTCTTTGTACAACGTCTCCAACACCTAGGATTTTACTTACTTCTCTCCACACTCCTCTCTTTTGACACCCTTTTCTCACTGGTGCCACTAAACACTACTCTCAGTCACAGTTTCACACGGGACATCTATTTCTCCGCTGGAAAAAGTAAGAGCCTCAGATTTTCACTCAAAATCCAAGAAAAAGTGGGAACGCTACTTCTCCGATTGCCGGAAGTAACAAGAAGCCCCAGGTCACTCACCTGGCAGAGTTCGCGCAGTCTTTTTCAAAACTTGCGTCACAAAGCCGTCTCAAAACACAGGGGTCCTCCTAGACCTGAAGTCTCTCTAGACCTCTTCACAGCTGCCGGTCTCCCAAGACCGTCTCAAAAGCACAGGGGTCTCACTAGACCCGAGGTCTTTCTCTAGACCTCTTCACAACTGCCCCAGCTGCTCTCTTAATTTCTGGCTGTTTTAGTTTTAGACCTTCAGTCAATTACAGTCCAATCTTACTTCACTCTCTTAGTGTAGCCTCTCTCTCAGCAGCTGGTCTGTGCACAGACGTCCGACTGTTAGTTTCCCCCCTGCTCTCAGTCCCCACTAAGTTCTCTTTCTGTGAGGGATGCCGGTAGCAGTGACTCTCTGGAGCACCCAGCCGCGCCAAGTGACTTATCTTAGCCAATTCGGGATTAGTGTAAGGAATTTTAAAAGACCTTACCTTTTTGTGGCGCCTGTCACCCCTCGCAGGAGGAATGCCCCTCAGAGTCACCCCTGACCGCTGCTCTCCCTTCACAGATCCTGTTCGTGACGCCAATTATGTAGTGAAAATGCTCACTGAACAGACTGAGGACACGAGAGAAGTATAACAGCCAACGGGATATTTATTCAATAGACAGTATCAATACATGACACACTGATCAATTAGAGAGTAGTTCGAAACAGCCCCGAACACCCATTTTCTCACTTCTTTTATACTCTCATCCCACAGTTATGTGTGTTGGGTGTGTGTGCGTGTGTGTGTGACAAAAGGGAGGGCTTTAATGGAGTTGTTTACCCGATCTCCTAATAACCAGTCAGTCCATATCCTGCAGATGTTTCCCATTGTTGACAATAATACTTTGTCAGGCACTTAGGCCTGGCTGTTCCAAACCACCCAAATGACACCTATCCTGATGTTTTGGCAGGCACTCTCCACGTCTTGTATAACTGTCCTTATTTGACCTCTTAACTGACATACATTATCTGCCCCTACAATGTTAGCTTAGTGCTCTATCAATTTCTGTCGAAAATGAAGAATAGTGGGGATATTTTTACAGAACATTCATTGTTTGTAAAATCAGTATAGGTCACTCACTGGAGTACTTGATGTAAAGATAGCTCAAGAGTGCAGATAGCGAGTTGGCATTATGCCAAACCTCGACACAGTTTTTACCTATACCCAATAAAATCACTCAAAGTCAAACATCCGAAAAGTAAATTATACACCACGGTGATTAGGTAGCTGCAGGTCTTGAAAAGTTTTTACAAAAAATAATTGAATTCAGTTAGCTCAAAAAAAGTGATCTTATTGCAAAAGGTATGAAATTGCATGTATCGGTCATGTCAGGTGGTATAACATGGTTCTCTTCTGCCTTTCTAGCAAATCATGCGCACAGCAAGCAAGTACAACCTGGGTCTGGACCTTCGGACGGCCGCCTACGTCAACGCCATCGAGAAGGTCTTCAAAGTCTACAATGAGGCTGGGCTTACCTTCACATAAATGGCCCATCACGACGCACATTTCCTCTCCCTCGCCCTCACCCTCCTGCTATTGATCACCCCCTCCCCTGCCTTCTTCAACCCTCGAAACAGCCTTCAGAACATATCACTGTTTACCGCTGCTCTTTGGCTCTTTTACAAACACACATACAGCGAGACATCGGCTAGACTGGTATTTATCCTGTGATCTTTGTGCTGCCATTAGACTGTGTCTGCATCTCTGTTCAAAAATTGCCCTCTTTTTATTTCTGCCTGAGGTTATATTGAGGAAAAAGCAGAGAGAGAGAGTAGCAAGACACCTGCCCTCCTGCAGTCCTCATATAAACGTTCATGATGTTGTTGTATGGCAGCCATGTTCATAGCGCCCGTTTTGTGATCGCTGAATGCACGCGTGAACCTCTTTTTGCGATTATTTCAGTTGACAGCACTACAGATGCCTTATTTCAGAAAGAGGTGTGCTCTCAAAGGGAGGTGGCCACTTCAGTTTAACTTTAATTAAAAGGGATTTAAATTTATGAATAAAAGAGATTTTATTATATTTGAGTTTGTCTTCTCACTCTTCAGGCGTAAAGGTTAGTAGTGAAGGTTTAGGATTCCCAAAAAGAGTTTTTTTTTTTCCATAGTGTCTTTACCGTTCGAGATTCAATAGATGCTCCCCCACTCCTCGTCCCCTCCTTCTTCCTGTCGCTTTATCTCCTATATTAAAAGCAGCTTCTCCCCGACTCCTCCGCTGGCCAAGAAAGGGGAGCAGGGAGGGGGCCAGGTGACGCCGCCCGTCCTCTCGTTGAAGTTTCCTCAGTTTTAATCGTCCAGTTCCTCCACATTGAAAATTGTTTTGGAGGAAATAACTTTTTATTTTTATTTTATGCATTTTTTTGGAAACCAATAAAATGTTCAGAAAAAGATAAAACACCGTGTCGCATCGGTTTGTTTTAATATTATTCTGTCATGAAATGCACATGAACTGAAAAAGGGCTTCACTTTGCTTGTGACAAGAACTTAAGTAATGAACCAATGCATGAATTAATGAAGTCGATCTCATGATTTCCTGTTGCTCACCATTAACAAATGTTTAAGTTAGTGTGACTTTATGTGATTAGGTCATGCTTCATAGATCAGTTACTGTTGACTGTTCATGTTCATTCATAATTACTTCATGCACTAATTGCTGTGTGACCAAATGAACTGGATTCCAGTACATAAGTCCAGTCTTTTTCATCATAAACAAAAATACAGTACAGTTACACATGTAACAAATTCAGCTAACTTCATCGCACCTCAATGCTTGTATAAATTAACAGTGTGAACTTTTAAACTCACAGTGACTTGATCATTTGTTAATGGTGAGCAACAGGAATTCATGTGACATTCTGCAATAAATCCTCATGAGCCATGCATTATTGAAACACTACTTAAGTACATGGTTTGTACCCCTATAAAAAAGTGTTACTGAAGATTGATACCACTCTGAGTAAGCAGCAGGGCAGCTTATTTACCAGTTTGAATTGTAAAGCCTAACATAAAGAGAAATCATGAGAGCCTGAAGGTGGCTCTAATGTCTTTGGGGGGGCCTCGTTTTAAACCCTTAATATTTCTATTGATATTTTGCTGAAATGCTGCGTACTGCTATAGACATTTATGCATAATCAAACGACCAAAAATGGACACAGAACAAGCGTACTGGGTGGTTAATGGGGCTCAAGATAAAATGTGATGATGCTGTCATGTATTGAGTGAAAATACATACTTAAAGAATAGTTTTGGGCTTATCTGCTTTCTTGCTGAGATTCACATGAGAGCGTCAACCACCCTCAACTGGCCTGGCTGTAATCCAAAGATTAAATTACACCAACCAACACCTCTAAAGCTCATTAATTAACATGTATTTTGTTACATGTAAATTAGCAAGTTTTGGTGTTAAGTGCTGTAGTTTTTTTTTTTTTTTTTTTTGAGTGATTTTCTATTTCTAACTCTTGGTAAGAAAGTGAATAAGTTACTTCAGCAGGGGCCCACAGCTCATTTTAGCCCTGTGGCCCCTCAGTGGGTTAATCTAGTCCTGACTGAGACTAAAATGTTCCACCGCTTCAAATAAACTCTTGACACAGTTGCTGGATTTCAACAAAACCTTTTTAATTTCACTGGTACTGTTTATAAAATCGGCGAGTCTGCTTTGATGCCAACTTAAACGTGGTGTGCGATTTGTGTTTGTGTATTTGAGCTGGGTTCTGTGATTGTGTGTTGTCCAGAGTGTGCTGTGTGTGTGTGTGTTAGTACAAGTGTGGCGTAGTGTGTAGCCTATGTGTGTGTGAATGTCAGATTGCTTGATAAGGCAACATGCAGTCATCGGTTTCCATTGGCCTCAAAGTAAAAACACACAAACCTGTTCCAGACACAAACACACTCATACACACTTTGCTGGCTGATCCGGTTCTATGTTAACACACACACACACACACACATAGAGTGCATACAGACACACACACTGATGCCGGGCAGACGAGCAGTGGAAGGTGGCATCGCACTGACTGAGAGGAGATGTGGATCCTCTGATCGGCCTGATGAGCCAGAGCTTCAGAACAGCCAGGGTTCAGACTAGTTAGTGTGAAATTAAAAAAAAAAAAAAAAAATCAACTACCCTAACAGACAACCACATATCCCAGAATTCAAGCCGTACACAGAACGACACGTAAAGCTGATCAACGATAAAACCCAAACTTTCTTTCTGCTCTCTTAGCGGACTGACTGCCTCACTGAATCAATGTTTTCTCAACACAGAAATCTGAGAAACTTGCTCCCGATTGGATTGCATGCAACACCAGTTTCACAAAGACTAAAAAGCAACTACATGACAACAAGAGGTGATCGTTATCTGCTGCTCATATTTCCTCCTTGAATTAAGCCCCCCCCCCCCAAAAAAACCTCTTTCCGTTTTAATTTCCCATTAAGTAGCTTTAAATTTTTTCTTTTGTGTCGGCCATATATTCAATCAACTCATTTGGACTCACTGCCTACTGAAGACTTTTCTATTCTAAATGTACTGTGCAGCATTTCATGTGCATTGCCCCAGAAATTCAGCCTGATGTTTTCTTTTGTAAAGTTTGAACATACAGACTCGCCGGTGTTGGTGAGGACTCTACACACATGAACATGCCAACAGTTTGAGCAACACTGGTTATTTAACACGACACATAGTTTTTGTCTGTGTCGCACTGGAGACATGAGAACTTCAAAAACCTGGTTGTCTCTTTAATTTATAACAAATTTGTTCTCACTTTTTAGCCCCAAATGTTTGATTTCATGGAGAAATTCGTTGAAATTTCCCGCATCACACGAATGCAATCCAAGTTGAAAAAATGAGCTTTGTGTATTGCTTCCTGGTTAATGACGACGTTGACAACCCTGTTTCTAAGTGTCGAGGCGAAACGTACACTAAAGCCACACGAAGCTACACAGAACAGCCGCTACTCTACAGTTACAACACGAGACAAGTCATTCTACGCATCTGTTCATGCAGTCTACTGTAGCTAAACTAACTACTGCACACACAACAGAGTGATATCTGTCCTCAATGCACGATTCCCTGCACAAGTTTATTTTATTTACGCCAGCAGCAGCTACACATGCACACACACATATACAAGCTTATCACAGGCACACAAACAGCAGATCACACACCCTCTCACACCCTGCCTCAGTCACACAGAGAGTTATTGTTGTGGACTGCAGAGGCTTGACTATATTTACACCCAAATTTGACATGTTTGCCCAGTGTTTGTGTCTGTGCTGGCTTTGACCGCACGTACCGTATGTGTGTGTTTCATGCATGTGTCGAATGAAGGTGTTTCTCATTTTTTTGGTTCGTGTGTACGTGTGTGTTTGCGTTCGAGGTTTCCCTATAGGTTGGTAGGCGTGGGGGGCGGCAACAACACCGGGGTTCATATCAGGACGACACTAGCACACAGGTGAGGCGAGGGTGAGACGGGCAGTGGAGGAAAAGCTACAGGCTGCAGAAAGTCAGAGGGGAGGAGAAGGGGTGAGGGCAGGTGGCTGCTGGGGGAGGGGGGGCATCACAGAGTGACGAGGCAGAGGGGGAGATCGGGGCTGAGGTGGAGGCATCCAGAAGAGTCTGTTTTAGTTGATTTTCGTTCTGTAAAGTCACAAAAAAATATGTTGAACATCTGGAGTCTGGTACAGCGAGGCGAGGGGAGCGAGGGACCACCGGAGAGCATGGGAGGGGAGGTCCTGAGGACGACTAATACCCCTGGAAGCAAGGAAGGAAACACAGATAGAAACACGTGTCAGTGGAGGGAGACGAGAAGAAAAGTAACGATATCACAATCGTAATTTAAAAACTTGAAGACTTGATCTTTGATTTTTCCATTTTATGCTACTTTATACTTTATGCAGCTGTACTTACTGGCTACTTTTCAGATTAAGATCCTTCATAAAAAGAAAATATGATAAGCTTATAAAACACAGCACACTGTTAAAGATGAATCCAGCAGATTGTACCTGACTTCATCCTGTTTCAGATGTCTACGAGTTATCAGTGCTATCAAAGAGAGATTACCTTTCTAGACTTTTAAGATGGTTTCATTTTAATAATGAATAGGTGGTTATCCATTATTTTACAAAAAATCAAAGATTAGAGAAAAATCCAAAACAGGAATACAGATTAGTGTGGCAGAATTTCTTTCCCTTTGAGCCCCGACTCCTGGGTTTGGAACCACTGGACTAAAATACCCACCTGTACACAAAGTTCTTAAAAGTAGCTCTAACAGTAAAATGCTTCTTCCACAATGTCAAATATAATAATATATGACAGAAGTAATGTTCTGCAGAAGGACTACTTTTACTTTTGATACTTGGAGTATATTTTCCTGATAATACTTTTTTTTACTTATATTGGAGTATTTTTTACATTAATTTATTGACACTTTCACTTAAGTAAAGTATCTGGACACTTTTTAAGATAAGATAAGATAAGATAAGATAATTCTTTATTGATACCCCATAGGAGAAATTTTTCCATCACTGATCATGAGTACAACTCTTGTGAACACAATTGTATAAAATCTTCTGTCGCTCTGGAGGAGCTTTGGTGACTGAGGGTTAAGTGAAGAGAAAAAAATATTGGAAGCAAAATGAAGAGCATTATCAAAATTGAACGCATTTCTTGAAATAATGGCAGTTAAATTTTGAATTCCAGAATCCCTCCAACTGGTTTTCTTACCTCTCCTCCTTCTCCACCCTGCTCCATTCCTCCATACTCTCCCTGCAGGAGGAGACAAGAAGAGTGAGAATACATTCGGCAAAGAGGTGGAGTGGACTTAGGATGAAAGAATGAGATGGTGGCAGGGTGGAGGTCCTCAAGCACCAACGGCCATCTAGCTTTCGTTTTCCTCCAGCTCCGATATAACAAAAGCAGTTACTACTATAAAGACCATGCTGTAGGGTCGACTCAACTCTCATCATCATCATGCTTAAAATATTCCCGGGGTGGGTCGGTTAGTTAGGTGTGTCAGAGGCTGCAGGTGCACAGGCCTGGTTCAGCCTGAGCAGTGCAGGAAGCTGATTTGGTGCATGCCATGAATATATTCACTGGCTTATCTGACGTGCTGGAGATGCGGCTCAGGGTTTGTATGTCACTTAATGCTACACAGAGGAGCTACATGGTTAGAAATGGAGGAATTTAGTATCGTTATTGCCTAAACCACACACATGAGTGAGCATCTGAGAGGCCAGAGGAAAATTGTTGCAATATTCAGAGTAGGAAATTGTGAATTACTCACAAAGACATGTATTTTCATGTTGTCACACATTCAGTTTGAGTTAATGGAGGCTTTTATCTGAAGCCCTGAATACTGCATGGATTTTCATTTGGGAAGCATCACAGCAGCTTCTGGGTTTTTTTCCCTTACCCCTCTTGACACTCACTTAGTGGGCTATTAACTAATACACACTGCGTTACCAGTTTATTAGGTTCACTTACGCCATTTATTATAATCCAATCCAATAGTCCTGCAATAAATCCTACATTAAAACATGATGACAAGTCTGATTCATTGCAGGTTTATTGGATTAGATTGTACAGACGTAGCTAATAAACTAGCAACCTTGGTGCGTGTAGCATGCAGGTAATCCCCTCTCTGTTCTTCACCCCAGCCCACCCCAACATGACCTATGACCCCCACACTGCACTGTCCAATAGGCACCTCGTATACAGGCTCCTCCTATCAGGGAAACACAGATGAGACACAAACAACATAAACAACAAAAGTTGAGAACAGCAGCAACACAGAACAACACACGACACAGAAGCTTTTACAACAAAAGAGGCAACACGCAGGACACAGAAAAACTATCAAAGAAAACATGCATGAAAGACACAAACGTTAGATGAAAGGCCATCTAACATCTGACAGACAACAGAGTCCAAAACACCGAAGCAGAAAGACGGCATACAGAGTCACAGATTAAACAAATATTCAGAAAGTGCTTCGATAACGGTGCAATGTCTCTGGACAGCACGTTTGAGCTGAACTGAAAATGAGTAAATAGTTACTAAGATATTTCATGGTTTACAACAGCTAGACATGCCAAACTAGGACAAATCTACAAGATCTATATTAAGATTGGTCATTTATTCTCAATGCTTTTGTAAGAAAAAAAAAAAAAGAAAAAAAAGTTCAGTTTTTTTTAAACTCTAAAATATCAATATCGTTTACATTTATTTTATTTTTTTTAAAAAGTAAAAATATGGGTTTCTCAAGTGTGAGTATTTGCTGATTTCTTTCTGTTTTATAATATTGTAAATTTAATATTTAATATTTTTATATTTTTGGGTTTGGAACTGAAGAGATAACAGGCAATTTAAAGATCACCTCAAGGTCACCTCAGTCTTTGTGAAATGTATTTTGTCACTATTTTACAGATCTTCTGGCTTAAATGATCAATTAATCCAAAAAAAAGAAAAGCAGTTAAAATGAAACCAGTCAGTGCATCCTAATGCATAAGAGCAGAACCATCAAGAGATTGGTGCTTTAATATATTGTTTTGTTAAAGGAGGAAACAGGAAGTTAAATTTCTTTCAGCTCTCTGATGTTTTTAATATGTGGAAATAGCCCCATCTAGTGGCTGATGTGAACCCAGCAGTCTGTGTAACCCTGTTCATGATCACTGACCTGGTTGATCAGCCCGGTCGACGCGGCCACGTTCTCGACCCCCTCCACGGTTGCCTGTGACACTTCGTTGGCCCCGGCGACCACTGTGTCTCCGACGATGTTGGTCTGATCCACGGTCCTGTTGGCCACTGAGGCGCAGAGACGAGGACGGTTAGTCAAACACACTCCAAGTCTGTGCACTGGCAAAACATACAGGACACACATATGACGCCCTGTTTGTGACCTTGA